>JANHFL010009669.1:60434-77861 GCA_032468155.1 Oxyrhabdium leporinum | reverse complement strand
ATAAGCAATACTCTTACATCAGTATATTAATCCAATATACCTCAGAATATTGCCCCCACAATCCGGGTCCTCATTACATCATGAGTAAAGGAACTACACTCAGTTTCAAAGTAGGAAGCAGATGCCTTGGGCAAGGATTAAGTATAGTGGCTAATGTATTTGACTGACACCAGAGAGATCCAGCTTTTACTCCATCTGCAGCCACAGCAGCTCACTGGGCAACTTGCAGCCCAATTTACCAATTTAAGTGAAGAAATATTTCTGAAGAAACATAGGAGGATGGAGCACTATTTATGTGCTTTGAGTTCCTGAACAAAGATGTGTTATAGATACATGACCATGCTTGTGTGCCAGAGAAGGGCTGCATAAAGCAATAAAAATATCCAGTTCTTTTTTCATGTATCTTCTTGGTTTGTTTTTTTTTAAGAGCTGCAGGACAAGTCAATTTCTTAAAACAGCTGCAACTGTTTCCAGACTAGTGCAGAAGCCTGAAGAAAATATGGGTTACTTTGATGAATAGTGCATCACGGCCCAAGGTCCAAAGCTTTTCTTCCAACTGCTTTTTGAAGCATGCCCAGCTACTATCTGCATGCATGAGTGCATGCCTGGATCTCGATTCAAAACTGTTGCGGGGGGTGGGAAGGAGAAGGTTTCCAAAGCTATATATGCAACTCTACAGAGGTGAAATAGGCAGAAGAAATAATTTTGTGGAGGAAGAGCTGCAACCAAGACAATGATGACATAAAAGAAATCTGATTATGGGACAGAAATGTAATTTGGGAAAGCATCTCAGACATGGTAATCCCTAGTTCTCATGAAGATACCAGAGGGAGGGAGGGGAAACACATTCAAAACTGTACGATTCTGTTACTATAACATCATAATAAAATTAGCATTAGCATGCATGACTTTGGTTTTCACGTGTGGTCTCACTTGATAACATTAGAGCAGGGGTATCCAACTCATGTCATCACAGCGGCGTCACGTGATGTATTGGGACTTTTTCCCCTTCGCTAAACCAGGCATGGGTGTGGCCAGCGCATGACACATCTGGCCCATGGGCCAGGAGTTTGACAGCCCTGCATTAAAGGGCGTAGAAGGGAACTCATCAGATTTGCACATACTAAGCTGGGGGGAATAGCCAACAATTTAGAAGATCTTGACAGACTCAAACACTGAGCAGGATCAAGGAGTCCTAGTGGACAACCACTTAAGTATGAGCCATCATTGTGCTGCAGTGACTAAAAAAGCCAATGCAATCCTAGGCTGCATTAAAAGAGGGATAGTATCAAGATCACATCAAGTGATTTTATACTGCTTTGGTAAAACCACAGTTGGAATGCTCTATCCAGTTTTGGTCACCGTGATACCAAAAAAAATGTTGAGACTCTAGAAAGGGTACAGAGAACAGCAACAAAGATGATTAGGGAACTGAAAGCTAAAACATATGAAGAACAGTTGCAGGAACTGGGTATGTCTAATTTAAGGAAAAGAAGAACTAGGGGTGACATGATAGCAGTGTTCCAATATCTGAGGGGCTGTCACAGAGATAAGGGGATCAACCTACTCTCCAAATCACATGAGGGCAAGATAAGAATTAATGGATTGAAACCTATCAAGGAGAAATCCAACATAGAACTAAGGAGAAATTTCCTGACACTGACAACAATTAATTCTGCTTGCCTCCAGAAACAGTGTGTATACCATCACCAGAGGTTTTTAAGAAGATATTGGACAGCCATTTATCCAGAATATTGTAGGGTCTCCTGCTTGATCAGGGAGTTGGACTAAAAACCTCCAAGGTCCCTTGCAACTGTTATTAGTAAATAAATGGAGAAGCTGTTATAGGAGGAAAGCACAAAAACTCCATCCTAAGAAAGAGAGGCTATGAGAAAAACTCCAAGCAATCCTACCTTGATCCTGTTTGACATAAATTGCTTTCAAGATTCTGCAACAATAATGAGTATTCCTATAATCCTTGCAATGTCTGTTTCTTAACCCGGTCTACCTCAAGGCCTGACTGGCCATGATCCATCCCAATTGTGTTCTCACATTTTTCAGGGTTCACGAATCTTTGGACTTCAACTAGACCAGTACAGAACATCAGCTGGTTGACAGAATACAAAATTATACAACCAACGTTGCTATACTGCAGTCTTTATAGGTAAGCTGTACAGCTGGCACACACATGTGCAATAGTGCAAACACAAGGGAATGAAAATGCTACATTGATTATTGACATGCACACATTGGAAGGAGGGTTTTCAGTCTCACTATTTGATGGTTGACTAAGCTTAAGACTAATCATACACAGTGTTTTCAAAACCAGATGCCTAGCATCTAATAATCACATTGGAAATCCAATCAACAGAAGCTTGAGATACACATTCCCACGCTAAAGATGTCACTTGAAGTAGCATTAATGTAATTGCATCAGTGAGTCATCTGTGGTTTTCATTCCTTTTTTTAAAAAAAGGAAACCCAAAAAAACAGGATGTGAAACTGTACTGGTAAAATACTCTAATAAGGCAAGCCATCTTCTCAAGAACTAATTTTTACCTTCATGTCTGTTTTTCAGTAATCAACTATTCCTGCTAACATTTTCTGGAACATTAAAATACAATTCTTTTCTGTAAAAAAAAATAGAAAGTGTTATTTTCTTACTGATTTTTCTTCTTGAAAGTAATAAGCCTGAATAAGACAACCAAAATTTAGCTACAACTAACATTTATGGTTAGAAAGGCTAGTGGTGTTAGATAGGCTAAGAGATAGAATTCTTGATTTAACATATTTTTTTTCTACACTTCAAAAAGCTGAAGATTATTTCATTGAGGGCCGCATCAGGGTTGTGTTTAACCTCGGGGGGCCACAATGGGCATGGCCAGGGTAGGCATGGCCAGGTTGACATCACTCATGTAAGGGGCACCTGTGGTGGCCCGAGTGTTCTTCTGAACTCCCAAAGTCAGCTGTGATGACTTCCTGCAACCCTCTTCCAGTGAAAATGGAGCTCGGAAGGGCTGCCCACGGTCCTCCCAAGCTTCATTTTCGCTGGCAGAGGCATCGTGGGCTAGTCCTTTCTTGTTTTCAGGGCAGCCCTGCAGGCTAAATCTAAGCAATCCGCAGGCTGGATTTGGGCCTTGAGTTTGACACCCCTCCTCTATCCCCACTCATAGTTCTATGCTAGACAATTACCTCAGTTTCTCAATGGGCTTGTACCATTTCTGAAATCAACCACAACTAGGTTTGGTTTTTTTCAGCATTAAAACTTGCCCAGGGCTCCATATGTCTGCAGGCCCCAAGATGGGGACAACCCCATCTAGACTGCATTGAAATCACTATTTATACCAGGTGTGGTTTTATAGCTAACTATCATATTTGCTATTAAACCTTTTACTTTCTATTCTAAAATACTCCAGATAAGTTGTCTTTCCTCAGAGGAGAACTGGTCTAATAATCATATTGATCTCATTGGCTCCCTTAGCATGAGAAAAAAAAATGCCTCTCCCCCCCCTCCCAATTCATTTGAAATGGCTGCACCTGCCAACAGTGATGACATTAGTAAGGTAAAAGAAGGATTTTCCATTTAGCAAAAAGGGGTGGAAGAGGGATCTTTTTTCCTGCAGTTGGAGATGCACTGAGAATGAGAAAACAGAAAGTTTTTCCTGTGAGCCAAAGAACTGAAAGCTAAGAAGCTGAAGGGCCAGCAGGAAACAGTAGCCTTTCTAAACTTGCCAGGAGTTACAGAAATGGAAAAGTAATGCTAAGACTGTGAAGATGTCCTTTATTGGTGAAGCAGTAAGCACAAACCCATTATTAGGTTTGAACCCTCCCCCCCCCCACAGAAAGAAACCCTTTGGAGAAGCTACAAAGGAGTACACATGGAGATGGCTACTCCATTGTTTTACAGTGGCAACCAGAACTAATTTTTCAGCCATTCCACTTCTCCAATATTTTTTTCCTTGGTGAACTTGGTTTAGAAATGTTTAAATTTTTATATGATTAGATCTGTTTTGCATTTATCAGATCTGCAGGAATTACTCTGGGCTCTTTAACCTCTTTGTGGGGTTTTTTTTGGGAGGGAGGGAGAGGGTGTTCTGATAACACCCTGCCCCCCTTGTTAAGATAGTTCAGTGAATTGTAAAAACAGGACCAATAATATTTCGTGTTATCACTATTACTGTTGTTACAATTTTCAATGTTTTTCATTGGTACAATTGTTCAATGACTGCTGCTGTATTTTGTGAAAGATTCTACATTATAGAAGTACAACTTTATCTTCTCATTTGAAAACTGTCATATTTTAAGGCTCCTGTTTCATCTTTATTCCAGTAATGTGACTTTTAGCTATATATCAAGCACTTCATGTTAAACCATAATGTAGTTTGCTAAGTTTTGGCTTAGCATATAGCTCAGAACCAGGAATGAGTTTTTCAAATCATGTATATGGTTTGGTATATTATTCAAAATTAGCCTAACCTTGTTTAATCCATAATTTACTTGTTGAACAATTTGATATGTGAACTAAGCCTTTCTTTAAAAAGATTTGCACTGGAATGCCCATGGTGTATATATACCTACAAAGATCAGAATCGTGCAATCTTTGGTATTGCCTTGATATTTTATGAAAGTGGAAATTGCACTCAGAAGATTGCAAAAGATGATCCTGGGACACTGCAACCATCTTAAATGTGAGTCAGTTGTCAAGCATCCAAATGTAAATCAGGTGACCATTGGGATACTGCAATGGTCACAAGTGTGAAAAATGGTCATAAGTCACTTTTTTCATTGTAACTTTGAACGGTCACTAAGTGAATTGTTGTAAGTCAAGGACTAGCAGTACTGTGGACAGCAAAGGAAACAAACTGATGGTACATTAAACAAATCAACCCAGAGTTCCTACTCAAGGCACAAACAACCAGTCTGAAATTATCTTTGAACACATTTGATGAAGATCTAGCTTTCTAGAAAAGGTTGAGAAAGATGGAAGAGAAAAAGAGGACAACCAACAGCAAGGTGGATATGCTCAACTACAGCGGTAATGAGTGCACCACTGGAGACTTGAAACAACAGGTTACAGTTAGATTATTATAGCAGTGGGGATCTATGCGGTTACTAGGAATTGAAATCACTAAAATCAATAGTCCATAGAGTACTATTCGTCCTCCCAAATGTCTAATGAACACTCTTCTTTCAGTAACTTAACAAATAGAAAAATATGAAGTATAAAGATAAGAAGATATTTATTCCCAAACAATAGAAAATTGGTATATATGTAAATATTCCACCTAACATTTCAATTAAAAGGTAATTCTCTATAATTACTGGATAAAATCAACTTTTAAAGTTGGATTGCCACTGAATCCAGTTAGATGCATCTGAACTGATTTGATTCAGATTAGTTTGGATGACTTTTTTACTTGGCACACTGTGTTTCTACCATCCAAATCAATCTGAACGGAATCAAATAAGTAAGAAAAGGGCCTTTGTTGATACAAAGAATTAGGTCTCCTCAACTCACAGCATAGTTATTAAGATGATGATGATGATGATGATGATGATGATGATGATGATGATGATGATGATGATGATGATGATGATGATGATGATGATGATGATGATGATATTTTTCATACAGAGGAAAAAGTTCTCAGTATGTTGTCATGGATCAAGATCTATTATTAACTTCTCTGAGCACATTTCTGTCATTCCTAGTTGAGAAAACTGCCATCTGCACATAACTGAAGCCTTGAAAAACTCAGAGCCTGTTTTGGACTTGCCAAGTTGTCTTTCTGCGAAACATACCCTCAATGATTTCTCGATCATTTCTCAGTAACAACTCTGGGAAAACCACTGGAGAAAATAGTCCTTATAAATGATGGGTATAAAATTGAAAATGCTGACTTACAACATGAGCCTAAATTTTGCTGTGCCAGAGAATTGATGCCGAGTAATAAAATGCAGTGTTACAGCAGAGATTGCAGCTGACCTTTCGTGAATAAGGAGATGACAGGGACTAAATCACGGATGGATGGATTCATGGATCTCCTAGGTACAATATACCACTAGCTTTGCGTAAATGAAAAGCCTACTGTAAATGCAAGAAGTTTGTGCCCTAGATATGAAAGTAAAGGAATATGATGTGCCACATCTGGGCAGATGGCACCTAGCACTACCGGTCAAAAGAGATCCCATCCTTATTCCGTAACAGATTTCTGTGGTTTAAAAATGGCAGAAAAGGAGAAAAAAACAGGAGGAATGTAAATGAAAACTCAGGATGATTGTTCCCATTAGATTTTTTTTTCTCTTTTTAAGCAAGCAGTGGTGCAACTAGGTAATTTTAGGTCATACAAGCACACCCCTGTGTGCTCAATCCTTCAGGTAGTCAAGTAGTATAGTATACAGGTAGTCCTTGACTTATGACCACAATTGAGCCCAACATTTCTGTTGCTAGGTAAGACATTTGTTAACTGAGTTTTGCCCCATTTTATGACTTTTCTTGCCACAGTTCTTAAGTGAATCACTGCAGTTGTTAAATTAGTGACGCTGTTGTTAAGTGAATCTGGCTCACCCATTGACGTTGCTTGTCAGAAGGTCACAAAAAGTAATCATATGAGCCCGGGATATTGCCACTGTCATAAATATGAGTCAGTTGCCATGAGTCTAAATCTTGATCACATCACCATGGAGATGCTGCAATGGTTGTAAGTGTGAAAAATGGTCATAAGTCACTTTTTTCAGTGTCACTGTAACTTTGAACAGTCACTAAATGAACTTTTGTAAGTCGAGGTCTACCTGTATAGTTCAATTCTAAAGCATCCCAAATGATGATTCTCTTCTTCCCAACCCATTTCTGCTTTTATATGCGACTGTGTCTACATTCCCAAAGCTAGCACAAAAGCCCGACCTGTTACATTAAAAATCAAAAGTATCTATTTAAAGAAAAAAACAAAAATTGAACTTATGCAGTTCCACATTATAAATTCATCTAAATCTTAGCTTCATAATGATGACAGGAATAAAACTGAGTTTGCTGCAGTTGCCCTGGTGTTAAGTTCATTAGATAATAGCTTTTAAAAATCAACACAATTAAATGGACTAGGAAACTGCATGACCCTCCATCTGCTCTTCCCCCAGTATTTTCTTTATTAACAACTGTGGAAAGCAGCATCGGTTCCTGTGGGCCCCTAATACACCTAAGTTAGTTACTTAGCCTGTTTGCCAAGGAAGTTATGGATCCTACAACCCAAAACATCAACCCTGAGATCTAGCTCTAGTTGCCCTTGTGGGAACAGGAAAGCAAGAATACACAAAAAAAGAAGCTCCACATGACGGGTGTCATAGGACATAACATTATTTATTGGTTAGTTTTGAACTGGATTCTCTGTCACAGATGGTGAGGTCCCAAGTTTCATCCATACTTCTAAAATGTGCATGGAGATATCACATACATAGTCAGATCTTGGGATCATTGTGCATCTGGGAATCAAGGCTGCTGTCTCTCCAGCATTTGGTTCTGGTTCCTAGAAGAGAACATTTGGAAAGAGTTGGGAGTTTAGGATCAATGTGCAATCTCCAACAGAGGGAAACAAGTAAACCATTATACACATACAATGTGAATGTGTACTAACTGAGTCAAGGAAAAACAAATATATAAGAAAGTACAGACCTTTATTTATTTTTATCTATTTAATCTATTAGTTATTATTTAAACATTATAATTCAATTATTTAAATTTTATTTATGTGGCTTAGAAATAACTCCAATGGCAACTTCACTACCAACCAACATTTCTATTTGGTTACAAGTGCAGCTTTAGTTTGACAATGATTCTCATGCAAAGCAAATGTGAAAGCCGTTTTGAGGAAGGACTGTGTAGAGGAGAGCATTATGTGGCACTGTGAAGTCTGCTTATATAAGATTGGAACGTGTCATACGCTGGAAGGAAGAAATGTCTTTGAGCACTGCATCCCAAATGCCACGGCAGATGGTTTATACATGCTCATGTTTATCATGCGCTACACATACTAAAGAAATGATAAACACCATTTCTCAATGACTTCAGACAGCTCCACGATCACTGCTGCCTATCTTGTTTGGCAAAACATTCAATCAAGAGAAAAAGTTTATAATATTACAGGACAAGCCATTTACATTTTTAGGATCTAATATTTTTTTTCTGGACAGCAGAAATTCAAAATGGGTAACCTCTGAGTATCAATTTTCTGTAAATTGCATTCTACTTACTGAAGCAATTAGAATGCAATTAGAAGGGGGGAAGAAGAAAAATTCAGGATTGGGAATTTGGAATTACCAACTCCATGTTCCTTGGGTAGGTAGGGTTTATTTTTCCTCCCGTTTTAAGTATATCATGATGGAATGAGACAGTTATGGACAAATGGTTCTAATTCTCCTTTCCCCAATTTCTTCTCCAAGAATGCACCCTTTGGTCACCTTCAAACTGACCAGATATGGGAGCTTGTGAGACTAGTTCGTCCTCTGTGGATTTTTTTTAATTTCTGCTCCATTTAGATCCTTCAGGCAATAGACAATGTTTTTGCCCAACAAGATCAACTGGAAAAAATGTATAGTTGACAATCTGCACCTGATTAAGTAAGGTACAAATTAGGCAGACATGATTTAATTGTTACTATTACCAGGTATCAAATCAAATATCAAATGGTATAATCAGCACTCTTATTTGTCTAAACTATTTTTCAATCATTTTCAATCAAATACAACACTAGTATCAATGGATTTGTTCTCTCCCAGCATGCTCCCCAAATACATGGGAATAACCCCAATAATGAAGGCAAATATATGGGTCCGAGGCTCATGTAACCCCAATAATTCCCAAGTACCGCAGTTGCTAGATGGGATGATTGGGACAGTATTCCAATAGCCATGGAGTACACTTGCAAAGTGTTGCAAAAGGTGAAATTAATGTTACGGAATGATTTCAAATTTAAAGAAAGATCAGATTTCATTTTATGTATACATTTTCAGTATATTTTTCAGTTGATCCAACAAGAGCAACAGTGTATATAGCTGAAGAGGTATCCCAACCCCTGCAAGGGCAGCTTATTGCATGACCCATATCCTAGACAGAAGCTAGCAATTAATGCCCAGAAATCTTGACATTTCCTCTGCTTTCCTTCTTATGGCTTTTGAAAGAGAAGGAGGTAGAGGAACAAGACCAATCCATAGGCAGGAGTGCAAAGAGCATGTAGAACTACTCCAGGGCAAAGTGTCATCTCAATGACTGTGAAAATCTAGTGCTATCACATCAACGTTTGGTTTTTCAGCTAACATTAATTATAGCCTCTAGGGCTATCACAAGGGAACTGAGAATATAGAAAATCATAAACTTGTTAAAACTGAACTGCCAGGCAAAGAATGAAAATACACAGTCAGGAGCATCCTTAGGGATCCTTAAGACAAGATGGTAGTTTTGACCAAAGCCTTGCCCATTGGTACATGGATGTAACATGTATGTATCAGAGGATCAGGAGTTTAATCAAGCAGTTATGACCATCGTCGACTTTTTTGACATGTGCCACCAGCCCTTCAAGCTAGACCAAACATGGAATGCAAAGACACACAGGCTAATACAACTTTTATTATAAGTTTATAGTAGGAGAATCGTGCAAGTCTGAATGCACTTTTCCCCCCTCCTCCTTTATCTTCATGAGAAAGATGGAGGGGCTAGTCTGAGATCGTTTCTCAGATTACGGTTCTGCCTAGCACTTAGATTTCTTTTATCTGGCCATTGTCTTAGTTGCATCTCTTCCTCCTGTTCTTCACAGTTATTCCTTCTGCCCATTACACATATACATACACATCACACCATGGATGCTATTGTGCATAGTGTACCAAGTGTGGATACTCTGAAGTCCCAGGACCACCTGTGATCCCCTCCTATGGTGGGGAGATTAACCCTCCAGTGATTTCCAGTATGCAGTAATTGTTCATATGATGGAAGAGTCACTGTATCAAATACTTGGGAATTAATTATGTAAACTGTAGTTTCATGTTATTATTCGTAACTTAAATTCAGATAACATTGGTCTCCAATTTGGGGAGAGTGGACACCATTGAAAGACCAGGTGCAAATCTCAGTGTGAAAAAGATTGGACATTTTCTGAAGTAATTTCCATTACTCTTTTAATAAGCTAGCACAAATATCACATGATAATTCAGAAGCTTCCTTTTCAGTAAAATTTCAGTCCCTAACTGTTAGGAAACTGATGCTCACTTTTCTGCTGGAAAGACCAATTATGAGAGCCAGAAGAACAAGAAGCCATTAATTTTCATCTTACATGTCAACTGAATCATTAAGTACAGAGACTAAAACATAAAGTAGCAACTATACATATTATACCCTCACCACAAATTAAAGGGGAATATTTTTAACCCAAAAGAAGAGAGAATTTTCATCCTCAAAGAAACAATCGTATCATCCTTCCTCTTGTCTGTCTTTACTGACTGGGCTGCCCTCCTCCTTGATCCCAGAGACCACACTAAGCTTTCAGGGAGAAAAAATATCTGTAATAATCAATAGTCTAAAAAGTACTTTATGTGAGCCGGAAGGAAGAACTATAACTAAATGATGGAAAGTAAAACATTCCATAGTAGAACATTGCAGATCTGACAGTTTGATCAAAATAATTGCCTGGCATTACATTCCAATAGAGATGGGAAAACATTTTTTTAATGTAATAATAAAGTTAAGTGTAATAGTTTAAAAGTATAATTCTATAGAGAGACTGGTTTATGTTTGGCTATCATTTGAAGAAGTACTAGTCATTATTAACAGGAAGCACAGAGAAAGTGGATTTAAATCACTAAAGTAATAAAATCAGAACAAGAGCTAGCACCTTGAAAGGCATTTGGAGAGAAGATTGCATACAAATGCAATTAAAATGATGCTTAGAAAATACTCAGCTGTTAATTGGGTTTGGTCCCAGAAGTCCTGGCAATACAGTATGTCAGAAGTTAGCTGGTTTGAAGTTTTAAAAGAGTGGTTTAATTTGTACACCTTGTCCTAATTACCCAGCTTTCTGCATCCTGGATGTGTGTATGGTTTATGGTAGCTTGGCATTTTGTAAACCAAACACACACCAGTAAATTGGGTGATTGCATTGAAAAATTAGGCCAAAAAGCTGAAAGGTTTCTTGCTCATGTTCCTTTACAGATCTTATTGAAGGCCACAACACAATGTCGTGCTCAACAAATCTGTAAGGTATACCATTCACAATCTACTTGTGCTACTGATCTGAAGCTTTGAGAAAACAAAGCAATAGAAACAAATAACGATATAATCCTACTTTCCTGGTGGGTCCAAGAATTCCATGTAGCTTATTTTCAAATTTTTTTCAAACCCTAATATGTTCTGAAAGTTTTGAACTTCATTTGTACACACACCAAAAGTGGGTTTACTCAGGGAGGGAGACACAACTCTAGGGGAATGAAAGTTTCTCAAACTATGGAGTCCTTGGTGCTTTCTGAACTTAGTTGTTTGCCTGCAGATGTTTCATTACCCAGTTAGGTAACATCATGATGTCACCTAGTCAGGTAATGAAAAGTCTGCAGTCAAACAACCAAGCGCAGTGAGCATCAAAGATTCCACATTTCAACTCTGAGCTACACATGTTCTCTTCTATTAGAGCTTTTCAGATCATTCTACAGAAGCTCCTGTCAACATTACTTGATTTTTCATGGTCAGAAAAATAACCATTAAAAAACCAGGGTCATTTCACTCCTGATACACTTTCTGGTTTAAGGACCATATGGTTCTAGATAGTTAGGAAAGCACTGTGTTTTGAGTTATACAGTAAATAGTAAAAGAGATGATGTGTAAAGTCCATAGATTTTTGCTATGATTACACTTTGGGTGACAAATGTATGACTTATGCAAGATAAAACGCATAGCGGATCTTATTAATATTTATTTGCAATGTCTAGATAGCAAGCCCATCAGTTACACATATTAAAAATGCATTAAGATCACAGCAAAATTAAGACAAAATGACAAATAATGGAAACCCTTTTCATCTGGTCTGACTTCCACACATAGATACTCAGAAACATACATATAACCCCTAAATACAATATGTTTATATATTGAAATAAATACCCAAGAGGTACTAGATGCTTCTGTGGAGGAAGAGCTGCAAATCTTCCAGCAGCCAATATATTATATAATATAAAGTACGGTAGATATACTAAGGTCATTTAATAAAGAAATTCAGGATTAGAGTTGGCATCATTTCTCAGTCTATTTGATGCAATTATGAAACTCCACAGGTCCATACCCCAAAGGGAATGGGTTACTTTGGATAAAGCTGGGCAGTATCATCTCCTTCACTGCTTCCCTGAAGGATATAGTCTAGGACTGTTTTAAGTTGTTCTGAAGTCTTTCAGGAGTAGATTGGGTTGAGCGTGATAAATAGGTAAAAGTTGTTCTCCTCAAAAATGAGAAGAAAACTCTTTATTTTCTTGACCTTATGTTCAAAGACTTTGATATGTACACTGGGGAAGACATCTGAGTATTAATGGCAGTTTTCTTGTTCCATTAAAATATAAGACATATCATAAATACAAATAGTTTTGAGATACTTTGACCCTACTACAGTTTGGAGAAATAGGAAGACATAATGGATTGTACCAATGCATTAACCAGTGGTGATACGTATGTTGTATGTAATCACATGTTCTGTGTAGCACTGGTGGCAGCAGAAAAGTCTTAATCCACCACAGGAGGGGGCATTGTCTCAACTCAAGGTTTGAGCTGGCCACTGAATAGCCTACCATAATACAACATTTGTACTATTAGGTCCTTTGAGGATATGATTGCTAACATCTTCTTTAAATTAGTTACTATGGTTGTTATACTACAGACAGTATAGATTTTATGGCAACACTGTTTGGTCAAAGCTTATGAGATCAGTTTGAATTAATATACCTGAGAGTGTAAATATGATTCTTGTAGAGCTTAGGACAATTAGTTGTTCCCTAGACCCTTGTATGGATATCAGAGTTAATCAACATCAATTTATATAAGGAAATTATACCCACTGTTTTGAAATAGGAAGTGACATTACCTCTCTTGTAACAGACAGGATTGTGATCATAGGTGCTTGGAAGGAGCCAATTATATAAATCTATTTCAATCTGGCTTCAGACCTGAAACTATTACCAAAATACCCATTGACATAATCTTGGTACTCTTGACTGGTTACCTCTAACCACAAGAAAGGAAGAGTGCTAACATGTTGATTCTCCTAAAGCTTTACAGATTGTTCTGAAAGGCAACTTGGCCATCATAATGCTATCTATTCTCAATGTCCTAGTTATTTAATGATTTTTTTAAAAAAAAAAGTCTTCAAATTAAATCAGTTAAAGTTAGTTAGGTTACACTCCATAAAAGCAGGATTTTCAAGGGTAAGGCTGAGGCTTTTATGTATATCAGCTATGATCAAAAATGATGTTCTGAAATGCTACACAACAAGCTCAGATGGGCCCATAAGGCCAACCAAGACCAGGACAATACAGGGTATATTTTTTTTTAATCAAAGACAGTCCATCCTCCCCATCTGGATTTGGGGCTAACAAAAAAAAAAGTACAGCTGCAAAGGGAACAAGTTATTAATTGGAGCAATTTATGATATTAAACAATGTTTGAAGTTGGCACTGAGCCTGAAAACACTATACAAATTAAAAGTCACTTGCAAAAGAGCAGTATGAGCAGAAAAAGATTGTGAGATGGTTTTTGTGTCTTTATTTTTGCGAGTTTTATATACTGTAGTTAGCAGCATACACCTATGTACACAGGTTTGGGTTTTTTTGCATGGAAAACTGTTTCTTTAACTTTGTAACTTCTCCTGCCTGAATATATTATGTTTCTAAACAGTTTATAGCATTCCTACATTTAATTTAGTAGTTAGGTCAGAGTAATGCAGGTAGCCAGAGAAAAGATGTTTTTTAAAAAATATTCACTGTTCGTGGATAGCATTCAGCTTCAGCAGAGTCCACTTTTGTGGATCATGGTATTTTTATGTCAGGGAAAAAAAAAATCTGCGGTGGATTTCTTTTGTACCCTTAAAAAGACGTCTCTTTTTATGTGTATGTGGGTCAGTAGGACAGCTGACAGGATTGATCCATTGCTAGAAGAATCTACGGATATCATACACCGTTCAAAGCCTGAAATTGATAACCTAATCATTTGTGCCTGCTATTTCTAATTGTCACGTTGGGGGAAGTTTTAATATAATACCTTAATTTATTGTTCACTCATTTCATAAGATGAAGCCAGGCCTACGACTCTTTTTTTAATCAATTCTTATTTTTATGTGACTGAGCCACTCAGATAAAAAAACCTGCTGTAGGTTATAGACTTTTAAAAGTGATTCCCTGTAGGCAGTGTAAAATACAGTGTCTATTACATGACAGTTTCGTGTTTATTGCTACTTTTGGAGCATTGTTCAGGAACCAACTGAAAGATAACACAGAGAATAAGTTCTTTGTTCTGTAAAACAGAAAATAAAGTAGCAGTTCTTATTAAGTATTTCTCTACAAGTTTTTTAAAAAAATATTCTGCCACCATTGACGTTCTCTATAATCTTTTAAAGAAATCTAATAATAAAAGACACCATTCTTAGTGTTATAAATAAAAAGGTACAACTCCCCCCCCCCTCTCCTTTTGAAAGGCATGTAGACCTGCAATCTTGGTGAAATCCATTGTTGCTCATGATTAATGGCCAGCATGTTATTTAGCAGCTGTTATTTTAACTAGCAAGGAACGGGACTTTCAAGAATCATTCTCAATGACAGAATAGGAAGGAGGACTGAACTCTATGGTTTTCTATGGCTAGCGTAATAGTTCAAGGAGAAAGCCTGGAAAGAGAATGCAAAGCTCAGACTAGGAACTAAAGAAGGTAAAATTGCAATGAGAGCTACTGAGTCATTGCCCTCTATAGCTTTGAAATCTCAGACAAACAAAACATATATAAAAGTCAGGCCTGTTATTCTGATTTCATTCCTCTAGGCTTTTGAGATATCTGTGAAGATTGTTGGGATGCTAAGAAAGTAAGAGCAGGGTTAACTTACCATGGACATGTCATAATACAGTTGCAGTGAATGTACTTTGTATGCTTAGAGACAGTGGTGAAATCTAATTTTTTTCACCACTGTTTCTATGGGCGTGGCTTGGTGGGGGTCATGCGACTGAGTGGGCGTGGCCAATTCAACGTCACTCACAGCAAGATGGGATGGTGGCACCTTGCTGTGAGTGTCGGCGAGTTGGCCACGCCTACCCAGTCACATAACCGATTCTGTAGAGACAGCAATGCTGCCTGCCTGCCGAATGCAGGCAAAAGGTTAGTCGAAAAAAAGAAGGCAAAGAGGTGGCAGCTGGAGGCTTCTGGAGCTGCTTTTTGTCAGCATGAAGGGCCTCCAGCCATCACCTCTTTGCCAGCCAGAACGGAGCTGGGAGTGGCAGCTGGAGGCTTCTCGCGCTGGCAAAGAAGTGGCAGCTGGAGGCTTCTGGTGCCGCTTTTAGCCGGCACGAAGGGCCTGCAGCCATCACCTCTTTGCCGGCCGGAACAGAGCCAGGAGTGGTGGCTGGAGGATTCTAGCGCTGGCAAAGAGGTGGTGGCTGGAGGCTTCTGGCACTGCTTTTTGCTGGCACAAAGGGCCTGCAGCCATCACCTCTTTGATGGCTGGAACAGAGCTGGGAGTGGCGGCTGGCGGATTCTAGCGCTGGCAAAGAGGTGGCGGCTGGAGGCTTCTGGCACTGCTTTTTGCCGGCACGAAGGGCCTGCAGCCATCACCTCTTTGCTGGCTGGAACGGAGCGGGGAATGGTGGCTGGAGGCTTCTAGAGCTGGCAAAGAGGTGATGGCTGGAAGCTTCTGGCATCGCTTTTTGCCAGCACGAAGGAACTGCAGTCATCACCTTTTTGCCGGCCGGAACAGAGCCAGGAATGGCAGCTGGAGGCTTCTAGCGCTGGCAAAGAGGTGATGGCTGGAGGCTTCTGGTGCTGCTTTTTGACGGAGCGAAGGGCCTGCAGCCATCACCTCTTTGCCAGCCAGAACTGAGCTGGGAGTGGCCACAGCCTGTCTCTTTATGATTCCGCCCCCACAGCAGCAGCCGGAGGCAGGCAAGCTCCAGGGACAGGCAGGGTGGTGACCTGGCCCCTGCTTAGGTGCCACAGAGCTCACCATTGGGCTCAGCGGGGTGGACCACTGTGCTGCAAAGGAGAGGCCAGCGCAAGGGAACTACAAGTAGCAGGGGAAAAGGAAAAGCCCCCTTCCCTCGCACCGTCTGCTCCATTGCCCGTTTCACCATTGCAGCCCCACGCCACGGAGCTTTCACCCCCCAGATGCCCTCGCTTTCCCCCAATTCTGCAAGCATTTCTTTGCCTACCTTATTTCCAGCTCCATCACATTTCTCCTCCTTGAAATTCACTCAATCAATTCCAACTTCATGATATCTTTTCCTTTTGCGACAAGTTGGAATTGATTGAACTTTTTTTCAGGGAAACTTTCATTTTCCTGCACACAATGATGAGAAGGAGAGAGAAACACAATGGAGCTGGAAATAAGGTAGGCAAAGAAATGCTTGGGGAATTGGGGGAAAGAGAGGGTATCTGGGTGGTGTGGGTGGGGAAAAGTCTTCTGCCCACAAAGAGAGGAAGGGAAGAAGCTGATTCCCTTCCCCACAAAGAAGGCTGGTAAACATGGCGGTGCCATGTGCAGAAGGGAGTAGTGAAGGAAGGAAGACAGCGCGGAAGGCAGAGAAGGGAAGCTCCGGGGGCCATGGGTGGGTTCAGCTTGGTAGGCCGCACAGGAATGTAGCACCAGTGGGAAGCAAAGCAAGCATCAGGCAAGCTCCAGAGACTGTGGGGGGGGGAGCAGCTAGCCAGGCCGTGCGGGGACGCAGCACTGTTGGGAAGCGAAGCAAGTGTCAGGCAAGCTCCAGGGACTGCAGGGGGGTGCAGCTAGGTAGGCCGCATGGGAACGCAACGTCGGTGGGAAGCGAAGCAAGTGTCAGCCAAGCTCCAGGGATCACAGGGTGGCAGTTGGCCAGGCCGCGTGGAGACACAGCACCATGGAGGCAAGCTCCAGGAACTGTGGGGGGGCAGCTAGACAGGCCACGCGGGGATGCAGTGCTGGTGGGAAGCGAAGCAAGCAGTGGCAGCAGCTTACTTACCCATGCAGGCAGGCAGGCAGATCAGGAGCAGTTGGGGCACAGGCACGTCCTCATGGGAAGGCAGGGAGAGACACTGTGGTGACTAATTGCTAGGTAAACCTATATAGGCTGCTAAGCCTATGCTGGGGTGGGGAGGCGAGATGAAGAGTGATTGGGCGAGTGCTGGGCGGGTGGGTGGGGTGGGGTGAGCAGGGGGTGGGGCTAGTGGTGAACAGGTGGGT
>JANHFL010009669.1:49782-60021 GCA_032468155.1 Oxyrhabdium leporinum | reverse complement strand
GAGGCACCCCCCCCCATGAATATTCAGCGGGGGGGGGGGTGAAACGAAAAGGATTTCGGAGGCATTAATTGGTATACTCTTATGACATTTCTAGCTTCATTCATAATGAACAATTTTACCTGTGCTCTTCAACCATGACACTTTTAGATGTTAAAATAAATTGACTGCAAAGTGATTTCACAGCTCAGATTTTTTTCCCCTTCTCTACTTCTCAGTTCTCTCATCTTCAACAGGCATACTTGTAGTATGATGAAATATGTGGAAACTACAAGATATAGCTGTAGGTTGCTCAGAAAATATTAGATGTTTGTCCTTCAATCACTATTGCTGAGTGCACTACATCTGTCATTTACTCTTGTAATATTTCACTTTCTTTGTCTGGAAGATCAACTGAAGAAAGGTAAACTGTTTTCATTCATCATAACATCCATCCTTATAGCAACCATCCTTCTAAAATTGTGCAGACTTCTTGCATAGATATATCTCATAGGGGAAGGGGAAAAGAAGGAGGAACAAAAGCACACATTTCCACAGAGTCAGAGTGTCACCCTCTGGAATACTCCCAAACCCTCAGAACCATCCTCACAAAAATCTTCAATTGTGTTTCTTGCAACCATTGCTAGAATGGCCGGAGTTGAGAGATTCCTCCAGTTAATTAGTAAGGAGATGCAGAAATTAGCCTTTGGACAGTGCCCTTCTTTCCCTATCTTATCAAATTAGTTCATGGAGAGAATTGTTTTTTAAAAAAAAAGATTAGATTGATTGCAAACTCCCTGTTGCTCAGTGCAAACACAGCATTCTACAAGCATAGCAAAAGAGACAAAGAAGATCTCATCTAACCCACCAACTAGCCTGCTTTATGGCATTAAGGTGAAATGAACCATCTTCTACAGACCTCCAATGGCCTTACCGCAGTCATTCTGCAGCAACCAGTTCACCACAGAAAATCTTCCAGTAACTTCTAGCCACACCCTTATGGCTCTAATTCCCATTATATTTGCAATTATACTCTTGTATTGCTAAAAACTGTACACTCTGGTGCTATGGCACAGTCCCAGAAGAGTAGTTAGGCATACTGACGCAAATCAGGTTCAAAAAGGTAAAAGAAAAGTCACCAGCTGTAGGGTTCTCTGTCCTCTTCTAGCATGAGGGCAGATGTTCATGTCTCAGTAACCCTGAACAGCTTTATTGGGAAGGTAAGAATAATTAATGAGAGAGTAGAAAATGGGAAGGGTTACACCTTTTTTTTTTAAAAAAAAGCAATGTCGACAATGCTGATAACCTCAGTAGAACATTTCCAAATGGTAAAAATAATTGCAGAGATAACCAAGCTCAGGACGGAAATGGCAAAAAGTTGAACGTAATTACAAAACAATTTTATTTCCCAAAAGTTTCTTTATTTTAAAGAATTAAAATAAAGGAGAAAGCAAAAACAACATCCTATGATCTTTGAGAATTTGATTCACTTTCTGAACTTTGCTCTACACATCTAATTAATTCAGCTACAAATGAACCAGAACTTTGTTTGGAAAAAATAGAGGAAAGAGAACTATTTATAGTTTTTAAAAAGAATGATAGGATTCTTTTTCTCTGCTTTGTTGTTCTATCCTACTTCCAAAAGAAATATACAACATCCTTGATTAGCAGGAAATAAAATAAATAATAACAGAATTATAAGAATAGTATTTCAGCAATAGCAAATGACATAATGGAAAACTTTAAATTTCCATACCCAAAACGAAATGAAATCAAGTGCTATAATTATTATTACAGAGTATAATTCCTTGAAGCAAAGTATTTATGGATATATTAAGGATAATTATGACTAGTGCAGAGATTTTATTTCATTTTTGTACCATATTGATGATGACCAGGATAGAAAATAAATGCTCATCACCATCAAAGGGCTGAGTTCTCAATTGCAAAATATGAACTGAATTTCAAATCTGAATGTTCCTGCAATATTTTTCTAGATGATGGCTAAGAACGATCTTCTATTGAATGTCAGTGAGGAAGAAAAAACTCTGTAAAGTATTTAACTGACAGAAAGAATGAATCCTACTGGCCTTTATATGTCTCTGCCATTGCATTTGGGGTTTGGTGGCTGTGGATAGTCTCTTGAATGGTTTTATTGATTTATTGGGGTACTAACAGGGTGTTGTTTCTGATTATGGCTATTTCTCTGTTTTTACTGCTGTTTCTATTGATGGTTTATAAGTTTCTCTATTAATTGTTTGTGATTTGAGTATGATTTTAATCATTGTGAGCTGCTGCCTAGAGTTACTGAGGTGAGATAGGAAGCTATACAAATTGGATGGATGGACAGATGAACTATGGGGAAGTGAAAAAGCCACAAGGACAACTAACAGATTTCTTATTCAAAATTCAGCCCTCCCCAACCTCAATAAAAAGGGAGAAAAACCACATTAAAAAGTTATTATTTCAAAGCCAGATGGAGAGTTGAAACTATTAATGCTTAGTATTTATATTATGAGTCTCTCCAAGATGTTATGTGTATATTCAAAAAGAAATAGATTATTAGTTCCCTTTCATACTAACTTTAAAATGAACTAAATTAGAGTTCCGGAATGCTAAACTATCTCTTTTAGCAATAGAGAATAAATACACTTACAAATTATCAGAGCTGTTCCATGAAATGATGCACTAGTGTTTTAGTTCAAATTAAGAAAGCACCCACAGAAGCCTGTTAGACATACTAGCAAGAGTGCTGCAGGACAATTGGTTTTTGAAATTTATTTTAGATTCATCCTTCATAGCTCCACCATTTTCGATTCTAGTTATGTTTGAATGTTGTATTTGTTTGCTCTTATACTTTTTACAAAAAGACAGTGCTGCTAAAACACTTGACTCTGAACTAGTAGATTGATACAAGAATAGTAGGTCAGCTGTTCTGAATATATTAGGGTCAATAAAAGTTTTAGTATATGGAGAATCTCACACCTATTCACTCCTTAAGGAATGTTTCAAGAATAACTACACAAAATGGTGGAAAGTAGGTATATCTTGAAAAATACTTTCTATATTACATAGCTATAATAATATAGTACATAGCTAGTTAAAAATAAACTCTATTAAATAAATGAGATTTCTAGGTAAGTAATATAGGAATTCACTATTAATATATTAAAAGAATAGAGCATTTATTTCAAAATTCCAGTGAAAATTCCTCCTGTTTTAAAGTATTAGGGACTAAGCATGCCAGCATTATTTGTGCAATCAACAACAAAGATAAAGTTATGAACATGACTACATGTGTCTGAAAAATATATGAATATGTCTAGTTTATTCAGATCTCTCTGCATCTTAAATCACACAGAGAATATGAATGAGCCAGACAATAAAGACTAGCAATAACAATAGCAGTAGCACTTAGACTTATATACCGCTTCACAGTGCTTCACAGCCCTCTCTATGTGGTTTACAGAGTCAGCCTATTGCCCCAACAATCTCAGTCCTCGTTTTATCGACCTCGAAATGTTGGAAGGTTGAGTCAACCTTGAGCCTGGTGAGACCGAACTGCCAAATGCAGTCAGCCGGCAGTCAGCAGAAGTAGCCTGCAGTACTGCATTCTAACCACTGCACCACCGCGGACTAGCTATAGTTCTTAACATAAATGGAGGAATTCCCCATCTTTTCTGTTCTGAATAAAAGTTTTTGTGGATTCAGAGAGAATGTAATTAATCTTGGATTCTTGTAGTGGTATATGGGAAAGACCTTGCTGCCAAGGGAACGGTCAGATAAGAGACAGTATAGCCTGCAGCTGGATATTGAGCAGGGCAAGAGGCTCAGAAGAGACCCTTCCTTATTTCTCAGGCTGTAAAGAAGATGGTGGGGGAAGAATTGTACTTTCAGACTTGCAAGATTCTGTCAATGTAGCTTTACAATAAAGTAGAATTGGCTCACATTATTGTGATTCCTATCTGGTTTACCCCATGAGGCCAACAGTTGTAACATTTCAGAAACTGCCTTATAAAAAGCTGTAGAATACATAAAGAGAAAGAGAGCTTCTTGTATGGATCCTCTTCTCAATAACAGATTTTTCATTCATATTTTAATATTTTCTTCTTTCTTCATAGTGCTGCTCAGGAACAGCATCTTGGCTGATTTAACAAAAAGTTAAGCAAGGTTTGACAAGGTTAGTAGTTGGACTGGAGACCAGATGTAGATACCAAGAAGTAGCCTAAATTGGGAAACAAAACAATCATGCAGCCAAACACAAAGTCATTGCTAACCTATTTGCATATAATAGCTAAGAATTCACTAGGAATGGAGCAAGGCTCAAAGGAGGCTTCATCCTCTTCATAAGCTACATTTACTAAATATACTGCAATGTATTTAGTTTTCAAGTAAATTGCATGGAGGCACAACTATTCATTCAGCAGGAAATATTAATTCAAGGTATTGTTTATATCCCTGTGCATCAATTTTCATTCAGTTTAGCAGGTATCATAAAGCAGATGTGCTCCTAAATCATTATTCCTTCTTTCTTTAAAATGTTAGTATACACTGTACCAGGGGGAAAATTATTAGACTTCAAAAACAGCTTATTAAAAATGTATACTGCTTATGACAGCCTCTTTCAGAAACATAACTCCCTAACTAATTCATGTTCACTTACCCTGCAGATTTCTATTTATAATACTTTACAATTTCCCTGTATTTGTGTTATAAATTATTCAGTGACATCAAGGTTTTTATTTTGATGAAGGAATTTTTGATGAATTTGACAGAGTAATTACTTCAGATCCTGTTCAGAATTGCTATAAAAATATTTAATTTTATTGACTCTAATAAATAATTAAAACAAGAATACTTGCATAGCTTATGGCTCCTTGTTTCTGTTTGCTTCTCTCTAATTAAAACAGCAATGTTGTTATGTGCACCATTTTTAATATGTTTACATCCAATTTGGTGATTTTAAAAACTACTGAGAAAATGAAGCTTATGAATATATGGACTTATTTCAGCTTCATCTGCCTTACTGGTCTATGTATTACTCTCCCCATTATTTCTTTGACAATTCATAGTATTTATACAATTCATGTAACAGTCTCAAGTACTTTTTCCCATGGAGATTTTCAATACTAAGAGTAGTTAATAGAACGGTGTTTATGATGTAATTATTTATTCAAATAATTGTGAATTTCATGTGAACAAGGTAAGTTATCTATCGCATCAGTGGAGAGTAAAGTTATATTTTCACTTTTCCCAACCATTAATGTGAATGTCACATGCTATAGATAGTTCACTCATGACAAGGCTCCCAATTTACCAATGTAAATGTTTGACAATAGTGCTATAAAAACATGTCCTTCTTTATATCAAGTTAGGATAGGATAGAAATGAAAGGTTAGATATCAAGATATCTATATTTATTGATGACAAAGGGGAGTACCTAGAATTAGTTCAGAATCAGAACCTTGGACAGTGCACTGTGCTAACTTAGGGGAAGACTAAGGTATACTGGATAATTTAAATTAAAGATCTTTTTGCTTTAATTGTTTTATTCAATGTCTGTTATGACCTTTGATGATATGGCAGCTTACATGTTTAATATTTATTTATTTATTTAAAAATAAACAAATGAATAAATAGTTCCAACTTACACCAAGTGCAAGCTGGAACCAGAGTAATAATGATCAAGTATGGATAAGGTATAGTTTCAAATATATTTATTTTTTATTTTATCCACCGAGGTTTGTCATATGTAAAGCAAAGGTGGCTTCCAATAACACTTCCATTAAAAACTAATTTTAACAGTTGCAAAGAAGAAATTCAAAAAAGAGAGCACTCATAAGAAGGCAACAAAATAGGTACAACTCTGTTGCAAGAGAAGTTGAAGATGGTTATGCTGAACAATCACACTTATTCTGAAAAGCCTTCTGGGGGGAAAAAACTGTACTTTGATCAGGTTAAAACCCAATTAAACAAAAACAAAGAAATTTCCTTAGAAAAATCAAAGTTGCGTTGGGGTTTTTTTTTGTAGGAGTGGGTATTTTACTCTTCTAGTCTGTTGATTTTTTTCCATGTGTTTGTTTTTAGATGTAAGCCACCAAAAATCATTTGGGAGTCAAGCAGCTTATAAATTATTATTTTTTTAAAATAAAAAAAATAAAATGCAGAGGTGTAAACTCAGACTAATAAAAATATGCAAATATATCAGAATCTGAAGTGGGATTTCAAGTTGCACATTAAGAGAAACAAAAGATCATGGATTGACTGCCACTGAATAATTTAGTTGCATGTGAAGCAAAAGGGGTAAAAATAGGAACATCTAAAAACCACACATACAAAAATACTGTATTTAATTTGTTCCAATACAGTTTTACTCCATGTGATAGGCTGAAATTTGAAAACAGAGCAGATTATACTACACTCCTCAATCATGTATCCTAAGAGTGGGCAAACGAGAAGCTCAAATTCCAGTTTTATACAAGCCACACGGTGCTAGGTTTTCAAGGCAAAACTGCTACCATTATTGTATATCTAGTCCAGCCAACCAGTAGCTGACTGGTTACACATCAGCAAGTCAATAGCAAGTTGTGATTTTCAAGAATCTGTAAATGTATTTCAGTAAGTAATTCTTTGTGTCATTAACAGTTCCAGGTTCTTCAGTAGTTCACTAAGAGTTGTGTACAATTTATCTGCATTAAAATCTAAAAATATTGTATTTGACTATTGTATACTATAGCAAGAGGTGCAGGCACCAAATAAACAGGAAGCAAACCTCTTTGCTATTCAAAAATCCAAACTAAGTATGAAACTCAGTTGTGTGTCTCTTTCCCTTGACTTTTTTTTTCTTAACAGCCAAAAGTCTGCAGTGGGGGAATTATTTCGCTTTTTCCCTTCTTCTCCATCCTCATTCAAAATGATCTTCATGTGGACAAAATTAAGCAGAAATAATGTTTGTAATGAAACATGGCAAAACCAACTAATTAAGCAGCTCTGTTCCTGCTATTCATCTGATTAAAATTACAACTCTCTGAGGTTGCTATTGGGCACGCATGAACTGTATATGGATACAGTTGCACTTTTCTTTACCTGGACATGTAAGTGCTTGAAAAGAAGAATAAAAGCAAGCAGTTTCCCCTCACACACGTTTATTGTCCAGAAAGACAAAATTGATAGTCCCATCTTGTACAGAGAGATTCAAATGAATGCCAGTATGACTTTCCTTTATGTCTTTCAACTGAATGTCCAGAGCAGAAGAATTGGGTACTAGGGTTACATGCACAGTCTTGTTTTCTATACTTTTTAAAACATCAACCATTCAGGAAAATGCATGAAGAGGACTATATAAGCAGCTATTTGGGGGGAGGGGAACCTTCTAACTATATTACAGTAAAGAAAGGTCTGGGCAGCAAGGCTGTCAACATATAGTCAATCAACTTCTAATATGAGCTGGGTTGAAACTTATATCCATCTCTATTTAGCATACTGAGTCTTGCTTGACCACAAAATTTATGGGTGACTTAAAGGACTAAAGCCTTATATTTTGCATATTTATCTAGAAAGATAGCCATAATAATCTGCACTGGGGGAAAAATCTGCAAACAGTTGCGGTATACTTGTGCATTAAATCAAATTTCTATGGCTGCCCATCTATGCAAATAAACTCTGGGTAGTGAACAGAGAACAAATCTCAATCTATTAAAAAAATCAAACCATGACTACACTCAAGGCCCTTATAAAAATATTAATTCCCCTCATATAACCCACACACAAAGACACACCACAGCTCCAAGAAATTAGCATCCTAACTTCAATGCCTGGTGAAAGAGCCAGGTCTTTTCAGCCTTCTGAAAGGCCAATAGATACAGACCATACATTTGTTTGAGCAGAGGCTGCTCCAAAGAAGACTTGCTTCCTAGTCCTACCAAATGATATTGCTTCACCAAGGGACTTCCAGGTCCAATGGAATGGGAAGAAACATTGGGGATTTACTGTCTTTCAAGTAACTTGGCCCTATGCCATATAAGACTTCAGAGGTGACAACCAGAACTTTGAATTGCACCTGGAAACTTATTATGAACCAGCTCGCCTGCCAGGTTTGACAAAGATGTACCATGTTTTGACCAAAACTATATATGCAATTGCACTCTGGACTACTACTAAATGCTCTTCAAAGGTCGACACATGTGGAATATGCTGCAATAGTTCATGCACAGATGACTAAGACATGAGTTGCCATCTAAGAATGAGCACAACTGTTATACAAAATGGTGTCATGGCCATGACTGCCTTTTGCTCTTTGAGTAAGACCTTGTAAGGTCAGGAGGACTCCCAGAATCAATATAAATTCTGCCTGGGGAAATGTAACCATGTATGGAGTTAAAGTTTAAATGTTAAATGTAGTTAAAGTTTAATTTATTTATTAGGCATACCTTTTGTAGATTCCATCCCAAACACATGGGGAACACAGAATATTAAATACATCTTTGGAAAATGGGGGAAAATCAAGCGCAGGAAGTGCAAGCAATGATAATTACTTTTTAATAGCTGCCAATTACAAAAGAGTTGCTGGATATACAGATGAACCTTTAGTTCATGTTCTGGAACTCTTGATGAATTTTAATATAATGAAAGCACTGTTTGTAAGAGTCATTTTTAAAGAAAAATAGTGCTCATCTTTAGTGTTAGACCACATCACAGAAATGCAAAAGATTAATAAATCCCTGAGGCATTCCCAGATGCTGATTTTGTTCGATATCTACTTTGGAATCATTATTTTAGGACATAATAAATTAAACCACAACATCCAAAATATATTCACTTGCTTATCTTTCAATGTGATGCATGCCATCATCTGTCAGTAACTTCCTTCTACATTCTACAGCAAACAAGCAGACCTAATTGTTTGCAATAAGCAAACAAATCCAAATATGGAGTCAGAAATGGCAATGTTTAAATATCATTTCCATCTCCTGGGACTTTGCCTCTGATATTAAGACAGTCATTCTTAAACAAGGGAAGTTCAAGGACAGATGTCAACACAAAGCAGCTGAATAACAATTTCTGAAGAAATTCACTTCCTCTGACTTGAACAAGGACAATTATTGTTCATTAATCATGCTATTTAATGAGCTCATAAAGGAAGGGAAAATTGGGTCCTCACCCAACAACTGTTTTGAGAATGGCCAAGGCCTTTCTGCAAACAGAATATTTCCCTTGCTTCCCACTACTCAACCATGCATGTATATTTACTTGTATATCATGATGCACCTCATCAAACAGGCAATAAACTGTGAAGCCACGATTCTTTTTATTATTTTGTCGAGATACTGCATCAATGGAAATTGCATAAGAACAATACAACAAGTAATTATTTAATAATGGTCTGATGGTTTATTTCATTTTTTTCCTTTGGAAGCCATCTTTATTTGTTTATTTATTTGAAAAGAGAGAAGGAGAGTGATGGAAGGAGTTTGATATGTGTATCAGTACTCTCAACTAAATATTACCAAGATCAGTCTGTATATACATACATACTGTGACAGTTGGAAAAATCAGGAATTATTTAGCTGGAAAATCTTTCAAAGGAATTGATATAGGACTTTAAAACATTGCATCTTTTGTTCTACAAGAAAGGAGATCCATTTCATTACAAAATTTTTGCACACTTACTTTTGATATAATGCAACAATTATTTGTCATCAAATCAACTGCAAAAATATTAAGCAGCCTAACATTAATCTACATAGTTCAGTCTACTAAGTCAGTGATAATGCTTTGCAGAGTTCAGGATATAAACCAAGAATATTTAGAAATTATGGAAAATCCCTTGAAAACATGTTGAGGTTTTTCAAGATCTCAGTGTTGTTCTTTCATTTGAGGTTTGTTTTTTTTTAAGATTTTCAAAACTCTTTCCATACGATGACTGGTTCCTGAAATAGGCAAGCATATTAACATATAAAATTATTGGGGGCATAATGATTATTGCCAGTAATTGGTAGAAAGTTATTTGTTATTCAGAAAACACTTTCATGCAGAAGGAACATTCTGTAGGAAGTCATAATTGTCACCAATCCTCGCAGAGTTACAGTCTTTTATAAGTACGATATTTGATGGTGCATGGTTTTTCTGTGTCATTGTATAAGGATGTTATATCTGCTGTATTTCAGGGTAAGAAACTCTGCCTTTTAGACTACAATCAACCTCATATCTTTTTTTTTTTTATTGAAAGAGTTTTATACAGTAAGTTTTTCAATTTTTAATCCC
>JANHFL010009669.1:29126-46240 GCA_032468155.1 Oxyrhabdium leporinum | reverse complement strand
ATAGATAGATAGATAGATAGATAGATAGATAGATAGATAGATAGATAGATAGATAGATAGATAACATCATATTCTTTCTTCAAGGTTAAACATACCCCTACTTCAGTCCTATAAGCTCCCTGGTCCCAATCATCCCATCATTCCACTATCTGCATCAAAACCACCTAACACTTGCTTGTTTGAGCAACATGGCTTCCTTTACTGCAGATACATTTCAGGAGAGAGACAGTAACATCTGCAGCAACTCTCAGAGGTAAATATGGAAATGATCCAAAACAATGGTTCATGCTGCATAATTTTAGAGTAAGTCTACAGTAAGGGCATCCTATTTTAAAGAAAAATATCTAACTTTAATGGCATGCAGGAAAAGATAATGATGATTGTGCCTCTCTTGAAATGGAGCCTCCATAAACCCATTGTAAATGATCTTATGTAGGTAGATGCAAGAAAGAAAGGTTCAGCTCCAAAAGAATAGTAAGAGAGACTGGACTAAAACGGATAGGGAAAGGGGAGGAGAAATGTTTTTTTGACATTTTAAGAGAAGAAACATCATAATCACCAAACATCATAATCACCACGTATTCATTAACTTTGGGCTGAATACGTTATTGTTAACCATTGCTAATACCATCACTGACACATATTTGATGCCACCAGCATGGATTTGTAATAGAAGCTGTGTTTGTACCCCTTACTTTTAGTTTATATTAAAACACCACAATCAATAACACAGAGCAGCTTTCAGAAGTGATAATAAAACATCCTAAAATACTCCCAGAGTACTTCTGTAAATAATTTGCTTGGTGTACTTATGCTAAATAGCTTGCCAGTTATAGCACTTTAAAAACCTCTAAAAATACATGTTTGGATTTGATAAGTGTCCTGCTGCTTAGGGTCATAGAGGGTTACACAATGCACCCCAAGAAATCATTATTTTTCCTTAATACATAAATTACCATCCTATATTTCATGTAACACTCAGACTTGCTGGTATTCATGCCTTAAATAATAAATAACAAATAACTCCATTCATTTATTAATAATAATGCATGCCTTTTGGGGGTCTTAATATATTTCCTTGGCAGTATATTGACTAATAGTCATGTGAAAGGACAAATAGCTAGGCCACTGGGAACATTTAGATTTTTCCAGGTTAAGAAAACTACATCTATGATCTGACAGCCAGCTTTTTTCTGTCAATTGTTCAGATATTGACAGTGTTGTGATTTATGAGTTTCAAAGCCACAAAAATACTTTTAAAGCTGCATTAGCTAAGAGAAATAATTTCTCATGTGTTTCCTTAAAAGGTGACATGTTCACAAATACTTATGGAAATAGGGATATGGGATTATGACTATTTTAATGACCAAGTATTACACAATTCTCTCCTTTAGCTAATGGGAAAAAAGTACATTTGCTTTGATGATACTTGGACACACCATGCTCTGGATGAGTAATTTGTGGCTCTAGTATCTAAGGGCTCTAGCTAAATTTCTAAAGCCCTCTGGAAGCAATCAGTTCAACTATCTATTCTAGCAGGAATCTGAAACATACAATAGATGAGAAGGAGAATAGGACAAAGAAAAAGGGATTTCAGCAAAAGAGATAAGGCATAGCCTCAACCACTCAGTCACCATATACATTTGGTTCAGTCTCATCCATTGTTGGTTAAATGGCCTTCAACAGATGTTGAGTGCAATCTTTGACATAATATAATATGTTTAGTAGGCCTGTGCAGAGTGGCAAAGATTCACTTCAGTGAAATAATTGGGATCATTTGATTGCTTAATTTCACCAGAATGAAGAGATGACTCCATTCACCTCAAAGAAGCAGTGCGGGTAGGGTTGATTTGCTTTGGGCCAGTGCTATGGAAGAAGGCTCCTCTCATTCTTCTACTCCACCATTGACTGAAGTGCTGCAAGGCAGACAGCTCCAAAAACATTCACTGAGGCTCACTAGTCAACTAGTCTTCAACTACTGTAGTACTGTTTTCACTCAATCTGCTCCCATAATAAATGAATAAGGCAAAAAGATCACAATCATTTGCTTCCTTCTACTCTTAAGCCCCTCTTCTTGTTCTCCCACAAAGAAGACCGGCGGGGGGGGGGGGGGTCCACAACAGAATGAAGCATATGATTGCTGTCCCTTTGCTTCATCATTAGAACACTAGTAAGGAAGAAGTGGGCTGCCTGTGAATAGAGTGGACCATTTTGTAAGCAATTTGTAGGGGGTTGCAACAAAAAAATCTGAAGAAAGGGGGAGTATCAATCTCCTATATTGTAAAAGTCAAGAGAAAGAAACATAGTCTTTAAAAAATCTGGGACAGGTATTTGAGACTGAGAGTGTTAAACTTAGATGAAACTAATCTTCCTTTAACTCTGTTATGAGGGCTAACTATATCTGCAGTAAAAAATTTACTATTCTATGCACACCTCATTCTCAACTTCCCCTGAAAGCCGCAGAGTGGGGCTTGGGACTCTTCCAAAGATTTATGGCAATGATCAGAGTGAAAACCTGACAGGGTTTTCTTGGTGAAGCAGCTTGAGACAATTCTTTGTTCAAAGTTTCATTGAAGTGAAGGACTCACCAAATTTGGCTGAGTTAAATGAGCTGAAAATGCAGCCAGATTTTTTAGTGGCAAGAAAGAAAAGAAATTTATATTGTGATACTATGAACACTGATGTATTATTTATTTGCTCCAGTCAATAAAGACTCTGTGCAGTGAACAGCCAAGTGAGATTAAAACAATCAATGAAAATAAAAAAGAATACAATCCAATTACGTAGACCATAAAAGCTAATACAATGAACAAGGCATACACAACTTATTTTGGAATAAGACAGACAGACAGACTTGCACTATAAATTTCTCTCAGCAAGGTTAGTAAACCTCTCACTACATTCTGTTAGGTAATGAAAGACTTCAATCTTAAAGACCTGGATTCAAACTTTGTTTTATGGCAGTTATATTTACTAATGGCTGATAGCTATTATAACTGCTCCAGTAAGTATAAAACCAGGGTTTATTACTACCCCTTGCTTTTCTGTATTAATAAATTTTATCAAATTTACGCGAAGATATGTATTGGAAAATATGTGTCTATTTGTTATTTGCAACATCCCCTAACAGACACAACTTTCCACCTACATTTCTCTGTATTACATTTTTAATTTCTATGAGGTATGCATTTTAAGGTAAATTTCTCAGTACATGATTTTAATACAAATTTCCCTGTTATAAATTTTTCATATATTCACTTTTCAAATTAGAAATATATGCAATATGTATTTTTCTGTACAGCTGTACTTTTTACAAATTAACCATTGAAATTATATTGTTATTATTATTCACATATTTATTTATTGTCATAGAGCTACGATGAATATCTTCCTGCTGGCCATGCAGGCTGTACGCCAGCTCCAAAATTGAGGACAAAGAGCAACAACATCACTAGCTATTGACCACTGCATCCTGCTTGTGAGTTTTCCAGAGGCAACTATTTATATTCTTGTCTGGGAAATAGTTTGCTAGACTAGAGAAACCTTCGGTCTAATTTGGCAGGATCTCACTCAGTAACTTTGAACTGTTTTCTGCTTCTCCACCCAAGGACAATAGGACAGTTTGGATTAACCCTAAACACACCATCTGGACTTCTTGGCTCAAAGATAGGATGAACAGATTAAAGATAGCAAGAACAGCAACAAGAGTAATCATTGTCCGCAGATGTTCTATGCAACATCCTGCTTTTATATCTTCCCACTCTCAATGACATAGAATAGGGGTATCCCAAACTCAATTTCATTGAGGGCCACATCAGGGCTGTGATTGACCTCGGGAGGTCAGGGGGGTGGCTGACTGGGTGGGCGTGCCCAACTAGGTGGGCATGGTCAGCTTGATGCCACTCCCCAAACAGCTGGCATGTTTCCTCTTCGCATTGAGTAGACCGGGCTGAAGCCACGTTGGCCTAACTGGGTAGATGGGGCTGAAGTTACATTGGCCTGATCTTTCCTCTTCGCACCATGTAGACCAGGGTGAAGCTTTGCTGGTCTGATCTTTCCTCTCTGTATTGGGTAGACCGGGCCGAAGCAACATGAGTAGACCAGGATGGCCCCACAGGCTGTATCCAACCATATCATGGGCTGGATCCAGTCCATGGGCCTTGAGTTTGACACCCCTGACATAGAAGCATTGCTCAAATATTCTCAGGATTTCCAGCCTACAGTGTAATTCTCCAACACCCCCAAAAAACAAGTTTGCCATCATTCAGGGAGAAAGCAGAGTGTAGAGTAAGACAACCTGCAACCTCAGCAAGCTTCCAGTATGGGTACCCCCTCTTCATGCTCCCAGATAGCTTGCCAATCTGTTGTTTGGAAAGGCTGGTCCTTTGTCTTAAGCACAGGAATGGACCCCTGGCTTCAGATCTCCCTCCCATCAATAATGCGCCATAAAATCTGCAAATTTTCAATTTTTCAATGCCATGATTTTCTCTCTTTCTTATTATTTTTTAACTGAGTCTTTGGTAAGTTTCAGATACCTATTTTATATAAGAGCCCCCACATACAAATAATGGGACCACAATGTCAATACTTCTTGTGTATTTCTGAGGTCAAAAGAAGTAAAAATGTAAAATCACTCCTTCCTCAAATGAGAGATACTTGCCCATAATGACATTCAACATTTCCGTGGTCAGCTAAATGGACATGCAGTGATGTTCATTTCTTTACTTGGAAGAAAATGTAAGTCTTGTGATTTCTCTTTCCTTTCAGATAAGCCTCATCTGGGTGGATGGAAGAGGAGTGGAGGTTGTTCTACCTACATGTGTATGCAAGTATGAATTTCTGCAGAAACTCAAGCGGAGATTACTGGACACACAGTTCTTCTAAAGTCCTGAAACAGCATTTGAGTGAATTTTAAGTTCTGTAAGTATGACCACTGTTGAGACAGAGACATGTTGCAATCTTAAGCATATAAAATGTGCAGCAGAATCTAGCTAAATACACAGATAACCTTATATGAATCTAAGTAACTTACTGTGATAGTTTTCTTGTGTGGGCTTCAGTAACATGTAAGGATCGCCTTTATTCTGCATGCAGCAAGGACATAGATTTCAGTACTCCAAGGATGTGCCTTGTATGTTGAGAGCAGCCAACCTCTTTTAAAACCTGTCTTCATTGTGCAGCACTGTCATATTCTGTGACAAGAATTTTGCCCAAGGCAAAGTGATGAGGCGTATCAGAAAATACAGATGAGAAATCTGATGCCCTCCCAGTGACCCAATTTATTAGATTCTTGATGGCTGGAGTGGTTGAGTCACACTTTTTTTTTTCTTGAATTTTCAATACACCTGGCAGGTTACTGCCTCTTTTGTGATCTCTGAAATGTGTTCTTTCTTTCCTTTCTATAAATCACCCTAGTTTCTAAGCCTACAGCATAAACATATCCCAGATGCATACAAGGCTATAAAGATTTGATCTTTGCATAACTAGCAGGGTCAGTCCTTTACTATGAACAGTTTGTTTGTTTTTTAAATAGAAACAAATTTAGGTCTTTATCTCACATTCCAGCGATAGATTATGGATTTCCAACAGAACACAGTGCATCTGCTTAATCCATAGATATGTAGGAAAAGTTTTCATTAAATTTTTATTGGACTTGGACATTATTATTGCTGGATAAGGTCCCAACTTTCCTCTCATCCTTTCCTTCTTTAAATAAAATGCTTATGTTTGAGCTACCCAAAAGCCCTAATTTCAAGTCATATATATTTATGGGTTTAAAAGGCAACAATTCCCAAACATTGTTTTATATTCTTTGAGTTCATTTTCCCAAATTCCATAATTTTAAACCACTCCATGCTGCATATTGTATTTAGTACTCAGCAGTGTAATTTAATTGCCTCAGATCCCCATAGGGCATGGTACATATGCATTAGGGAAATAGGGAAATCAGTGGGACTGTTGCTTTGTTCTTGATCATCATTGGTTGCTAGTCTCCATACAACACATCTCATGTGTTCAGCTTGGGAAAAAAGGAAGGAAGGAAGGAAAGAAGGAAGGGAGGGAGGGAGGGAGGGAGGGAAGAAGGCTCCAGAAGCTTTCTTACAGCTTTGACTCTAAAATAATGGATACCAAGGCCTGGCTATGAACTCACTGTAGATTCGAGATAGCACAATGCCTTGTGAACCAGAGTGGATAAGATTATCTACGTAATAAAAAAGCCCAAAGAAAAAAAGAATGTCATACATATATATATATATACCGAACTGGCTCTCTACGTAAAACTAGACAACATAAATATATAAATGCTGGTTAATTTACCTATTGCTTCTGTCTTTTGCTTTTAAAAATACTCAAGACAGTTTAAAGTGTTTTGTTCAAAGTGCTATTACAAATCTGCCCACATTTGGAGTTCCTGTTGATGTTATATGCTTCCAGCCCTTTATCCCATGATAATTGGACTAACTTTAGATCCCTGTACTGGGCCGGAGCTAGACTAGGTGATCTTCAGTTCCTTCCAGCACTCCAAGCTTTGCATCAAGCTGTGTATTTTTCCCCTGTTGTTTAACTTGATATGCGCAGATATTTCATGAAGTTTTAATTGCTAAATAGAATTAGTATAAAGTTTATCAACTATTGTATCTCAGCTTCAAATACTGCCCAATACTTATTAGAACTATTTCATGGACTGTCAGATTGCATCAACTTTCTCCTGTCACTGTCGTTGTTTGAATGGAATTAAATTCAGGCTATCCCTTAGTTTTAAAACTCACTACCCAAAGAGAGTTTATATAAGACAAAGTTAATAACTTTACAAAGACCTTTTTTTAAAAAAAAAGTACTAACTTTTAATACTTGGAGTAAAACAGGAGTGGAATACTTTTAATCCTAATGAATTTTACTCTTTTAATTGGTATTTGGGCTTCACTGAATTTTGATATTAGTTTTCTCCTTGCTCTAAGAATTAGAATGGGACAGGTTGAAAAAATAAATAAAACTTCTTAATTAACTCCTAATTAGCAAACTCAATGCTTCAATTAGAATTAACAAAGACAGAAGAAAGACTTGTGATTCTGCCTTGAAGCACAACTATAAGATGCACCTTAATGGGTTTTCATAAAACTCACATTTTCTATTGCTGTCACCATTAAGCAGCAGTTGAAAAAAAAAACAGGGCTAAATACTAGGGTACAATCAAAGCCTTGTAAAGCTGGCAACTACAGAAGAAGCAAGACTGGGAAATCTGCCATCACAACCTTAAATGGGCAGGATTCTTTTTTTATTCATTTATTTATTTTATTAATCCAATTTATGTGGCCACCCATGTATCCAAGATACTCATGAGAAAGAACAAAATTAAAATGGGGAGTTTCATTAAAACAAAAAACAAAAAAATACAACTAAAAGGGTGTTGAGCCTAAATAAAAAAAAAATGAAACCACTGGAAACCACGCCAGAACTCCCATGCTAACATCCTGACTCCAGGGCCAATAATCTGTTCTGAAGAACTTTCTGTGCACCGACATACAGCTGGCAGACGGTCTGAGAAACAACAGCTGCTCTGAGGGCACTGTATTTGCAAGCTCAAATGCAGTGCAAAAACCAAGCCATTCCCCAATGCAACTTGTCAGATTGAGAGCAGTAACTGGAGTTTGAATGGATTTCTTTAAAAGGCGGTTAACTGTACACACAACAACACACCTCTCCAAGAAGGTTGATGGGGAATTGCCCATTCTGTCTAACCAAAGCTTGGCATTGCCCCAGTAGTTATCACACTCCAAGAAGTGTTCTTAATACAGAGCAGAAGGAAGCTACAATTATCCTAAACAACAATTCCCAAAGTAACGGGAAGTTTAAGAAAACAAGTTTTTGAACAGTGCCAGATGCCTTAGGAGTGATTACTCTGATAACCACCCCACAGTCGCATAATGATCTTCACAACTCAGTCTCCCAGCCTCCAAAAAACAATCAGCCTGCAACATTTATTATATAAACAGACCCCCTTTGCCTTCTCAGCTACTACCGGTCAAACTCCAGTCACATTGAGATACTGGTCCTAAGTAATTAGCCTTTTTTCTCCACAGGTGATTGCATGTACTGGAATTTGCAAGAGGAGACTCAAAAGAGGAGATAGCTTCATAACCCCAGGCTTCTGAATTGCATATTGCAAGAGAAAGGGAAGCAGAGAGAAAAGCAACTGCCAGTAAAAGTTGGAGCAAATTGGAGGAAGGTAGAGAATACAGGGGGGCAGACTCTTCTCAGACCTGGAAGTGCTGTCCAGGGATAGACTTTTGGCCTGAGTTCTGCTCAGCCACAAGGATAGGAACAGCCATCTCTGTGCCACAAACATGAATCGGTCCACTCTGCCCCAACTTCTTTTCTCCTCAGTAAATGATAATGATCTACCTCACAGTGCTACATTGAAGCAGACAAGACCTACACTTTCTTTCTTTCTTTCTTTCTTTCTTTCTTTCTTTCTTTCTTTCTTTCTTTCTTTCTTTCTTTCTTTCTTTCTTTCCTTATTTATTTATTTTCTATAGTCATCCATCTCAATCAATGACTCTGGGCAGCTTACAATTCAAAAAAATATACTACAATTAAAACAATAAAACCATTTAAAAACTATTAAAAATATCCAAAATAAATATACACAGCAGCCAAGTGACTTGGCCTGGAAATACAATAAAAATACAAAATACAGTAAAGCCAGGAAATGGGGTCCTTAATGCATTTTGTGCCCCAGGCTCAGGAACCCAGCTAGGTTTTTTTAAAGCCTTACAAAAGGCTAACAGGGTTGAGCCATTCTAATCTCTAAGAATATTCCACAGAGCAGGAGCTACTGCAGAATAGACCTGTCCTCTCATGCCCAACAGCTGGTGCTCTTTGGCTGATGGGATCTGCAGCATGCTTAATCTACTAGATCGAATTGGACAGGTAGAGACTTAAAAAAAAGGCAGTCACTCAGGTAACCCTTATGCAGCAATAAGGAGACAGGGTTTGTTATCAATACAAATATTTCTTTTAGATAGATTGCAGACTCTATCACAACATGTGCAGTCCAGTAGGGAATTAAACTTCTAATTATATGCTAGAATCCCATTGAGGTTTAGGCAATCATAGAATTTACTAGTTTGGATGAGAAAGTTTATCACTTTGTATGCATTGAATATATTGAAAAAAATGAATGAATGTGGTAATTGGCCAACCAACAGATACAATAAAGACCACAACCGGAATACCAGGGCAAGGAGAGCAGCAGATAGAGAAAGAAAGCCAATTTAGTTTCATATAGGTGAAACCAGCAGAGTATCAGTTCCAGTCCCACCTGAGGCATGAAAGCTGCCTAGGTGAGATTGGGCCAGTTAACTCTCTCTCTCAGCTCAGCCCCACCTCACAACCCTTGTTGTTATGGGGAAAATAGGAGACAAGAGCATTAGGTATGTTCTCCACTTGAAAGGGGAGGGAGGGGGAAGAGAGAGAGGTGGAGGGGGAGAGAGAGAGAGAGAGAGAGAGAGAGAGAGAGAGAGAGAGAGAGAGAGAGAGAGAGAGAATCCTAGTCATAGAGCTTTACATATTTCTGTTTATGCACAAAAATAGTATCATTTTCAGAACAGATTTTCTTCTAACATTTTTGTCTGACCCCAAATCAGCTAGGGAGAGTGTTGTTTTTCTTTTCATGTCTTTAGGAAGCCAGTATTGTTTTTATTTCTAACAAATTACCTAGGTCTATATTTAACAGTTTATTTATCACCTCTTGTCACTGAGCTTCTAGGACATTTTTTTTTCTTTCCAGTCCCAAATTGCGGAAACATCTTTCACTTGTTCTGCAGCTGAAACTGCAATGGAGGTCAAGAAATTGCCTTTGTATGTCTTCCCTGTGCATGTATCTATTTCTCCTCTTGCCTACTTAGCTTAAAGGCTCTTCTGTGTTGAAAGCCTCATAGATGCCAGCAGTCCTGACAGCCATTACATCATGTTGACAGCAATGACCTGCTGTAAAGGCAGCCTTTGCCGACATCTGTCCTACCTACTTACACTCTGGAATAAAATTCAAATGATTTTTTTTTACTTCTTAATCTCTAAAAAGTTTGAACTCTCTATCATCAGCTTTTTTTAATAGGGCTATATAAATATTCAATTGGGAAATTAAGTTTTGATGGGCCCTTCAATGATTTAGTTTGAATTTATAAACAAAAAACTCCAAATCCTTTGGGGAGGAAAAACGTTTCCAAATTTATTTGGATAATTTTGATCCAATCCAGTGATTCAACAGTGTTTTGCACACATAAATAAAAAATACTTATTGGGATTAATTTAGAATAGCAAATTGATTTGATTTACATTTTCTAAATAAATTCAGAATCTGAGCTGAGTAGTATTTTTCCAAATAAATCAGAAAGCCCACCCATTCAATTACATTCCCTTAGCAATTTAACTTTCAAAATCCTACTTTTCACATGCTCCTTCACCTATGATCTCATAAAAAATGTCCCCTTTATCTCTAATCTCTTTTGATGGGGTCTCTTCCTGTAAACTAATCTTATTTTACTCCTAGACTTTGAAATGCTTTCCCTTCTTTGGCTGGATCATTTCTGAATTGCATTAATATCATGATCAGTGGCAACGGCATCATCGTAATCACGAATTATTTTCTCAGAAACATGATTTTGATGGCAATCTCAATGTAGATAAGCAATTTCATCATCAGGTTACCTCCCAGATATTTTGATATCAAAAGCTTTTGTTGAGCAAATCATGTTTGATGGAAAAGAAGAATTGGATATTTCTTTTCTTGACAGCCTGCAGTCTGTTGCTCCACACCCTAGCCTAGAACTTTCTATTACAACCTTCCAAACCTGGTTACAAAAGTGAGTGGCACACATTTTGTCAGTCCTTCAAGCTAGACCAGACAAGAAACATCAAACATGAATACTAACATTACCTTTACTGTAAAGTTCAGTTCCAGAAACTTTAAGGTTTGAAAATACATCTCTCCTCTCCACACCTCACCTTCCTAGTCCAAAAAACTAGAAGAGTTCTTTCCAAGAGTTTTGCCACTTCCCACCTCTCCTTGCTTCTGTGGATTAACCTGCATTTTTTCCTAGCCAACCCCTAGTCTGCAGTTCCTCGTCCTCCCCCTCGTCCTCCCCCTCCCCCTCCTCCTGTTTCTCAAGGAAATTCTCACAGACCATTACAGATTTTCGAAACACAAAAATGATAGCATGTATCTAAACATAGTATTATGTTAAAAATAACCCACTCCATATCTAAGAATTGCCAAAAACTTAAGGGGGAAAGGGGGAAAATACTCCTGCTCATATATATGATACAGGTTTGCCCATATTGCACCATTTCCTTACCAATGCAGGGTTGTTGTTTTTTTAAAAAGTATACACCAAAAAGTTTTTTAAATGATCTAAGCTATGCTTCCTTCACAGCCCACTTGTCAAGGCAGAAGCACCTCAAAAATCTGGAAATCATAGGCCCATTCTGATTTTGAAAAGATTCTGTCAAATCTATTGGCACTAACATAAGATTTTATTCACCTTCAGCATAGCCCATTCAGAGAACTGCTTAGAAGTAGTGATCCAGACCTGGTTGGATTAAATTGCAGGATGCAAGGAAGTCCTTGGATGGAAAAAATGCAATGCAATCACACAGGCACTTTCTCCTGCCTCACCATTGAGAGAAAATAGCTTTTCCTGGACTGATTTGTTGATATTTCCATGCAGAGTGGGTCACTGCAATGTCAGAACTTACTGGCAACTGCATCCTGTCTAAGAAAGAGAATGTAGATATATTTGGTCTGGGGTAAAGGGGGAGGTCAGGTTAAAAGTTTGGCAAGCAAACCAATGAGCCCCATTTCCTCTCTGGGCCACTGAAACTGAGCCTTGAGAATTCTAGCCTGGCTCTTTTCCCCTCACAGCTCCCTGCTGCTGGTTTCTGGCCATAATGCTCCTGTCTCCCATGGTATGTTGCTGTTTCCTAGGAGACGGCATGCTGCTGACCCCACACCTCATCGCTGATGCCCGTGTGACATCACCAGGTCAGCACAATCATAAAACACGACAACTGAGGTTCTGAAGCAATGGCTTGACTCATTGCAGTATTAGCAAATCCTAAAGGACATGTGAACTGGACAGTGCACTGTGGCTTGCTCTTTCATTAAAGCTGTTTTCAAGAGAGCTAGACATAGTGTCACTGAAGGCAGACATTCTAACAAAATAGGAAAAGAAAGGAAAACAGACGGCAGAAGTGGGAACAGGAAAGGGTTTCATACAGATGAGAATTGAGCTGACTTCAAGAATCAAGCAAGTTTTGCTTCTTGACACAACCTGACTCTTCGGTTGCACTGTGACACCAAATGGGTCTCGAAATATGTGTCATCCTATTAACTTCTGCCCTGACTCCTCAATTTCATGAAAAAACCTTCGAAGCAAATCACAGCACTAACAGCATTGTGCTTTCTTCATAGAATTCTCCATTAATAAAGGAAGGATCCATAAGAGAAAAGGATCTAGGCAACAGTATAGAGTTTAATCCCCATTAGGGACATAAGAGAAATTCAAGTGTAAATTGGAGTAACTTGACATAACCTACCAAATATATTCCAATTGCTCTACTGCAGCAGTAAATTATCTTGTCTGTGTCTATCATTTCTTATTTAAAAAAAAAAAAACATACTCAAATACTTTGCAAAAAGAAAGCTCCAAAAATAAACTCAGAGTTTTATACAAAAAGGATTTTTTATTTATTTATTTTTTTACAAAAGTGAGTATTAGAGAAATCTAGATGGAAAACATATTCAAAAATGTATCAATTAGGGCAAAGGTGTCATTGACTGGTTTTTTAAAATTGAAATACTATCTTATCATGAAGGATTCCCAGAATAATAAGATCATAGAAAATAATAACAGGTATTGCTCAACTTACGACCACAATTGAGCCCAGAATTAATGTTGCTAAGAGAGAAACTTTTTAAGTTAGTTTTGCCCCATTTTAAGACTTTTCTTTCCATAATTTTTAAATGAATCACTGCATAAGTTATTAACACAGTTGTTAAGTAAATCTGGATTCCCCATTGACTTAGTCTGTCAGAAGGTCACAAAAGGCAATCACATAATCCTGGGACACTGTGTCCATCATAAACATGAACCAGTTGTCAAGCATCCAAATATCAATCACGTGATCATGGGGATGCTGCAATGGTCATAAGTGTGGAAAATGGTCAGAAGTCACTTTTTACAGTGCTGTTGCAACTTTGAACAGTCACTAAATGAACTGTTGTAACTTGAGGACTACATGTAGTAATTGAAATGTCTGTTGCAAATGAAACACAAAAAATCTAACATAATCTAACATAAAATGAAAACAAAAAATGCCAGCAACCAGATATCCCATTAATGCTGAAATCTGTTCCTTCTGTTTTGAATGGTTACCACAGAGGGCTAAAAAACAAACACAGATTTTCCTAGCTGTTTATTTCATGAACAGTTGTGGAATGGAGGGGACTTTAATAATACATAAAAACCATAATAATGCATAAAAACCTGTGCAACTTCAGGCTTCAGTCAAACCGTTTTTTCTTACTACTTCTACATAGAGGATGCATCAAAGCAATCTTGGTAGACAGCTTTGCATTCACTGTTGCAACCTTTCTTCTTTCCTACCGTGTTGTTTAGAAGTTTACTTTTAATTGTGTCCAATATAAATGGTTTCCTCCCTCTTTTTCCACGCCCTATCAAAGACACCTTGATTGACTGATGGTGTTTCATAGTTAGTGTTGATTCCAGAAATGCTGCACTCTTCCCATAAAAAGTTCATTAAAATTATTTGCTCCTTCGAAAGAAATCATAGAAACAAATTCTCTTTCATCAAATTAAAAGATAGGACAGAAATAAAGGAGGAATAGGAGGTTTTTGTTGTTTGCTTTGCTTTACTTTGGTTTGGTTTGGTTTTTTGCAAGACATTTAACATCAATACGGTACAGAAGAATTGGAGTAGATTTTCTACACTTCTTTGTTCTCTGCTCTGTCTTCCATTCTTCTGTCAGTTCAGCAAGAAACATCTCACAAAGATCAAAATGCATTAGAAGCATTGTAGCAAGCAATCCCAGAACAACTGCTCTTGAGAGATAAGATTTGTTCCCTCACCTGAAAGTTTCTCATGCTTTTGTGCCAAGAGGGCAACTGCAATTGGATCTATTGGTTCTTCATATAATTTATGATCCTTTGCTATTTCTACAATGGAGATGAGAATAAAGATGGAGGAAAATGGAATTTTCTCCTCTTTTTCAAAAGCCAGTCTTGTTTGTTTTCATCTTGAGTAAGGTAAAAGGAATTAAAATGTCTGGAGTTTCTGTTCAGATTTTCAAGCAAATGGAAAACAGAATTTAGAAACTGAGCTATATAGTGTTCATCTATTATCCCCATATTTGTGCAAATTACTAATTTGATGTATGATGAGTTTTGTTTCATTTTTTGAAAGCAGCATTCTTATATACAGTATGTCCATTCTAGTGATGTGGATTCTTGGATTTAGAGTTGAATTGTCCCTCACTGCTGCTTTCTCAGATTTGTTAGCAGGTTGTTTGTCTCCAAGATTTATTAGTTTCCTTATGCTCATCTAGGGCCATAATAAAGATTTGATTTATTGGATTTGATTTATCAGCTTTCCTTTTATGAAGTGGATGTAGGGACACAAACCTGTGGGTCCAAAGAACAATTTTGTATTTTGGAGCTCAAGCCAAACAATGCTTACATTTTACCAAATACTGTGGAGTATTTGGTAATACTGTGGAGTATTTGGTAATATTGTGGAGTGATTTTTTTCCATAGTCTCATGATTTATCCTTTTGGAAAAATTTATGTTTTATGATCTCGGAACCTAATAATTCTGAGATTCCTAAATTCTTATATTTCAGCACAGAAGCTTTGTCTATACAATATTTTATGTTTTGTTTAGGTTGATACTGATGTATCAACCAAAATATTTTATATTTTGTTTAGGTTGATGTCTCTTCCTACCCTTTCACACTTTGCCAGCAAGACTGCCAAAACAATAAAATGCAGGAAGTCAACCTCAGCCTGACAAGTTGTTTCCTGCTACTCTGGTCTTTAACTACACTTTTCTGAACTTGACATCTGTCCTAAGACTCAAGTCATACATGCTTCTCTTCCATTAATATGAGTCAACCTACAGATGTCCTTTTGCTGCTCTTAAGAGTCGTGTCAGGAACAATCATTGACTTATTGTCAACAGGCTCAGCCTACCATGTTAATGGTGCTTTCAGAGCTTCTCTTCACTCATCCCTCCATCCTCATATCTGAAGAATCATTATAAAATCTAAAATAAGGATGTTCTTGGATGTGAAAGGAAAGGGGGGATGCTGTACCTGTTTGCTAGTTTGCATTCAGATGACTCAAAGGACAGAGATATCTGTCCTAAAAAGAATTTGTCTTTCCAAAGCAAAGGTTAGTGCACTGTAAATTCTCTGAAGAGCAACATTCTGCGTGTAGAACAACAACATTCCTTGTTTATTTGAATAGTGTTTCTATTCTTCATGCTTCTCTGAGTTCAGTCTGTTATTCTATTATGCTAGAATAACAGAAACATATTTCAGTTCAGATCCACTCTTGCCATGCAGGTGTATAGGCAATTTTTGGCCAGTCACTCTCTCAATGACCAGCCTATTGCCCAAGGTTGCTATTATTTGAAAGAAAGAAAAAACACTGATGGAAAAAGTGTCTACTCACTTGAGATCCTGGAAGAAGGTTGGTAGATGCTCTTAACAAAGATTAAATAAATATAAATACAATGATTCATATCAAAGTACTACCCAGAAGGTGCAGAGATGGAGTTGGAATGTCTTTGGTAACTGTCCCATATTGTATCAATTTCATGACTGTCTTACCAAGAGGGTCATTTATCAACAGGAATACTTAATTAACAAGGGAGAAATGGCAGGAATACTAGTGTAAAGTTACCAAAAATGTTGGTGTTTTTCATTTTATGCAAAATGTATGTTGAGCATAGTCAAATACATATATGGGTTTTTTAAAAAGGTTTGATCAATTTAGAACAATGGTACATATATCCCCATATAGGAGAAGATAATGAAGAAAGGAGTTCCTAAAAAAGGCAATAATAAAAGCTCAATTTCAAACAGTTCCAATGAAGAGGGGGAAAGGATGATAATAAAAGTAATGTGGCTACTTCAAAAAAAGTTTGTTGAAGATCTGAAAACAATGACGGTACATACAATACACATACAAGAGATGGAAGTAGGACCCAATCACAAAGGAGTATCATAGACAGGCTAGAAGAAGGCAGATTCCATATGAAAGATAGGAGGAAATTTCCCTACCAGTAAAAGCAGCTTGATTGATACTGGAACCATTTTCACAGGATTGTACTCAGTCTATATTGCCACCTCTTGTTAAAAAACATGTGATATTTCACACTATAAGATGCAGTCAGGGAAAACTAGTCTAGGAATACATCTGTTGGGATGTAGTAAACAACAGTTGTGTTCTGATAAAGTGATAAGCTGTAAGTATGGTTTACCAATAACAGGTTGGTAATTCCCACCTGTTTGTAACCCCTGGCTTATTGGCTTGTCTCTTTACTGCATTATTTGAAAGGTATTTCTTGCAGCAACTGACCAGATAATGTCTCCATAATTCATATGTCAAGCATAAGCTCTCCAGATATATATTATTGGCCGTTTTGGCTTGATGACAGCTGTCTCAAATTGTGATCCACCAATTTGAAGACAGCTATCCACTGAACTCACGCTGACCAAACATATAACAAATCATGGATGTTCTCTGAACATTTATATCATATTAGTCAAACTTCACATATAACATCCTGCACCTTTAAGTCACATGAAGTCCTTCCATAACCCCATTTACACTCAATATCTCTCTGTTATGTATTGTTAAGGAATAAGCCAAATGTTAATGACTTTTTTATTATTATAACACTAAAACCTCCTATTCCCCAAAAAGCAACCTGAAAGTATCATTTTCTTTGCAGATTCTGCCTGCCTGCCTGCCTGCCTGCCTGCCTGCCTGCCTGCCTGCCTGCCTGCCTGCCTGCCTGCCTGCCTGCCT
>JANHFL010009669.1:9488-29026 GCA_032468155.1 Oxyrhabdium leporinum | reverse complement strand
TCTATCTATCTATCTATCTATCTATCTATCTATCTATCTATCTATCTATCTATCTATCTATCTATCTATCATCTACAGCAAAGGTGTCAAACTCACCTAGTCACGGTGGTGTCACATGATCTATTGGGACTTTTTTTTTCCCCTTTGCTAAACCGAGAATGGGCATGGCCAGTGCATGACGCATCAGGCCTATGGGCCAGGAGTTTGACAGCCCTGATCTACAGTATCTATTTTGTAGATTTAGGAAAATGATCCGATGGTGATTTTGGGTGATTTTTCAATGCTTGGTAGGATTAAGGATACATTAATGTCCTTAATACTTAAGGAAAAGTAATTTTCATCCCAAAGGCCTATAGCTCTCATTCTCAACCTAAAAATTACTAAAAAAATCTAAAACTATTGGGGGAAAATCATTCTATAACTTCCCCACCAAAAATCATTGGGAGTAGCTCCCAATCCTTCCTAAATTGACTCCCGTATTTAAATCAACGGGCAGCCTGTCATCAATTTTAATGATAACAAAATGACATTAAAAAAAAATAGGGTGAGGTGAGGAGTGCCTCTTTAGCATGTCTAGTCCTCCAATCAAAATACAGATCCATTTTCATCAGCCAAGTAGAAGGCATACCTTTGTTTTTGCAGGAAGAGAAAATAGTTTAATTGTAGAGAGGCATTTAAGCTCTAATTTAAGAATTAATTGTTAGAGCTGAGATAAGCATGATGACAATCATCATATCAACTTTCTGCTTTGGGAAGAACTCTCTCCTTCCACTAATATGAACTCTCGTCCCAATGTAAATTGCAGCTGTGAACAGTATCCAAACTGGATGAACAAAAGCAACTAATATTTAGCTCTTTCTTTCCATGAGCCCAGATTATATTGTAAATACCTACAGTCTTTACCTTTAAGACACATACACACAAACACATTTGGCAATTGGCAGTTATGCCTTGATTGGTACAGCTTGTGTGGCTTAGTCCAGCTTGTGTGGCTTATTAAGAAGGAATGTGTGTCATAGTATCGGAGGCATAAATGAAAAGTCAGACTGATAAAAAGCACTGTTAGTTAGACTTTGTCTTTCTTTGGGGGGCGGGTCATTCCAAAACCAGGGAGAAGGGAGGCTAGACAGCAGGGAAAGACAATGGCCACACTGCAGTGAGTGTGAAGACTTTCAGAAGAATGGCACCAGAACTTTCAAGAATCTCAAAGTAACTCTGTCTAGATATGACAAGTTTTGCAAAAGAGATCAAGATTTCATGGTTATTTCTAAGAAGTACTACTAGTGTTGCTAAACTTAAATATATCAACATAGATATCAACAATCTTGAAAGAGTGCAGAGAAAAGCAGCAAAGATGATTAGGGTCTGGAAGCTAAAACATATGATGGACGGTTGCAGAAACTGGGTATGTCTAGTCTAACAAAGAGAAGGACCAGCGGTGACATGATACCAGTCTTGCAATATTTGAGAGGCTGTCCCAAAGAAGAGGGGGACAACTTATTTTCCAAAGCACAAGAAGCAACAAATGAAAACTAATCAAGGAGAGAACCAACCTAGAACTAAGGAGAACTTTCTTGACAGCAAGAATAATTAATCAGTGGACCGACTTGCCTACAGAAGTTGTGGGTATTCGAACACTGGAAGTTTTTAAGAAGAGATTGAACAACCATTTGTCTGAAATGGTATAGAGTTTTCTGCCTGAGCAGGGGGTTGAACTAGAAAACCTCCAAGTTCCCTTCTGACTCTGTTATTCTATTATTCTGTTAACATGCTTTGATAGACTTTCGTGAATAGCCAGTGGGAAACTATCAAGCATCTGTTTCATTACAGTCAATATGTACACTTTAATCTTTTCCTTTCTGTTCTTCTGAAGTTTGGAAGGACTAAAGAAATAATTCAGCTTCATTTTCATCACCTGAACTGGTAAAAGATGCCATTCAACTGAATCTTGACTTGGTTTCAAGCATACAATAGTAAGATGTTGAATAATCTGGTTTAGGAATCACTCTGAATTCAGCTGTAGTGACTTCAGATCAAAATATTTAAAAAAATTAAAAATTAAAACAGATATATCGGTATTCATAGCAATAGCACTTAGACATATACCGCTTCACAGTGCTTTGTGTAAACCACTAAGTGGTTTACAGAGTCAGAATATTTCCCCCAACAATCTGGGTCTTCATTTTACCCACGTCGGAAGGATGGAAGACTGAGTCAACCTTGAGCCTGGTGAGATTTGAACTGCCAAATAGCAGGCAGCTGGCAGCCAGTAGAAGTAGCCTGCAGTACTGCACTCTAACCACTGTGCCAATATGTTCATGCATGTATTCAGAGTAAGACCCACCTAAAACTGGCCTCCAAATTGTAACTTTTAACATGGAAGAATCGGAAAATAATCATGTAGGATATAATCATAGTAACTGCATTTCTTTAAAATGTATTTGAATTGTTTGTCCTGACCCAGCACAACATTCATTTGACCAAATGTGAACCTCAGTCAAAAAAAGAAAGTGCCCTCTTAAATCTTTTTATTTCACTTACTAACCAAAGTTTTTGAATTAGCTTACAAGGCAAAAAAAAAAAAGGCAGTTCTTACAAAACGAGGCAAAAAAAGTGTGCAAGATTTGCCAATTTGGTGTAGTAGTTAAAGTGTTCAAACAGAAACACGGAGATTGAAGTTCTAATCCACTCTCTGCTATGGGTGACTTTATGTCTGTTATTCTTACACAAAGGGTTGCCTTGGAGAAAAGTATGAAGCGTTATATAGGCTACCTTCAGCTCTTGCAGCGATACAGATCTAACAATAAATAAGTGTGCAAGCAGCCATTCTGTTTCTGAATAACTGGGCATGGCAAGCTGCAAACAAATGGTAGCTGTCACAATTAGATATTAGTCCCTCAGGGAACTCCTGTCAATGCTCTTGTGGTTTTGGTTCCCAGTGCAAAAGGAACTAAGTGGGCAGATATTTTATGGGTCTCTTCAGATCCTTAGATTTCTAACATAAATTAAGCTAATATGAATTGTCCACTAACATGGCTGGGCAGATGCCCTTGGGTGGTTTACAAGCCAAGTCAGTTAATCCAACCCACTCTAACCTAGTATGAACAGAAATGACTCAAAAATCCATGTCTTAATCAAATTCTTTTTCAGCTGCCACTGGTCCCTATGACAAGAATCTCTCAAAATAACTATACTCTACCAAGAAATACTTGATTTTCTTCTAAACCACCTAATTATAATTACAATTATAATTAGGTTTCCAGGGCCCCATGCAGCCTTTAAAATATCGTGGCTATGATCGCTACAGCCTTCTAAAAGATGCTACTAAATTTTAACTTTTGGTGTGACAAAATAACGAGAGAGCAACCGAATCAATTTTTAATCGGACTTGTTGAATATGCGATCGATATATTAGAGATTGAAAGATTTTAGAATTCAGTTTTTTTTGTCTTCATTCTACCCCTCTTTTAAAACAAAAAAACAGGATTCCCAGCATGCCAAACGCCAAGTGGAGCCCTTGTTCAGAAAATGTTGTGTACCCTGGTTTGAAAGGCGAATGAGCCCAAGGAAGAGAGAGACTGTTTGAGACTCTGCCAAGCATCCTTGACTGACCGTTGCATGCTTTGTTTCCTCTGAACTCAGCTGCTGTCAGACATGCACCAGTCTTGGAAGCCAACTCTGAAATACAGCATTTCGGGATGCAGCCCACATAACTTTGGTTCCTCTCCTGGAACTGCTGCCATGTTAAGCATGCCTGGATGCCACTGGAGGGGGAGCTTTTTGACCAGTTCAAGTGATCAGGCCACCCAACCTGAAGCCATGATGGACAAGCTACCCAAAGCACTGTAATTCCGCAGCCAAAACAGACAGCAAGCTCAGCCGTAATTAAAACTAATTATTCAAATATACTCTGTGCATAGTACGTGTCTCCGAAGCTCCCTGTGACGAGCGCGTAGGCAGACCGGCTGTTTTTCTTCATAAAAACTTATGAGGAGCACCGAGCAGATTAACAGCTTTAATGACAAAAATTACTGCTTACAACACCGACTTCAAATCAAAGAACAATATCCGCAGACAGATATTTTCATGGTTTTCATAACAATTCATTATAGGTGGCACCGAGGGATTACATTTTTATTTCCCTGGTGTCATTTCTCTCAGACTCAGGTTCATTTCTCTTAATGAGGCAATGGAAGATAAAGGGCAGTGACGGCTCTGCCCGGGCCGTTGCCGATAGTGAAGCCTTGAGGGGCGCGGGGATAACTGATCCGCTGAAGGATGGCAGCAGAGGGGGAGGGAGGGGGATTAGGAGGATGAGAGGGGAGGCTCTCTGCCGTAATGAACTGAAATTAAGACATAAATTCTCCCACCTTTGTTCCGACCAGATCTAACACAGGGATTCGGCTTTTCTTTCTTTCTTTCTTTCTTTCTTTTTTTAATGAGGAACAGATCAGACGCAAAATTATTAGCTAATTAATTGTAAAGAGAAGGGAGAGGCAGGCTGGGAGGGAAAAGAAGAGATTTCGTTTCTAACTGAGGAGCGGGCGGGGACAGGGCAAGCCGAAGGGTTCAAACTGAGCCTCAGCAGACAGGAAGTAACAAAAGAGAAGAAGCCGTGCCCTGCATAACGTACAGTCCCAGGCTGAAGTTCAGGGCTGCATATTGGCCTCCAGCCTGTTTGACTCCTAAAAGTGGCATTGGCAGGGTGCTGAACTTGTCAAGGACTACTTGTAGATGGATTAGCAGGGTTAAAAAGATAAAGAATTAAGGACTGTTGCTACTTCGGTGCCATTTTTTGAAATGGCACTGTGCAATCTTCTATCTCCCCCACTTATCCGCATGGGCATGGGCAGGCAACAATTCTGCCAGGACCACCAGTGAAGCGGCTGTATACAGACTGACAGCTGGGGGAAGCCTTCAGAACATCTGTGCGACCTTTCCAGGGCATGCTGCTGTTTTAACGCTTGCAGGAGGGCTGCTCTTCTTATTCCAATGAGCTTTGGAAAGCATCTTTTTGGGATTCTTTATGGAACCCTTCCAGGGATTCTTGAATCCCCGGAAGAATTCTTTATGAGCATTAGAAGAGACTCCTTTCGGCAGGCTGCATGTCCCCCTGGCTTTGACTGGGCACCGAACTAGATATTCTGCTTGCTGAAATTTTATACGTTCAAATGTAGGCTCAAACCAACCCCCCTATATCATGGGTATCAAACGCACAGCGTCACGTTGCTGTCACGTGACATTTTGCAACAGTTTTCCCATTCCCGGACCTGGGGTGGGCGTGGCCTGTGTGTGATGCATCCGGCCCGCGGGCCACCAGTTTGACACCCCTGTTTTATATTACAGGTAGTCCTCAACTTACAACAGTCAATTAGTGACCATTCAAAGTTATAACAGTGCTGAAAAAAAGTGTCTTATGAGCATTTTTTCAGTTACAACCTTTGCAGCATACCCATGATCATGTGATCAGAATTCAGATGCTTGGCAAGTGGTTCATACTTATAACGTTGCATGGTCCCAGGATCATTTGCAAACTTCTGACAAGCAAAGACAATGGGGAAGCCGTATTCACTTAACAACGAAGTTACTAACTTATCAACCGCAGCGATTCACTTAACTGTGGCCAAAACTGTCACAAAATGGGGCAAAATTCATATAACAAATGTCTCACTTAACAACAGACGTTTTGGGGTCAATTGTGGTCATAAGTCGAGGACTACCTGCACATGACTTCAAAAAGTCATGCAGACATTTTTAAAAAGGATTGTTTTCTGTTAAAACGCAGGAGTTGTTCCAATTTTGGATATTTTTGTTTTCGTCTCTTTTATTTTATAGAGTAAAGAGTATGCTCTGCCTGCTCCCTGACCCTCGCCACCCTTTTCTGTAAAACGTAGAGAGGGGGAAAAAGTGTCCTTAGAAAGACAAATAGACCACACTTCAAAAAAAAACACACCTATTCAATATTGCTGACTTTATCACTCAAGAGATATGGATTTCTTCAAACTGCTGGGCATTAAATTCACTCTTTAAATTGCTTCTATTTGTTACTAGGCATTTATTTTCTGGAGTTTCGGTTTTAATTTGATTGAGATGTTGATGAAATAGGAATAGAGATTTCCCACTTGAAAATATGTCCTTGGAAGTCAGAAGAAATTCCCAGTATAATCTGTATCTTATCCGATAGTGGGCGGCTAAATGTTTCCAGTGGTGCTGCCAGAAATCTGCGTTTGTCTTTCCTGGACAAAAGTTATTGCCACTTGATAATCTCACTGTGAAATACAGCAGTGGAGCCTGTGCTGAACCCAATTTCCTTTGGCAGCTGCATATAGCTAAGGTGGTGGTCTGAATGTTTGGCTCCAGGCATAATACAATTTTCAACTGTTTCAAAGCTATTGGGTCAAAGGCTATTTGCATAAACCTAACAATAACGCAGGAATCCAAACTCTGGATTCACACGTGGGAAAGACTGCCCTCTAGTGTTCAATGAATGTATTAGTAAGAAGGAAGGGAAGGAGAGCAAGAGGAATAAAGTTTTAATCAAATATCAATGGCAACATTAGTGATTGATTAGACAATTTCTACCGAGCATGTTTTCCCCCCCCATAATTGTGTTACTAATAATTTTGTTAATAATATTAAAGTAACATATCTTCAGCGCTCACTGAAATCACATCTGAGTTCCCTGTAAATACCCACAATGTACAGACAGATAATTTGGAAATCAGAATAGACATAGAAGCCAGCCAGGTTGCTGGTTATAAGTAGCTACAGATGAATTGCTGAAACCACCAAAGGCTTGCATTAGATCCAATTCTGGGTCTCCTGCCTTTGAAATAGATCATATTAAGGTCTGCTGCATATAAGATTGTACCACACGACTTAAGAACAATTGCATACCAGTATATCTGGAATTTAAAAATCCCACAGAAGTAATTGAATTAATTGCCCAGTAAATTTATTTACGACTGAATGGTCCAGTCACATATTATCTTTATATATCTCCACACACATGTGCTTAAGCAAATCCAGATGCTATGGGGTAGATACGCATGCAAACATGTTTTTTATACAAGGGCTGATAAAAGAAAAAGCATATTGTGCCAATGACAGCAATGTGAGGAATTTGAATAACTTCCTAAATTTTCTCATGCTAGAGCAACAGATGTGATTATTCAGATAATTACAAGACAGTATGTTCATTTGCTTGTGTGGGAATCTATATGAAAGTTAGTTCCCTTCACAGAGCTGGAGATATCTCAAGTCACTATTCCTACTAGTTCTCCCAACCACATAATTACTGACATAGTATATTCAGAATTCTTTCAGTTAAATTTATTTTATTGCTGTTGTATCTAAACATTGTGGTTCAGTTTGTTATTTCAGAATTGATTTATTTTTTAAAAAAAGATCAGATTGAAATTTGTCCATTCTGGAAGAGTACAAAATACAAATGGATGTCTTTCCAGTCCTTGAAATAGTGAAGCTTCCCATAAAGTACAGCTAAATCATTCTTACCCAAAACTGAAAAATAGAATCCTGTGTAACTGAAAAATCAAATAGATTTGGAATGATTTGTTGGAAGTATAATTTAATCAAAATTAGATATGTGTAGGCTGAGATCCTAGGCACCATTAAATATATTCTGTAAAGTTTAAAGAGGCTTAATTTTAGGAATATTAGTTTTAAAGAAGAAAATTAAAAATTTAGACAACCCAGTGAGAACTTCTCTGGTCATACAACCTTCTTGGAGCAAAAGGCACAATTTCCCCATCTCAGTTCCACCTTCACAATTTGATTGGATTTGCAGTTGAATCTGCTAAATATTGAGAAGCAAATATTCCATTTCAGCTAATGGTTACAGGCTGATAAAGTCAGTAATGGACAAATTGTGAAGAACATACTGGCCTGGCCTCCTAAAGATCTCTAGTCCAGTTCTTCTATGATGCAGAATGAGATGGCTGTTTCTAGTAGTAGGACTTGCCCAGGTATCACCACATCAAGTCATGAAAGTCCTAGAAGAGAAGACTTGGGAAAAGTTCATGAAATTCTCATTGTTCTCCACTGGATTTTTCATTCCTCAATCCTGTTTGTTTGTTCTGCAACACAGAAAAGAGACATTACCTTCCATCTCATAGCCATATATTCCCCTCCTAAACATTCTCCCAGGCTTATTTCCGAGCAAATCTCCTTAACATTCAAACCAGGAAGAAAAAAGAATAGAAATCTTCTGAAATAAGTTTTTTGAAAAATCAAGAGGCAAGGGGAGGTTTCCCGCAGAAGTCACAAGAAAGAGACTCAGTTTTTCTACCAGCAGCTTTCTTCTCCCTTCTATATAGATACAAAAGGATCTTAAGTACCAGTCTTTCAGGAGAAATACACCAAAGTCATTCTGGATCTTTAGAAATTCCTCGCACAGTTGACATAGCTAGCTTGTGTGAACTCCCTTTCTTCTCCAATCATCACTGAAGTAACAAGTAACAACTTAGAGCACATTTAACAGAGGTGAGCAATTTAAAAATCATTAGAAATAGCTTTAGGCTGTTGTCCTAAGCACATTTCTGTGAATGTAAATTCTGGTAGAATCAATGGGACTCTGTGCTGTTAAATGTAATATGTCACAGAGAGTCCAATCCAAAAGAGATTATTTTCTTCTTTGTTTACTTTAAGTCTACCATATCTGGTCTGGATAAATCCAGAAGGCCAAACATGGTGGTTAGATGCTGTCAAAGGCAACACTAGCCAGAGCATAAAACAACTGGAAGAAGCAAGAAAACATGGAGAAAGCTAGTCTGTAAAATCACCAGGAATCGGACATGATTAAACAGATAGTATCATCATCATCGTTGTCATCATTCAAACTTTAGACAGAACAAATAGACCCGGGACATGAGACACTAAGATTGATTAAAGATATAACATTTGTGCTATGCTTAAATCTTCCTTGCAAACTTTGCCCCTTTGAAATAAGCTTCTATTACTCTTCCTTATTTTTAAAGTGAGAATTGAAGCGATGTTTCCTATTAAATATCTTTTCTTGTGGGATAGTTATACTTCCCAATTTGTGGAAAAAATGGGAGGTGTTTGTGATGTCTTTCCTTGAAATGTTATTAAATGTGAGAGGCCAAGGAGGCTATATTCCACTGGAGAGACAATTGTGTAGTAAAAGACAGAATATTCATTCACAGGTCTTGAATACATTGATACCACATACCATTTAGGACAAATTCTTCAAATTTCAAAAGCAAATTATCTTTCATTAAATGGTAGGGGGGAAATTCTGGGGATTTTTTTCTGTATGGACTAATAAATATGATAAGATAGAAAATTGCTTCTACTGAATCAGTACAACTATTCATCAGATCAGATTATGAGGTTTTTTTAGCTCTGTTGTATTAAAAAAACCCATACACAACTACATTATATTATTTATCTTACTTTAATTTTTGAGGACTTGATCGTATTACTTAGAAGACATCAAGATCTTAGAAGGGCATCTAAGATATGGATCTCCTCACTTATTTCCCTTTACTTGTAGTCTCAAACCAGGAAACCACTAAATACCCTTTTCTCCCAAAGAGATTGATATAGAAAATTATGCAGCTTAGAATAGAAAGTGAATCCTAATACTTCTAGCAAAAAAAAAGAAAATTACACCAGTCATTTTTCTTCTAGCTTCGATCCAGTCATTAACACTGGTGTGGATTTCCGTCCAATATTGAACAACTTTCTTCTGGTTGTGAAACAAACTAAAATCCACCAAAGGCTCCCAATTGTGAGTTCTAGTCCTGTCTCAAGCACAAAAGCCAGCTGAGTGACTCTGGGCCAGTCATTCTCTCTCAGCCCAAGTTATCTAATGGGGTTGTTGTTGTGGGGAAAATACTGTAGGAGGTGGAAGGAGTATTAGATATGTCTGCTGACTTGAGGGTTTTTTTTATAAAAACAATAAAGGAAGGATAAAAATTAAACTAAATAAATAAATATGCCCTAAACTATGTCCCCAACGTTCTGAAGATATTACCTGTATCTACAATCCCACTTAAGTTTTATACGAAAAGCAGAAGAGTGTCTGAAATTTGTCCCCTCCCTTTAGAAGAAGCAACACATAACATTTCAAATTAATAACCTGCTTTCAAAAGACAGTATGTTTACTCAAGACATTTAAAAATAATGTGAAAACATTGTTAAATGATTCATGGCTACTTGCTCCTAAACTCTGAGGAGTTCTTTTTATATATGTAGAGCTCTTACTGTGACAACTATTGATGCAACAACAGTAAAGCCCAGCTAGGAGCTACTATGGAACATATCACTTGAATAGGTGGAATATATAGCAAGAAAGTCAGTTCATGATAGATTCAGTGGGAGATTAAAAAAATATGAATGCGCTTCTATGAAAAGTCATAAGTAATCTACACACAGTTTTGCCGCTGACACAGTTCATGTCTAATTTTTCATTTACATTTGGATTTTGAAGCCTCTTTGAAGTGGATTCTTAACTTAGGAACCATAAACTACTTCTATGACTTCCCCACCTTTGTTTACCAATTTTAAAAAATAATAATATTTGAAAGTATTCACTGTCTCACTGTGGAATAGTGTTGTATCTAAACAGGTGCAGCAGGAACCATAATGTTTGTTGGATCCAAACCTGTGCAATTTTCAGATGAAAGAATCTATACGAGTACAGGATAGCATTGGGGGGGGGTGTTTTTCTAAAATCAAGGTTACTAGCTGTAGAAATACCAAGAAATGCTGCTAGTAAGTCCTTATTGCGGGAGGAATGGCTGGTTTCTCTCCTTTCATCCATGACATTCAGAGTAATAACTTTCCCTTGTTCTCCAGCAATCCTCTTGCCTGGAACACAAATGCAACACAGATTCTATTACCAGATTCTTTACAGATGTAAAGCATTAGCAAAAACTGCCATTCAGCATCCTGTTTTCCCAACCACTCTTCCAAACTCCTCCACGTTTCTCAGAGGCTTTATCAGAAAGGACGTTCCTCTGGAACACTCCAGCAAGGGAAACTGACAACTCTTCAAACACCAGCTGAAACTCATTTACTTTCTATTGCTTCCTACATATGCAGAGTTCAGACTATCTCACCAGCATGGGCTGATTAGCAGCTTCATGTGCCAAAGAATATATACTGATTTCTGTAGAATATATATGCTATTAAAAACATATATCCTGATTTTAAAATACCCTCAAAAGGTGGGGATTTGTGCAAGTTGTGAAATGCACACATGCAATCTCCACCTAAATGTACAAGTTCTAAATCTTCTAGGATCTAAATTCTAAAAGTTTTATAAATTCTATTACTTTTATTGAGGAGGTGCCCTTTTTCACATTTTATAAATATTGGGAGTTTTGTTGTCATTTCTGTGAACAGTATAATTTTTTAAAACAAATTATATCAACTAATTCACATAAGAAAAAGTATACATGTACTAATAATATAATAACTTCAAGATTAATAGTCAAGTTAACAGAAAAAGACATTGAAAAAGAAAAGGGAAATGAAAGCAATTATAATAGCTATAAAATATTAACTTTTGAATTAGGAACATTTGTCCAAGAAACCAGGCACATAGAATCACACTGGAAAGAATTTCAAAGTCACCTATAAAGTGCTCTTCAATGAATCAGGATTTCCAAATGCTGTACATACATTAAGACTGAACAACTTAAAATGGCTTTTATATTTCTTCCTTTGAAGTTAGAGACAAAGCTGCCAACTTAGAAGTGGAACTCCTTCACCAGAAACCCCTTATTGTAGATAGAATAGACACTGTCCAGTTGAGTGAAGGACAGACGTTTACAGCTTCTGAAAGAAATATTTTCCTGGAAGAAAAATCTGGAGCTGAGATCTCTATATTCATCTAATAAATTGTTGTGCCTGGCTGTTTGGATCCTTGTTTCATACCTTAAGATTTTCTATTGGGACTGAAACCTAGTTTATATCCTAACCTTACTTTTATACTCTTTGATAACTGGGGCTCTCTTGTTACTTTGGCTGACTGTTGTTCAGCTTGTTTCTTGTTCACTGTTTGGCTGCTTGTTGTTGGCTAACAGGGAGACTCACACTAGGCAAATCTTCCCTGCCTGCCAAGCATGGAGATTGTTTTTCCATCCCAAATTCAGCACTCAGAGACAAAGTCCATCCAAGTAAGAATTTATTAGAGAAGATAAATTAGAGAGAAGAATTTATTAGAGAATTTATTATTCGGGTTTCTGGGGAAAACCCGAATCTGAATTCCCGCAGTTTCCCTTGCTACACTAAAACTCACACCCAGCCCCTTACTGATGACCCTCAAGTCACACTCTCCAATCCACCTCCGTTTTGAACTCCCGCCAAGTCCAGTCACTCCCTCCCCAACTCCAGTGACTCGAACTTGAGCTCTGGCGAAAGAATGTTGCTGTGGCTATCTCCCTTCCCACTTCTCTCTTGTTCCCATTGTTACCCATCCTCCCTTGTGGCAGCCCCAAATCTGAATCAAGATGGATCCGGAGCTGGCAAAGATTCCTCTAGAAGAAGAATCAAACCCTGCTGGATTTGGGATTAAAATACCTGAAAAAGTCATCTTTCCTTAGAAGCCTACCTAGGTATTAAAGAGAGTCATAAGAAACCTTTCTTCCAGTCCCACTGGCATCATAGATCCAGCCACTGGGAATATGAGTGACAGGTTTTTTAACAATTGTTTTCAATTGTTTCCCACTGGCCTTCTGTGAATATTCCCTACTCAGTGCTTAGATTGGCCTTTGTCATAAAAAGTGACATAGTAGAAGAGATGTATTTTGTGTGATTTGGCTATGTTTCATATTTGTTTAAATGTATATATTTTTATTTTTTTTGTCACAGAGTTTGACCTTGACTGATCTCAAAAAACTAAGCAGATTTGGACTCGAACCACACTTAGATCGGAGGCTGCCAAGAAATCCTAAGAGCGTAGACTAGACTGGGAATTCAAAAAGCCATTCAAGAAAGTAAGGGCAAGTGTAATGGTGTGTAGGAATCTTGGGAGACTGGGTGAAGAAAAGGAATTGTCAGATAAATGGGAGCATAGCCCACAGTTGTACAGTGGGTGAAGCATCAGGTTTACAGGAGAACCTTCCCTAAATTATCAGATTATAAAGGTGACAGCAAGAGAATTATACTTTAAGATTTGCAAGATTGGTGTCAACTTTACTAGGTAAACCAGACAAGAAACATGGCCAGATAACTAATTCTACTTTATTGTAAAGTTACGTTAACAGAATCTTGCAAGTCTCAAAATACAATTCTCCCTCCATCACCTTTACAGCCGATTTCTACATTTGCTGTGTACTTGGTCTGAACTCAGGAGTGAAGCAAAATTGGTTCTGTTTAGTAGATGGATGAATTACCATGGATAAGGGAATCCAGAGTATTACACTGGGCAGGGGGGAAAAATCTAAAGAAAACAATAGCAAACTACATGGGTTGCCTTAGTCCCAATGAATGTCTCCATGTAATTATTCAGAATTCAAGCTTGATTTTCTCATTTCTTTATTCTAACTCAAAAGAAAAGAAAAGAACAGAGCATCTTGTCTACAGAAAATAGTGTTCAAGAAAACTTCTGAGATATATCTGCAACCTTACAAAGCTGAATGTTACAGCTCCAGGAAGAAGAGACCCAGAGTGCTCAAGCAGGTATAGAAGCCTTTAATGTTATCAGCTTTGTGTATTAATATGCTAATTGTAAAAGGAAAAATGTGGAACTAATTCCATGTATCAGTAATGTAGTACTATCCAAATAACAACCATGCTCGGCAATATCAAAACCAGATATATTTGCCTTTTGTCCCTCCATACATTATGCTACATCAATACAGAACATGTTCTCTTTAAATGGGTTAACAAGCTGCTTTAATGTAACAACAAAAATCCACATCCATTTCTAATTTTTACACAGAGACTGTTTAATGTTACAGTATTTAACTTTATGATTCCCACTAGGAAAAGAAACCCATATGAATGCTTTCTTCTGCAAGGAATAAAACAAAGCCACTCTTCTTATCAAGAGAATGATAAGGATTGATAATCTTTTCTTCAGAACTTTCTCTTCCCCCTTTTTTTAAAATGAACATTTTAGGGGTTGCAAACACGGTGATTTTAGCTGCGACGGTGCATTTTTATATGTGCTTGATATGTCAGCTGATGGAAACCACAGGCAATGTAATCGTGAAAGGCACAGGACGGCTTGATGTATTGTGTTACGCATTTAGCCTATGATCACATACTTGAACACAGGTCATTCTAGCTGACTAGCAAGATAAGAAATATCATGAAAAACAGTACTGTCCTCAAGTTGCCTGCTTTGAGCCATGCTACTAAGCGCCTCATGCTGTCGGCATAGTGAATGATACACAAAAGAAGACTTGTCCTGCGGTACAAATACCCTTGAATAAGCAAGAGACTGAAAAGTAGATAGAGATGGGTTTGCTGAGATAGAAGTAGCACTTTAATCCATTTTCCTATGTTTGTTCGGGGGTCAGCACCCTCCAGTTAAGGTATAACTTTCCAAAATTATATTAGACATACTTGGATTACCTTTGTTCATAGACATGTGTGTTTTATAGTCCAAATTCAATTGTAGTTTCACTCCAAACTGACAATGCGATTAACTGTTCAAAGGAGATTGAGCCCTTGCTATACAACTTTTCCCATCACGCAGGACAAAGAAATTATAAGATTTTCTTCTAGGTGTTTTTCCTGCATGGTTGCAGAGTTTAGATCTTTTGAGCTTATTCTTCTGGCAAAGATACCAATATGTAATGCAATGAGAGGTTCTGGTTAACCTGCCAATTGTCATGTAGCCTGATGCTGATCAGGGCTGAGACAAAGTGTCCAAGGTCACCCAGCTGATTGCGTGCCTAAGGGAGGACTGCTTCAGTGCCTTAACCACCACACCATGCCAGTTCTCATAAGGAAAATTTAACAGCTCTTTAAATGTTATTGTTACTGAGAGAAGACAATCTGATGAGTCTTCTCCCTTGCATAATATGTCTGAGGCCACTATGCCATCTGTCTGATAAATTCACAAGATTCGTTTCTCTCGCCATGTACATGTATACATCTGAACTAGACTGCGTTGTTTCTCCATGTCATATAATATATGTGGGTATATGCATAAGTTTGTATTTATTTATTTATTTATTTATTTTGTCATGTTTATGTAGTGTATATTGGAGGTGGTGATTCTTTCAGAACTGTATGCAACGAACTTTCATTTTAATGTGTGTCGATTAGTGTAGGTTCAAAGTGACAATAAAGTTATTCTAAGTCTAAGTCTAAGTACGGTTGCTACTTAACCACCGCATTCCTGAAATAACATCAAGAACAGCACCTGTTCAACTTCTGTGAAAACAGCATTTCATAACTGGGGTACCACCATTGTGGAAGCACCTCAAGAACATCCCCAGACAAAGAAGACTCAACAAGAGATCTTGAAGTCCAAGTGAAAGAAAGTATGCCAGAGACAATACATTGGTATTCATGGAAATACGTTCTATCAGTAGCTATTAGCCATTTCTATAAACCACATGGAGCCTCCATATTCAAGAGGCACTACACAAAGGGTGTCAAACTCATGGTGTCACATTATCATCACGTGACATATCGTGACTGTTTCGCTAAATCAGGGGTAGGCGTGGCCAGCACGTGATGCAACCGACCTGCAGCTACCTTTGATATCTCTGCACTACACCTTTAAATGCCAATTACTGTAAATAAAAGAAGACTGGCCATAGTCCTGCTTGCAAATTTATAGTGGTATCTGATTCTTTTGATGATATGGGAAAATCCACCATTTCTTTTCATCTAAATTTGTGGGCATTCCTGTAATGAATTTATTCCATGCTGTAAAGTAAGGCAGCAGTAACCAAGCTGCTCCTTGTTTATTTTATTTTATTGTTCTTTTATTCCATCCCACTTTTTCACTGAGACTAATACATTCACATGAAAGCATACAGACAAAAGCATTCATACAAAAGGATACACATTTTAAATTCAGAGAAAATCAAGGGCCTTTTCCTCTTCACAAGCTTATAGTCAAAATGCAGACACTTTTGCAGATAAGGAAATAACAGCCATTTGGAAAAAGGCCTCTCACTACACACAAATACACACACTTACACACCCCTAAACTGCTGTCCTCTGTGGCCTGAATGAGCTCACACAACAGAACAGAAATAATAAACTTAAAGTGGCAAATATAGCACTGAAATGCATTTGTAGTGGACAGAAAATCCAAAATTTCTGGATGTCACAAAGAATCTATCATCCCTTCACTCACTTTCAGCTGTTTGATTGCCATCTGTTTTCATCCGTAAGTATTTCAAGAATTAATACAAAGATAGAACCCTTTTTTTTTTCCTTTCTGAAGACAAATCAGTGACTCTAAGCAGGGGAACTACTCTTCACTTCTCTGCTCTCACATCACCATGAGAGGGGAAATAAGAACTGAGTTGAAAATAAAGCTTCACTTTTCAGTCAAGCAATAATTCTCTTTTCAAGGTGGGTGATATTTAAGCAATCATCCCTACCAAATTGGTCATTACTACTGGTTAATGACCGGTTTGCGAGCTAATAGCTCAAGGTGAAGCCAAGGGCAGCGAATGCTCTGGCAAGCCACTCATCGATGGCTGGATTAAAAGATTTCAAGGGCATCACTGCTATAATACACTCTGTTCCTTGATTTATAACAACACTAATATATTTTTAAAAAGAGCAGGTGCGGCAGGGTTGGGAAAATTAATTGTTTCCTGCTGGTTCATAGCTGATTATTTGCTGTATACAATCCTAAAATATGAAAGCCAAGTCCTGAACCATTTAAAGTTGCACAGGGGGGCATCTCGATGAAAAAGGGAATGTAGTAGGTAAGATTGTTTTATTTCTTGGTTGAGAGCTCATTCCGTAGATCACTGTGGGTTTCAAACTGGGTCTCTCTGTTCCTAATTTATCACTTCTTTTAACAAAGCTCAGCCCATCACATTTTATGGGTTTCACCCATAAAAATCATGTATAATAATGTTTCCTTTTTTAAAAAAAAATAATATCTCATGAGATGTTCTCATTTAGAAATATGCAGACTGTTTTAAATTGAATCATCTTTCAAAACAATGAAGAACCATTTTGTTTGACACATGGCCACAGAAACCATTCTTAAGGACAACTCTGGCTCCTTGGCTAAGAAATGGAGATGAGCACTGCCCCCTAGAGTTGAACACAACTAGACAGGGAAACCTTTCGTTCCTTTTAATTTCCTTTTAATTAAGGTGTTGGGCTGAGACTAAGGAGACACAGAAGGCCCAAGCCTCAGCTACAGAAACTCACTCACTGGGTGACTTTAGTTCTAGCTCTCAGTTTCAACCCAAACAATTTAATAGGATTGCATGGAGAACAAAGGAAGAAGAAGCACTGTTTTGAGATCCTGAAGTAAAGCTGGAATTAAGTAAATACATATTAAAGCCTTGTGATCTAATTCCTGAATGGAAGCAAAAAAAAAAGAAGCCCCCCAAAACTGCAGAAGGGAAAAGTAGCAGCAAGGCCCTATCTATTAGAATAATATTGATGATGTTATCCATTCAGTTGTGTCCAACTTTTGGCAATTCTAAGAAACCAGATACCTCCATATCTTCCGATCTTGTACTTTTTCTTTGAGTTTTTCTAGGCTCTGGTTGGAGTCAGCTTTAGTGGTGTCCAACCATTGTGTTCTTTGGCGTCCTGGTTTCCTTTTACTGCTAACTCCTCCAAACATAATTGCTTTCTCCAGTGAATTCCTCCAAATGACATAACCAAAATTAAGTGAGACACAGTTTTGTGATTTTGCCTTTAGAAAGGACAGTCAGGTGGCCAAACTCCAATCAGATGTGTGTCCACCTATTATGCCATGCAACAGTACAGAAATGTTTGCCATTGTCTTGTCCTAGATGTTTTCCAATTTCCTGTCTAGCCTACAATCTTGGACTGCCCCATCCAAATGTTAACCGGAGCAAGCCAAGCTTTGCTTCTACACCTAGACAAGATCTGCCAGACAGGACAGCCATGGAACAAATGGCAAGAGTGCTGGTCATTTTTTTAAAACAAAGCTTTTTTATTGAGGGTTTTTTTTTCAAACAATAAAAGAGAAACTTAAAAGAATAAAGAAAAGAGGAAAAAAATCTATGAGGAGCAAGAAAGAAAAAAGAAGATAAAAAGGGGGAAATTAATCAAAGATCTAAATTCTACATAATTCTACATAACAAAAATTAGCAAATACGTTATGCAGACTCTCTCTTTAATATTACAAAAACCTCTTTAACTTCACATTCAATTCTTTTCTCCATCATCAAATCCATAAATAATTATTTCACTTTTCTTCATTTTCAGCAAAAACTTTTTAACAGTTTTTCAAGCTTTCAAGAATGTACTTATCATTTTGTCCCTGGTCAGTTTTTCATTTCTGCCAGTTCCACAATCCATTCCCCCTTTATGGAAATACTTCTCCATCATTGTGCATATAATAATCTGGCTTCGGTTACCATTTATAAAATCAATGTTACTTTTCTCTAATTGTAATTATTGAATTATGTCCCAATAAAAAGGTCTGGTTTTTTTCCCAATATTAGCCTTTTTAAAAATTAGCATCATTGTATGCATTTATATCTATTTTTAAAACGTTTTCACAAGTCTGCCATGCATGGTAAAATGTCCCTTCATGCTTTTAATATTTCCAGCATTGATTTGAAGCACCTTTATATGTTTTTGATAATTTTCCTCATGTCATATACTAGTGGTACATCTACTATATATACTATTAAAATGCTCATTGGGTTTATCTGTTGTCTGCTCGTACCCTCAAGTTTGCCCAAGTAGTGCATTTACCACAACAGTTTCTGAATCAAGGTACATAAAATCCACTAACCTAAAGAATTAGTTAAAAATCCAGGACCTTTTATTCCCATGGAACTATTTCCACAAGGTTCACACCAGTTTTATTCAGAAAGTTATGGCCATTGCAGCATCCCCATGGCCACTTTCTGATGCTCTTCCATAAGCAAAGTCAATGGGAAAGCCGGCAAAAAGTCAGAAATCATAGCTATTCCCACTGCTTTTCTAGCCATCCATAATCATTCTACTTATCTGTTTAGAAAAGTATTGACTTATTATTGAAGTACGTTTGCCACTATAATTATATTTCTATTTATGATATTTACACTTCTTAGATGATCACAGGACAATCTAGCATTGGGATAAAAAAAATGGTCAGCCTAAAATTTAATGTTCATTCTGGTCATATCAGACTTTTCTCTCAAAGGATGATCCAACTACTCACAGGGTTGTCTGGTGATTTTATAAAAATTCTCTCTTAAATTATAACACAATGTGAATTTCAATCCATTTATCAACAAGTTTTCCCATTTGTTCATTTATATATTATAACCAAAATGCATAGTCCATTTTCTCTTAACTTGTTCATCTTCAGTTTCAATTCTTAACAGATGTTTATACATTTTTGCAATTACATGTTCATCGTT
>JANHFL010009668.1:601764-618544 GCA_032468155.1 Oxyrhabdium leporinum | reverse complement strand
GCTTCTCATCCAAGAAGCTTCTTCAGCTCTGGTTCTTCAGCTTCTTCAGAGCTGAAGAAGCTTCTTGGATGAGACGCGAAACGTCTTCAAAGAAAAACCAGAAAGTCCAGTTGCCTCTTTGAAAAAGCACCTTTGGAACAACCATGACCTGGATGACTGAGAATCTCCATAGACACTTAGGAATTATAACTTGGAACTTTCAAACTAAATCTCATCCCAACTTTTTTTTTTGCCCATAGTGCCATTCCAGAATTTCCTTTTTTATTGAAGAGGCATCAAAAAGAAGAGTCTCTTACCCACCCACCCCCGAAAAAAAATCCCTAATAGCCTTTGTTTTTTTTAATTTACAGTATTTAAATTAATGCAACTGTGGCAGTTTCCAATAAGAAAAAAAATAGTGGAAACAATAGTGACACTTTAAAAAAATTCCACAAAACATAGTAATCAAGGACTTTGTATAACAGGGCCTCAGTCCTTATTGCCTCTTCTCCAAGGCCTATTAGGAAATAATGGTTTTAACTAGTTTTCCAAATAGCAGAAAGGGACAGGATATCCTAACCCTAAGATAAGGCAGATTCATTAATTTTAAGGAAAATTCATTAATATTTGGAGCAGTTGAATGATGGAGCCATCCACTCAAAAGACATGGCCAGCCTTCCTTTGCTAGAATGGTCACATGGATAAGCAAATAGCTGGCAGTAGAAGTGGGCTTATTGGCTTAAATCAGGGGTCCCTAAACTTTTCAGCTCATCAACGACTTTCATGAAGTTTCAAATCATTCATTGACCATTTACTATATAAAATTACTACTATTTAATAGTACTATGAATAATAACAACAGCAATAATGGATAGCTTCGTCAAGCCTTGAGAAGTGATACTGATCACTTTGGGGGATGCTGGCTTAAAGGGACTCCTCCAGCTGTATGATTCTAATTAACAGTTCTGGCAAGCAGGTGTTGAAGTAGTTAGTTGGCAGACCTCATTTGTGTAAATGTTTCACTAAACCACAGAAGCACCCGCAGAATAGTCGCCCTATGGCGAGATAGATGGCAAATAAATTTAGCAAATAAATAAAACTTTTGTCAAAGTAATAAGCAGTATTGTGTCATCACAATGTAAAGTCCGTCTTTCATGTGTCCATATAATGTTGCAACACATACACAGCACTGTTTTCGTCAAGTTGACGATAACTCCAAGCAGCTCTGCTGAACAGTATGGAAGTCTCCAAATTGCACAGTACTTTGTTGGTATATCTCATTCAAGTATCTAATCATATCGTTCTTTGCTAAGGAATTGGTGCAATAAAGATCTTTGCACTTTGATTCTTTTTGTCCCAAGTTAATTGGGGAAGAGAAAGCCAAGTGGACACAGCTTTAATTTGTTTAAATCCCCTTTGGTAATAAGGAGAAAAGCCCCAAGAATTAATCAGAATGAAATGAGTCTTCAGAATGTATCGTGTGTAGACAGAATTGATTTTTTTCAGATTTATGTGAATTTTTAGAAACAGTTAAAGTTTGGTTTGCACGGAATATATAGTAAGCCCAAGAGCCATGTCATATTTGGCAATTGTGTTTCATATCTTGGTAACCCTGTGACCCTGAAAGATGCTTTTGGCAATGCAATCATTAATGGTCACTGGTAATGTTTTCATAAAAACATGTGGATGGCACTGCAAAAATGTAGCTTCCAAAATCGCTGTTATTTTCAAGAGCGTCCATCGATTCCCTGGATGTGTTTTTAGAAGATAAAAATGGCAAGTGTACCTCCTGATTTGTATATACCCAGTTGCCCAGGGAGAAAAAAATACAGTAGTCCTCAACAATTCATTTAATGACCATTCAAAGTTACAATGGCATTGAAAAAAATGACTTTCTACTATTTGTCATACTTATAACCGTTGCAACATCCTCATGGTCATGTGATCAAAATTCAGACACAACTGACTCATATTAATGCCCAGGGTCATGTGATCCCCCTTTGCGACATTCTCATAAGCAAAATCAGTGGATAATCCAGATCCGCTTAACAACCATATTACTAACTGCAGTGATTCACTTAACAATTGTGGCAAGAAAAAGTCATAAAATGGGGCAAAACTCACTTAACAAATATCTCACCAGCAACAGAAATTATAGCCGTAAGTAAATAAGCTGTGCATACTTAGTGAGTATCTTGGAAAGGCTACAAAGGTATCCAGTAGCTAACTCAGTTTATAGCTTCTTATTCTTCTCAGAAATGAATGGTTTGGTATGCCCCTGTCAGCCATTCTATGACTGAATAAGTCAATCCCACCAGCCATGACAGCTCTTTTCCTTCAATACTACAACATAAACTTAAGACCATTAAGTCTTGGCCCAAATGGTTTGAGATCCCTGCATTAAATCCACACTGGGGATTTAACTTTTTTCTTTATTTCTTACTAGAGACCCGTGAGAGTAAAAACACAGTTTTCAGTGTACATGACAAGTTGCAAGTTATCTTAAATTGTGGGACACAGGACATGTAGTTTGGGTCACACATTGCACTAATCCATTTTAAGTCAATTATTATGGCTTGAAAAACAGTTTATAGTTTGGAAGGGAGAGCATTTTTTTTGGTGCTGGAGAGACTCCATATGGCTCCTTTTTATGCCCCTAGATGGTAGGAAATCATACTACTGATTTTGAGCAACAATGGTCAAAAAAATTTTTCAAGGATCAATGAAAAGAAACTTGGTGGTTGTGTGCAGTTTTGGAACTGCAGGTTGCTCATTTCTGGATTAACATTATTTGTGAACCTAGTTGTAGTTTATGCAAGAAAACATGGATATAACAAACCGTGATATCCTCCTGTCTGATGTATATCCCACCATTGTTTCCTGCAGAGAATGTTGTTGGGAGAGTCATGAGTAATTTTGGCAAAGACTATAAGGTACTGTTGCTTAAATAAATACCATGATTAAGCTGATGCTTATTGGGGGAAATTAACCTTATAATATCATACTAGCATGTAATGATCACTCATCTCGTTTGCTATATGTAAATTGGTTGTGTCTCAGTTTTTCTGGTCATATTTATTTATATATTATAATACTTTTCCCACTCCTAATTTCTACCTCTACTATCCAACAATTTATAAAACAAGTCCGATGTTCGAAAGTACTCTGTATCTTCTTTTTCTTTTATTTTTGGTGTCAATCTGTCCATTTCCGCACAATTTATTTATTTTTTTAATTACATCATCCTCTGTAGGTGTTCCCTCGTTTTTCCAGTACTGTGCAAATACAATTCTTGCTGCTGTCAAAACATGTAATATCAAGTATAGGTTCCCTTTATAATCTGTATGTTGCTTTAACATTTTTTTCCAACCATGTATGTATTTTTGTCCAATATTTCTTTGCTTTTACACATTCCTTTTTCTTAATTCCATTTATGACTGGCCCTTTTAGGCTGCAATCCAATAATCGCGTTAAGAGTATGTGTCAGGTTGCATGTATCAAGCTACATTGTAAATACATTTCATGCACTTGTAAAATAGGTGGTTGCTTTTGAATTATCATCTTGCAAAAAATGATTCTCTAAAGATACTTTCCAGCTTTTCACTGCTTGCTTTTTACAGATTTATATATTTATTTATATTTATCAAATTAAATTTGACTACTCCTTGGGGATTTAAGCACTTGAGAACATGATTAATGCCATTTTTAAAAATAAACCTGCCTATTGTTAGATATTCGTATAAGTGCTTCTACAGAAAAGACTAGCCCAGAAATATTTTTGGTAACTTACCTTCCCAGCACAGACTGTGTTTTGTCACTACAACACATTAGCAACCTGAGACAACTGCATGCTTTCTATGGTTTATTCTTCAAGGGCACAGTTCATTTGCTGCAAGGGATTAGGGGAATGGTAAGCAAATAGAAGTAACTTTTACACAACTTTTGCAAAGTTGTAATTAGGCATTGTTTCATTCTAGAAGCAAGAGTTCTGCATCAGCAGAAAAAAGTGTACCTTAGCAAAGATGCGATCTACATCTAGTGAGGCATTTGAAACAGGCCATACGCAACAAGCAAACGGTGTGGACCAATCAAAATAGAGACCCCACCTTTCCCAGCATCTACTTAATTCCAGAAAAACTCCAATCATCAATCCCCTACACACACACACACACACACACACGCACACACACAATTAAAATATTACACATACAAATGCTAGAAAGCAACCCCCACTTCTAAACCATGGTGCTGAGAAAGCCATGCTGGGACATGAGCTAAAATGTCTGCAAAAAAACTGATTAGTACCTTGGCATTGATTTCCCAAAGCCTGGAGAACCGAACTAAGCATGTAGAGGTCTATTTCTTCCTTGAGCAGAGTCAGTTTGTTGCCTGATTTAAGGATATAGAGTAGGTCTGTGTAAGACTGTTTGGAGGGGCATCAGCAGATGGTTTGGTAGGGCCCAAGAGAGAGGAAGAGGAAGAAAGATGAGTAGGAGAAGCACAACAACAATATAACCCAGCTATTTTCCGATAAATGGAAAAGCTTCATTAACATATGCATTAATATAAATTCACACAATTATACTTAAGGATGTAAAATACTCAGGACTGAAGCGTGCAAAATGGTTTCACAATAGCTCTGTGCCATACTCACCCATCCTTATCCAGGGCACACCTCAGGTATGCGAACATAACATCCATAATTTCCAACCAGCATGAATGCTGTTGAGAATTTAGGGAATCGAAATTCACATATCTATGAAGTTAAGAAATACTCAGCTTATTAAGAAACATTTTATGACTAGCATTTGTACAGATTAATCTCAGACCCATTTTATATGAGTCCAGTCTGACACCCCTATTAAATGCTGAGGGCAGAGAAAGAATTGGCAATAGAAGGAGAAAAATAATGTTAGCTTCAACCCTAATTTTGTTTTCAAATTATTTTTTTCATACATAAATGATTTCTCCTATTATGACACATCAGGCATTCTAATTGAGAAGCCAATCTGCTAAGTGCATTGCACCCATTAAGATACTTGCAGTATACTTGCCTTCATATTCACATTTCATAATGATGGGTATGGTTGGCTACCATAATTTAAATGCACTACCCATATGGATGATACAAACCATGGATAATTATATAACTTTAAAAATAGTTTTAAAATACTATTGTGCAAATTTCCAAGCACAACATTTTAAGGGATGAATTCATTCTTTGTGTTGAGTCATGGTTTGATTAACCATGGTTAAGTAAGCCACAATTGGCTGAGTTTAGAGAAATTTATAAATCACAGTGGCCAGTTTCACACAATGTTCTAACTCAATGCAGAGCACACCACTTTACTTAGCACAGTGTGTGAATCCAGCCTATGCATTATAGACAGATTCCTTTAGAAGGAGGGACTTAATGGTTTAAAGATTAAATCTTCCTTACTGGCTTTGGCAAATACAAGTTAAAATGTAACTTTTCTATAAAAAAAAAGTTAACTGCTTTTATTTAAGGCTTTTACAGAAAAAGCAAAGTTTTATCTTTTTTTGCTGATTGCCTTCTAGTAGTGGTCATTCCAGGAACAAGTTGAGTAAGGTGTTTTATTTTCTGTTTGCAATTGTACCATCTGTCTGAACCAAGAATATTTCAAGGAAGGCTTGATGCTCTCTTCATGTGTCTCAGTTGTGTTTTGCTTGTACCAAAATCACAGAATAAATAAGATACAGTACTGTAATTGCTATCTTCTGGACAGCTGGCTTTAATTCTTTTCCTCAATTAAGACTAACAATACTATGGAACTCTGAAGATAATGGTGCTCATCTAAAGTTAAAAACAAACCATAATGAAGTAATACCCTAATTAGGACAAGTAGAGATTGATGTTCCAGGTCCTGTCTATATATGGAATATCATATACTGAGACCAAAGAAGCTGCCCTTTTCTGTTGCATGGCTTACCCTGTGGCATACCAGGTCTGATTGGACAATCATTTGTCTGAAATCATACAGGGTTTCCTAATTGAAAAAGGGGTTGGACTAGAAGACCTCAAAGGTGCCTTCCAACTCTGTTATTCTATTATTCTCTCTGCTGGCATTTTGAAGGGCGTTAAGAACATGAACACATGGAGGTTGGGAGGTGAATGGGGCCCTTAAAATTGTAAATGTTTATCAAAAATTGCCAATATTTAGTGTAACTTCAGTAGGTCTGGTAAATATATTGCTTTGATTTGGAATTTAACCTCCTGTTTTACTTTGTTATTTTTCCCCTGGTTAGCATGGCAGTTTCTGTTTTGACTTAAGTCTTGGTATATGGGAAGAGTGGACAGAAATTTGGTTAATTTGAATTTTGATTTATTTGAATTAGGTTTTCAGTTAAGTTGGGTGGTTTCAAACTTCAATCCCTGCTAGGAGGAGGCTAAGGACCTTGTACAAAGGTGCTTCTGAAAACAGAAGGCCAATCAAAAGATATTGAGTCTCTTTTTATGGGGCTGATCGTTTATCTGTTCCGGAATTTTGCTTGGCTGGTATTTGAGACATACAGATCTAGGTTTTCTGCAGCATCATGTTTAAATTTCCACTTACTCCCGATGTCCAACAGATGACTTAGGGTCCATCACATTTTGTAGGAAAAGGATTAACTTCTCTTTTTCCTCCCCTTTTCCTATCTTTTTTACAGGTTGCTGCAACAACTGGCCACACGGTGGTATTAGTGGACCAGTCAGACGAAATATTAAATAAGTCCAAGAAACAAATTGAGGACAGTCTGAAGAAACTATCAAAGAAAAAGTTTGCAGACAAACCCGAGGTGACTTTTTATAAATATTGAAAAGAGTAGTGTTTGTATTCATGTTTAATACAAGGGCCAACTTTCCCCAACGTAAAATTGGGAGGTCACTAGATTAAGGAAGGCCTGCTATGCAGAAATAAAATTTTGGGGACGTGAGGAAAGCTAAACTTAAATCAAACAGGTATTTTTTTAACTTTTTTTAAAAAAATAATCAAAATTCAACATAAATAGCCATTGCAAAAAGTCCTCAAAAAGTAGTGCTGCAGGTTAATTGTTGCATATGCATTTGTAGCCTCTAAAGACAATACCTGTTAGAGGTTCAGTCAGTGCTTCAGATTGAAGGTGATCTGGTCGAATCTCCCCTTTGAAGCCAATCCAAAGGGCTTTTACCTACTGAAGTAGAACAACCATATTGCTGCTTTTTGGACCTTTCAGTGATGTTCTGCTCCAACACACAGAATACTTGCTTTTAAAGTGCTTTTAAGGCTGCTCTTGGGGCTTTCTAAGTTTGCGCATTTCAGTAGCAGCCACCTTTTGCTTCAGGCATGTTGCCTTCAAAGCTTGTTGTCTTCAGTGTCTGAAGCCAAAAGTTGAGACAAGTGGCACCTGCTTTATGCAGTAATATTTTTTTGAAAGAGATGGTGCAAACGTCCCGGTTGTGTAGAATGAAAAGCTCAGATTCAGGTGTGTTGGTGATTGTATCTTTGAAGTTCTGCCATACTGCTGGATATCAGTGCTGACAGTTGCAACATGTGATGACAAACTGGGAGGGAATCAGAACAGCTGCACATGAAAAATTGTGTGAAGCCCCAGAGGTGGAATTTCATCATTTAATTGCGCAGGGCAAGGAGGGAGGACATAAAGCTACCAGCGGTCTCTTTTTCTCTAATGCATTTTGCTACTTGATGGACAAGCAATAATGTGTTGGTTTCCTGTATCAGTTCAATGTGCACAAATATATTCCTAATATTTTATAATATAGCGTTCTATTACATGCTTCGATTGTTATGTAAGACTTTTTAATTATTGGCTTTATTGTTACATTTGAGAAATGGGTGGCTATATAAATTTCAGGGTGGATGAAAATTGATTTTTAAAAAATAATAATAAAAAAACAGATTTTTTTGAATTAAATCGGATTTTTTAAATTTAAATCGGATTTTTTTTATTTTTATCAAATTTATTTTAATAAAATGTGTTTGGAGTAAAAATCTATCTAAAGATAGTTTTCTATTTAAGATACATTAATTATTTAGTTTATTCAGCATGAAATGGAGCTTACTTATGTAGCATGAGACTGTATATTTTGCAATATTGGGACTGTCGGTGAGTCAACAGCAAGTCAGAGGAAGAGCCGCTGCAGGGCAGAGATGACAGTAGCTCTTTAAAAATTATGATTTAAATTGAGTTTATTTAAATCAAACCTTTTTACTAATGATTTAAATCAACTTGATTTAAATCAAATCCACCCGGATAACTTTGGCAAATAAATAAAGCTCAAATGAACCATGTTACAGTTGAAGCAAGCTTCTGTTCATGCAAACAAGTGTAACACTCAATAAACAGATTTTATTGCTTTTCCAACTTTGCAGGCTGGTGTAGAATTTGTTGAGAAGGCCTTAAAGAATATAACTGTGAACACGGATCCGGTCTCTGTGGTCCACAGCACTGACCTTGTACTGGAGGCCATTTTGGAACAATTAGCCCCCAAAATTGAGCTCTTCAAGACACTGGATAAGTTTGCGTCGGAGTATGTTTTTAAAATTGTTACAGACAAGATAAATACAAAAAGTCATTATCAGCTAGAGAGATGAAAATATTAATTTGCAGTACTGTACCACCTTCTGATTATTTTGATGATTAGTCTAAGAACAGAAGTTCAAATATAGGGTTGATTGTTCAGATTTACCTCCTGTTCACAACCCAAATAAACTTTTGACCAGATGCATAAATAATCAGTTAAAATATTAACTGTTTTAAGAGAAATGGGGAGAATGAAAATTTATTTATTTTAAAGGAAAAGCAGCTTTGCTTGATGTCTAACTGCTTTCATTAAAGAAAAGATTACAACTAATTTTGTTTCTACTTGGAAACTGCTTCTGGATCTGTTCTTGAGGTGAAAAAAACAAAACTTTGATTTTGGGTTTTGCTGATTAGATAGATTTATTGTTATAGAAATCGCTAGTACTTATTACTATGTAAAAGTAAAAACGGAGGTTGTATGTTATTTCCTTATTCTACTGCTTTAAAAAGAGTCAGAAGTCAATGCTTGTCTTTTTTTCCTTTTCCCTTATATTTTCCCTCTTCCTTCTGTTCTCTCTTTCCCATTATTTTCGTTTGTCTTTATACTTTATATTTTGATAAACTAATAACACACACACACACACACACACACAAAAGAACTGGGAGGTTATAGTTGGCTTTGAATAGTTCCAGGGGGCCACAAGAGTAGCACCTGTTTAATTGATTTTAATACATTTAAATCTTAAATGTAAATTGCATCCTTCTTCTGTAAGTCTGAAAGTGAAATGGATGGTATCAGAATTTGATAAATAAATAATAATGTTAAACACTGAAAAAGAATAGTTTTTGCACACTAGGGCCAAAGGAAAAGTGCACATCTTTTTCCAAGCTTGCAAAAATGTTTAATTGATGTGCTAGGGGTTGGGCCAAAAAAGTGGATCCATCAAGGATGAACACTTAATTTTGAATTTATCTAAATTCAGTTTAAATAAACATATACACATAATTCTTGCTTAAAGTGCACTTGTTCTGCAGCTATTCAGTTACAATGTTACTGAATGAGAGGGGCTTACAAAAGATTCTCATAGTTATGGCTGTTGCAATGTCCCTACAGTCTTGTCATTGTGATTTGGGCACTTGGCAAGCAGTTCGCAATTATGACATCACACAGTAAGATGATCACCATTTGTGACCTTCACTGTCAGCTTCTGACAAGGAAAGTCAGTGGGGAAGTTTGCAGGAGGTTGTAAATTACAGTCACATGACATTGCATTGTATGGGATTCGCTTAACAACAGCAATCAGTATGGCCAGCCACAACTGCCGTCATATGTTGATGTAGTCACGTGAAATTGTGCTTTGTCACCAAATTGCTTAGCAACAGAACTGCTGGTCCCAGTTACTGTCATTATGCAAGTACCTATATTCATTAAGTACAGCTAGTATGATTTATCTCATGTATTTAATAATTTTCTTTTGCTGTTACATCAGAAGTTAGAATGGAAAGCATCTTTCTGAGAGAGTCAGGGATTACCCACTATGAATCTTTGTTTGAATTTAAGTCATTTGTTCCTAAATTAAAATATGGTTAAGTGCAGTTGCAAAGTTGTATAGAGACTTAGCGTAGCTTAATTATTCTGACTTTTAATTTTATAGTATAATCTTCTATATTAGCTTTTATTTTAACTTGCTGGCTTAATGCGATAAAAAAAGAACGCTACTCTTCCCTCTTCTTTGCTTTGTCATGTCAAATAAACCATTCCAAATAATATTTTGCTCACCAGAAGCTGAGAATTCATCTTACTTTCATATTGATGGTTCTTATTATTTTAAGATATTCTCTGCTCTGTAGGAGAGGTCTGAGTGAAAATATTAACTTCAGAAAGAAAGAAAATGGTGTAATTCTCCACTTGTGATCAAAGATTAAAAAGGTATTTCTTCACCAAAGAACCATATTAGTAAATTATTTAGGCAAAGTCCCATCTCTTCTTCCAAAGAAAGGTAATCATCGTTGTTTCAGAGGAATTACTGTTCAAAATTGAGCAATTTTATTAAAATATCATTTACAAAATAATCAACTAAATAGATTTTAAGGGTTAATGGTGGAATGAATAAAATACAAACTTGTTTGATGGTTGTATTTTTCATAGATCATTGTATCCATATCACTCCTTTTAATAGCAAACTGAAACAAGTGCTGATGGCAGAGGGGGCTGAATTTTGACAAAGCCACATTCTGCAAAGTGTAGAAAAAAATTGTAAGATGTGTTAAAAAAATAATAAGGCAGGTGATCAAAGAGTGATAAGAATCTAAAATAACTGAGTTAGGATTGAAGCAGAGAATTTGGAGGAACATAGAAAAAGGCCAAAATTAGGGTAGAGATGGAATGGTGTATCTTGAAAGAAAACTTATCAATCAGAAATCCTAAACAAGTGAGGTGTATCAACAATTTTTGCATTTTTAAATGTAAATAGTATATCGCAAAGCCTCATGTTGCAGTTTACTTTCCAGTTCCAGGTGTCTAATTTTAAACTTACCTTCAAAGAACATTAATGGCTATATTCTTGTGCAAACCTTTTGAAAACCAGGAATATAATTAGTTCTGTATACTTCATCAGGGAAGTGCAATATTTAAGGCTAGCCATTCAGTGGGATCTTGGGGGAGTGATGCGGTGGTGTAGAGGTGGAGCTCTCACTTCACAGTCAGGAGGCTGTGACTTCGATCCTAGGTAGAGGCAGATATTTCTCTCTCTGGGCATACTGGGAATATATCTGCTGAACGAAAGTCGGCATTGGTGACAGGAAGGGCATCTGACCATTAAATCACTGCTAGCTCCATTCAGTTGCCCAGACTCCACCCTGCAAGGGGTTATGGGGTCATTAAATGAAAATGATGATGATTCAATGGGACCTTGAGAATTGCACTCCCAAAAGTTGGAGAATCAGGAGAAAGAGTGGACCCAGGACAAGAACTATAAAACTGAAATGCAATTAAAATACAATTACTAAGATTACTTTATGTATATTTAATAATGGTCACATGCTGTCATATTAAATTTAAACTTTAGCAGCAACTTTGATAAGTAGGTGCGATTTTTGGTGGCCATTCATTGTACCTTCTTATTTTAAATTCCTGTTAACATGCATCTGATGATGAAATATAGTGCATAAATCTTTTCTAGTAATCATGGAATCTAGAGGTTGGGTTTATGCATTTTGCCTTTCTCTTAGCCTTGAGTTGCTATTATGTTAATATTTTAATGATTACTCTCTGAGTTTATTATAAACTTGATTTACCAGAGAGATTAGATTCTTGCTGAGTTTGAAATTAACAGTGAAGGAAAGTAAGCATTTTTTTTCCTTTTGGTTCCTTTTGTGTCATGATGCTACAATTACAGTAATGGGTTTTATTCTTTTGGGGAATACTTTGATTTTAAAGGATTTTTAACTGGTTATATGCTAAAATATCAGATTTCTAAAAGAGAATGCCATGTGGATTGTTTATTAGGAAAGGAAAGCGTGACTATTTGAGGTTGTCTATTTATTTTTTACCCTACTTTTATTTTTTACTAGCCAAAGTGAGTACATAATGTTCCCTTCTACTTTTGCTTTCATAAACATTTATGAGCTGGGTTGAGCTAGCGGGAGTGACTGGCTTGAATTCATCTTAGTGGCTTTTATATCTAAGAGTGGACTAGAACTCTCAGTGGGCCACTGAGATTTTTTTAAGATCTTATTAAAGCACCTCACCACAGTCTGTGAAATAAGTTTGTACATTTGTAGCTTTTATAAGATTATCATCACTAAGCTTTGGGAATGTATTCATTATTTGTTCCGTTGTGTACACTAGTTTACTTCCAAGAAAAAAATGCCAAATATGTTTGTGACTCATGTAAAGTGTGCTGCAAATATATATATATATTGCTTGAGCTGCAGCCTCCGCTGCAGTCATATGTCATTGTCTCCCTTTTCTAAGATGCAGAAGAGTATTTAAATTTGGAATCTGCATTCATGCAGATTTTTTTAATATAGAGGCTACTTTTCTACATTCTTCACATATGTTGTTCTCATACTTGAGTCTGAGATGAGCCTGAGTGATCTTCTATTGAAAAGCAGCAAAGAATTTTCTAGCACCTTAAAAGCAACCAGTAGCCACTGGAAGCGAAGCACAAACACGGTAATTCATCAGAGGCATGGAAGAGTATTCTGACAACACCAGCATATGTTCATATGCATCCATTCTTAGAAGGAAGGAACCAAAAATAGTAAAAGGAAAGATAAGAGGGAAATGAAATGAAGTTAGCGGGCAGTTAGTGAATGTAGGAAATGCAAGAGAATGCAATATGTGAAAATTGCCTGTAGCTAATGTTCTTATGGGTACAAGGATGTGGGTTTTTCAATAATTATTTTGCTACTGAGCATTCTCTCTCTCTCTCTCTCTCCCTCCTTCTCTCCCTCTCTCTTTTTTATACGTTCACCGGAGCGCCAGAGTAAGGGCTCTGCTGGTTTTTCTGTTCTAGCACTTGGTGAGCGAGTGGTTAAGCGAGAAGCACGAGAAGCCGGGGAAGCCAGTGGAAGAGCTCTCAGAAAAGCCCCTGCGCATAACCACCGACCCAGAGGTCTTGGCGACCCAGCTGAACTCTTTACCAGGCCTCACTTTCAGCCCGCATGTATATACGACTCCGAAGCACTATATCCGTTTTACGTCGCCCTTCCTTTCGGAAAAACGGCGGAGAAAAGAACCGATGGAAAGCATTCTGGGCTCCTGTAAGAAGGTAACACGATCCGATGGCCGAGGGCTACGTGGCACATAAAAAGAAAAGTCAGTTTTCTGGATTAGGAGGTGGCGAGGGATTCCCGAATCGGTTGCCGTTCCACCATGGATGGGGCAAAGGCCTTTGTTATTTTGCCAAGCCGATTCCATTTATTTTGTTTCCCATTTTTGAGCTGCGGATTATCCATACTTTGTTTTAATAAGGGCAGTAGCTTTAAGAACAACTTTTGCATAGCGTGAGCTTTAAGCGTCCTTTGGCGGCATCACCCTCACCATCTTCACCGTTCCTCTTTTGCAGCGTTGGTTAAAGCAAGCTATGGAAGAAGAAAACTCGGTGGTTGGGTTTTTTATCTCCTCGCCCCACGAAAGGTCCAGAAGTCCCACCGTCAACGGCGAAGGCAGAAGCCCCTTGTTGCTGACCGACAGCTGTTGTTTGCCAGGTGACGTTAGTGATGTAGTTCACCCATGGTCCAGGGCTGCTGGGGCTTATGGTTTCCAGACCGCCAGTTGGGATCCTCTTGTTTCCCAAATGCCCTTTTTAACTGAACGACTTAACGACCACAACTGAGCCAAAAACGTCTGTTGCTAAGCGAGACAGTCGTCAGGTGAATGTTGCCCCGTTTTGCCACTTTTCTTGCCGCCGTTGTTAAGTGAACCGCTGCAGTGGTTAATCTGGCTTCCCTATTGACTTTGCTTGTCAGAAGGTCACAAAAGGGGAATCACGTGACTCCGGGAACACCGCGACCGTCATAAATACGAGGCGGTTGCGAAGCGCTCCAATTTTAATTACATGACAATGGGGCTGCAACAGTGGTTGTAAGTGAAAAACAGTCGTGTCACTTTTTTTCAGTGCTGTCGTAATGTTGAACAGTCACTAAATGAACTGCTGTAAGTCGAGGACTACGCCTCAAGTACTGACAGAGAAAGGCTCCCCTCCTCTCCTTTTGGGGTGTGTGGGTCTATATATGTATATAGCAATAGCACTTAGACTTATATACTGCTTCATAGGACTTCAAAGTCCTCTCTAAGCGGTTTACAGAGTCGGCCTGTTGCCCCCGAACAATCTGGGTCCTCATTTTAACGACCTCAGAAGGACAGAAGGCCGAATCTACCTTGAGCCAGTCAGGATCGAACTCCAGACCGTGGGCAGAGTCAGCCTGCAACGCTGCATTCTAACCACCGTGGCTGTTATTTTACATACATATCTATAGATACATAAACGAACTTTGCGTGGGAAGTTTTATTCATATATCCCAGTTTCAACTCCTGAAAGAAGGGAAGACCTCTTGCCACGCATTCGTTTTTTAAAGGCTGGAGACCTCTTACCACACATTAGTTTTTAATCAGCCGCGAGCGTTTATTTCTTTAAAATGAGCGGAGTGCCTTTTGCGTCCTAAGTGACGAGTTCGTGGGCCTCTTCTAATCACGCATTGTATGAAACTGGCTCCGTATCGAGAGAAATGACTTAACCGGGCTTCTGCTTCTTCTCCCCATCCTTACCTACAGATCTGACGACGCCACTCAAAAAGCGGAGGCAGTACCAGCTGCTGGACTCCGCCTACTCGGAAACCTCGACGCCCACGCCTTCTCCCTACGCCACGCCCACCCACGCCGATCTCTCTGCCTCAGAGCCGTTGTTGCTCGCCACGCCTCCCAGAATAAAAACGGAAGATGAAACCTGTAGGAATGGGTACAAGCCTATTTATTCACCTGTTGCTTCGGTGATTCCGTGCATCCATGGAAACGCAGTGCACTTTGAGGTGAGCCTTGGGCTACGCCCTTGCCTTGCCTTGCCTTGCCAGGTGAAGCAGCCGGCGTCCCTTAATTGCTTCGGTGGTGGTGGGGGGGAATGAGCTCTGTTCATGGGGAATAAAGCTGGGAAGGTAATCCTCGACTTACAAGAGTTCGCTTACTGACTGCTCAAAGTTACAACAGCACTGAAAAAATGCGACTTACGGCAGCTTTTCATAGTTACGACCTTGGCAGCATGCCCACGGGAGCGAAATTCAGACGCTCGGCAACTGGTTCACATTTATGACCGTCGCTGTGTCCCGGGGTCACGTGATCCCCTTTGGTGACTTTCCAACAAGCAAAGGTCAAGGGGGAAGCCAGATTCGCTTACTCCTTCGCCAACCAGGTTACTAACTTAACCAACTGCAGCGGTTCGTTTAACAACCGTGGGAAGGAAAGTCGTAAAATGGGGCAAAACTCACTTAGCGACAGAACTTTTGGGGCTCCGTTGTGATCCTAAGTCGAGGACTACCTGTCACCTGTCGCTGCTGTTACCTTTAGAACGCCGTGGGGGATGCTTCCAAAGGGACTTTCCTAAGGAGGAAGAGTCAGAGTGGGTCATGGCCCCAGGTCCTGTTTTTAGAGTTCTCTTTTCACACTTGCTCAGCTCCTGCAATGCCATCAACCCTTAACTAAGTCATAGGGAGCTTTACACGATCGAAGAGAAATTGTTTTGTTCCTTAGTTTCAAAAAAATCAGAATGGCTAACCCTTTTTTTTCTTCTTTTTTTCTTTTGGTTACTGCAGAATATTTCTTCACCTGAAAGTTCTCCGGAAGTTAAGAGGCGAACATTTAATCAAGAGGTAAGTTTGTGTGGGAAGTTTTATTTGGTCTGCTTTGCTAATCTTTTTCCACACTGAATTCTTGGGAGAATGTACTACAGTTCAGGGAGGTTTGTAGGAATACACATTTGCAGACAGTAAATCCTAAGAGGTAAGAAAAGAAACGTGAAATCCTGATGAATCATTAATAGCTCCTAGGGTCCAGCTTCCCAAGTTCCTGCTTTCACAATGTAAGTAGGATTTTCTTTTAAAAGAAAAAAGTTGATGGAATGTAAAAACTCTAACATACTAAAGAAAATAAACTAACAGATATGCAATCTAGGTGTGGCAAAGTGTTCAGACAATGTTGTCTTTTAATGAAATTCACAGTCATAAATAAAGGAATCAATCCGAAGTCTTCCCTCTTAGTTGTCTCAATACAATTAATTGGAATAACTAACTTTCGTTATTCTTCCAGAACTTTCTAGTTCTTAGGAATGTGTATAGTCACCAGCTAGGATTCAAGATTGTTTTAGTAAAGCAGTTTACAAAGAGGACGCCTGGAATATTAAAAATAGAATAATACAAAAAAACAAGAGAAATCAAAGTTAGAAGAGTCTATACGAACACACCTGTAACCTTAAGGAAAAGCTCCCCACATTTTCGAGATCTTTATTGAATAGATCTACAAGTTAGATCTAAAAAGAACTAAAAAATTGCATGATAGGAAAGGGCAAAGAGAAATCAAAACTCGTGAGTGTCTATAGGAACACACCTACAACTTTAAGGAAAAACCTCACACATTGTATAGGTCTCCAAGTTGGCTTTAAAAGCAAATCCCAAAATAACGAACTATCCATTAAAAGCAAACTCCCAGAATAGAGCCTAGGTGGCGCAGTGGTTAGAGTGTTGAACTGCAGGCCACTTCTGCTGATTCAATCTAGCGGTTCAA
>JANHFL010009668.1:563961-601664 GCA_032468155.1 Oxyrhabdium leporinum | reverse complement strand
GGATTTGAACCGCTAGATTGAATCAGCAGAAGTGGCCTGCAGTTCAACACTCTAACCACTGCGCCACCTAGGCTCTAAAAACTTTATTTTTAAATACTTTAAAAGCATTTTACAAGAGATCATATCACTTCCTGAATAAAAAGTGTTCTTTCTTTATAGTTTTCTACCAAAGGGGAGAAGAAGAAGGGTGGAGGCAATCAGAAAGTAAAAGAAACATGGGGAGATCTGAGAAAATATGAAATAATGTTTCTAATCTCTTTTGATCAAACTTTAGTCTCATCCATCTAATCTTAAACCAGACATGTCCAACCCAAAGCTTACGGAACACACGTGGCCCTGGAAAGCTAGTAATGTGATAAGATCATAAACTTTTATTATGTGATTTATATACATTAACTATATTATATCTTTTATATGTGGCCCAAGACAATTCCTCTTCACTCAGTGTGGTCCAGGCAAGCAAAAGGTTGGACATACGTTCCTTAAACCATAGATTACATACAACAATTGACCAATTTTCAATCCAAATTGTCCAATTGCTACTTGAGTTTTTGACATGGCCTGATTATTGATACAGTATATAACAATTAATTGCAATTAATCATAAATGGAATATAAGGGATCTGGAATATGAGTCAGACTTGCAACAATGAAGATCAAAATTGCTTGGATTCAAAAGTACAGTAGAAGAAATATTTCTATGAACCATGTAGTACCTTATGCTTGCTTCTTCCACTCAGTTATTTTCATTCAGCATAATTAGATATTTTGATGTAAATATTGCAAATAGATAAAATAGATAAAGAAGTACACTTCTTATAAAGAAATTGATTTATTTCTAGAATAGCTAATGAGGTTTTTATGTATTCATCATAATAGCTTTGGAGTTTATATGGGTTTGAAATGCATTTTAAATACAATAAGATTCTGATTTTATTATCTTTGAAAAACCCTAAACAATGACCAATATGAAGGTTATTAATATTTGATTATTATTCACATATTGTGACCATTAATAATGGTCCTTTGTTCATTCATGCTGAGTAATGTCCTTGGTTTTGAACTATCAGTTAGTTTCAACAATAGTTTCAGGAAAGAAATATATTAAATCAGTAATTGCAATATACTGTTTATTAACATTTAAATAAAAATAACCCTAGGATATTTAGATATATTCAATAAGGAAAGCAACTCCTTATATCTGTGCTATTATGTAATATTTAGAAATAAATTTTGTTTTGTTTCTCTTGGTGAAAGGAAATTGCTTCGTGTAGCTACAAAGAAATATACCAGCATGCCCTGGTTTGATTGTTTATGTGCAAAAGTTCTGATACGGCTATATATATATATTCAAATAAAGAACACAAGCAGAGATGTGGATCTCTCATTTAAATGAAAGAAAAACCAGAGTGCTGACACACGCTCAGCTTCAGATACATACTGGCTGAATAAATGGTAAATTTTAGAACATTAGTGTAGAAGTGTAGAAGATGACCAGGCTGAGGGAGGGATCCTGAGCCTGAGGCAGGGATCAAATGCATCACCGGTACAAGTCCCTTTGCACTCGCAAGAGAGTCCAGCCCACCTTGAATTCCTTTGACTTTTATCTGCCACCAATTTACTTTGGCCTTTAGTAGTTCAGATTCTTGTAGAGAGTTTAAGCTTGTAATACATCTTTATACCCATTTGAACTGCCTGGAACTTCAGATTTCCCTGGGACTTGATAATTAGAACAATCTCAGTCCATAGAGATATTTCAGGTGTATACCCATAACTACAAATTTTATTATATTTCTAGAAACCTAGGCAGCTATATTCTCTTGTTTATTACTAGTATATAAAACCTGCATGACATTTGGGGAAATAATCAAGCATATTAACTAGTGGGGGGGGAACCTTTAGTATTGGTTACTTTGTGTGTGTGTCTGTGTGTCTGTGTGTCTGTGGGTTAAACCTGAAAAAGTTTTAAAATAAATAATAATAATTATAAAATAAATATACAAAATCCACATTCCTAATTCTGTAGAACAGAGATTAAAATCTCTGTTCTACAGGATCTGATAAATGAAAGCGGAACTTCTTATTCCTACATTTTACTTCCAGATAAATAAATGTGCTGAACTGACCATACCTTCAGCATTCGAGATTTAAAGTGGCCATTTTGAGAATGTTGTCTACCCCACCCCGACACACACACACGCACACACTCACTATTGAAATTTGAAGAGTACAGTAGCAGCGGTTTTACTTGTGCTGCCTTTATTTGGATCTAATTTAGAGGTGGAGAGGTGGGGGTAAGGAAAAGTCAAATAAGAAACGTCTCTCTGTGTTACATGTGTTTTATGCTTTTTTTTTTTAACAGACAGGTGGCCAAATGTGAATAGTGCACGTGCATTAAGTTAGAGTTGATCGGCTGTCAAGCTTTGCAAAAATGATATGCTTTGTTTATTGAGACTGCAAGCAGGTTGCTAACTGTGAAATATGTGCACATTATAACTAACTGATATGCTATTGAAAATGTAGGTTGCCAAATGTAAAACCTTCCTTGGTTTGTTGCTTATTGAGTTCTGCAAGCAGGGTCAAAGAGCATAAGCGTGTGGATTAACGGCTTCAGACCAATTACCACAGAAATATATATTTGCTGTTATTGTATTATTTATGGACTGTGCTGTTCAAGTAAATCAGTTGTTGCTTTTTTGTTCCACCTACTTCTGGGTCCATTTGTGAGGCAGGCAGCAAATTGCTTCCACAATTTATTGTAGAAATAATGAAAATGTTTTTTTTTAAAGTTTTTTTTAAAGAAATAATTCCTACAACCATTTTTTTATAGTTTGGTGATAAATAGCATTTGGAATAGACTAGCAATCATCTGTTTTGAGGTCTAAGAGGACAAATTAAACAGTAAGGAACTTATTTTGCTTTCCCATTGTTGCATTTTAAGTTCGTTCTGTCAGAACTGGTGGATACATCATTTCTGTCCAGAAAATGTTTTGCTTCATGATACAGAACAGAGGAAGGATCAACCAATGTCTTCTTTCCATTTCTATTTTGCATTTGTTATGTATATAAAATGGTTAAAACTAGATAGCTAAAGGTGCTCCTTTTCAAACTGTCCATACTAACTATCCACCTTATTTGTCAGCCCTACAAATCAGGCCAGGAAAAGAAACCAATGCCCTTTATATTGGGACTACATTAATTGTAAGAGCAAGAGTAACAAAATATCACAAGTCTGAATGTGCTTTCTACAGTGTTGTTTCCAGTGGATCTGAAAGAATATTTATTCATTCATTGAACTATCATATTCATATGGCCCCTCATCTCACAGAATGTGACTGTGGGTGGCATACAATAAAACCATAAATAACAATATTACAATAGAATGTGATTTTAAAATATTGATGTCATTATTTTTTAAAAGGCTAGGCAAGACCATTGGACGTTATGAACAGTAGAACACTTCACCTGAGATCCTAGGCACCTGTTGAAACAGCCAAGTGCTGAGGGATTTCTGGAAGGATGGTAGGGAATGAGCAGAGAACAGCCACATGTTCAGGGATGAGGGGACCACAGAGTGGGTGCCATGAGAAAAAGGGCCATCTTCCGGTCCCACCAAATGTAACTCCTTAGTTGATGGGAGCCACAGCATAGTTCTTCTACTAGATCTGATGGGATGGGCAGATGTCAGTGGGAAGAGGCAGTTCCTCAATAACCTGAACCCATGCCATGATGGTCCAAGTCAGCACCTTGAATTGGACCCAGAAGCAAATTGGTAGCAAATGCAGCTCTTGGAGTGGAGGTCTAATGTGTGCTATTCTAGAGGCACACATATCTACCTGGACTGCCACATTCTCCATCTACAGAAGCTTCCTGATAATCTTCAGGGGAGCCCCATGTAGAGTACATTGACCAAGTGACCATGATATGAGTAACAGTGAGCAACTATCTCCTTTTGACAGATAGAACTGAGAATGCATGTTGTCCTTACAAAGTCCTTTGTCCTTTTATGTCTTGCCAATTGTCTCTTCCCTGCTTTTGCTGGCTTTCTATCTGTTTTGCCAGTTAACTGTTTTTTGACATTAGCTAATGTTAATAAATAAAGTTCAAACTACATTTTTGCTAGCTGAACTGACTGGCAGTTGTGTTTGCTCTCATGTGGATTATTGACTGGCAGTGTGCTGGATACAAACTAAACTGGACATTAGCCACAATAATTTTCAAAAAACAAACAAACAACCCAAATCAAAACATTCCAGAGGAATATCCAATTAGGGCAATTTATTCCAAGTTTAGGGCAACATTTCTTGCTTCCTTTTGTGCATACCATTGATTAACACAAATCAATATATTAAATCTTTTTAAACAGTTATATTAAATAACCCCATTCAAAGTTCATTTTTTGCAATACTTTTGACAACTGATAGAAACCAATATTTCTAAAAAAATGATGAAATCTCTAAGTCAATGTTTTGCATCAGGTTGAGTTCCTAATTATGTCAAAGACACCAATGTCTTAAAGATGAAATCTGCTTCTATTCTTTACTAGCTGTAAAACATAACAAGTTACAGTGAGGTACCAAAAATTATACAGTATATTATTTCCAGCAGTGAATGAAAAAATTGCTGACATAGATGATATAAAGACAGTGACAAAATTGTTGCAAGAATAGAACATCCAGTTCACAACAAGGTCTCTAAATCACACATGACTTTGATTAAACTGATACCTTAAATCATGAAATTTTGCATGCATTCCTTGTGCTGATTCAGACTGGGCTTGGCATATAGTCATTCAATGCAACCTAGATGGGTTTTCAATACCTCCTTCTCATTTTCTAATTGTTGTTAGGGATTCAATATTCTGTGATCAGATTCTTTATCACTAATATTTAACATTGAGAGAAATAAAAATGAAGAAATGTTTATTTAAGATTTGTGTCTTCCTTCATATGAGAATTATAAAATAGAAATTGGAAAACAAATAAGTTTTTAAAGTATATTTTGATATGTTCTTAAAGTTAAAGGGTGTTTTAATTGGCACAAATTACACCAGCATTTGAAACTGAGCTTCAGAAGGTACTTCACATATCCTGTTTTCCTAGGGATTAGTGACATGGATGGTTGCTAAGGAAATAGAGGAAATTTAAACAAAGGTTCTTCTCTTTGAGAAGGATAAACTTTTGTGCATTTTCCAGGGCTGTTTGTTGGATCATTTATTTTGTGGAACTTTGTGCTTTAAATATCTTTTTTTCTTTTTCTTTTTTGCCAAGCCACATCTAAAGTTAGTCTGATTTATGATTCAGGAAAGCTTTTGGCCTACTACTTCTTGCAGCCACATGAATAATCTGTCCTTTTGAAAGAGCCTTACTGTCATATGCAATGCAGAATTTGATTTCTTTTCCTGTTGGCATGTCTGAATAGACATTCCTTCATCGTAATTTTTAATTAACGCAATGGAAATGGCACCAATTTTTGCAATTATGGATGGCCACTGCATTCCTCAAAGGACCAGTACAAGAATTTATTGTGCTACTTTTCATGAGTTGACTATTGGGGAACTAATTATACCCTGAGGAGATCTATCAGCTTGGAAATCCTTTAGAAAGATTTTTTTTTCTAATGTACACAGAGCTAATTTAGATATTACATACAGGCAGTCCTTGACTTACAACCACAATTGCACCTAAAATTTATGTTGCTGAGAAATTTGTTCAGTGAATTTTGCCCCATTTTACAACTTTTCTTGCCACATTTGTTAAGTGAATCACTGCAGTTGTTAAATTAGTAACTTGGTTGTTAAGTGAATTGTTCCCCCATTGACTTTGCTTATCAGAAGGTCACAAAAGGTGATCACATGACCCGGGACACTGCAACAGTCAAAATATGATTCAGTTGCTAAGCATCAGAATTTTGATCACTCTCTGAAATATGATACAAATTTGTCCATCTTTTTATCTTACCAGAAAACATGCAACTGCATAAAAAATTTGCAGATATTTATCATAGGGCTACTGAATTGGGATAAAGTAGGCAATATGTATTCCATAATGTGGCAGAGTATAATATGTAATGGACCACAATTTGTTGAGAAAAATATATTTTGAAAGCCTAACATTTCTTTCTCAGTCCCTGGCATCTTGATATGGACCAATATTAATGGATCAATATGTTAAACTCTGATAAGGTAATTTCTGTGTTTCCTAAAGTGTTAAATTATGATCTGTAGCCTGTGAAGTCATGTCGTTTTATTGCTGAAGGTATAATGCAGTTCATAAATCTGAGTCAGTCCAGGAATTAATACAGAAGTAAATCACATTAAAATGATGGCCAGATGTCAAGATTTATGCTGGATAGTCTGGATAGTTTCGCCCTGTTCACCTATATCCTCTGTCATATCCACCTTTATTAATAATTTTGTCTAGTGCAGGGGTGCCAAACTGGGGGTCTGCAAGCCAGATGCATCACACACAGGCCACGTCCACCCCAACTCCATGAAGGGGAAAATTATTGTGATACGTCACATGATGGCAACGTGACGCTGTGAGTTTGACGCCTATGGTCTAGTGCAATCTTCCACCTAGATTGCAAAAATATTATTGGCTGATACAGATAGTCCTTGACTTGCAGCCACAATTGAGCCCTAATTTTGGTTGCTAAGTGAAACACTTGTTAAGTGAGTTTTGCTTCATTTTATGACATTTCTTGCCACAGTTGTTAAGTGAATTACTGCAGTTGTTAATTTAGTAACATGGTTGTTAGTAACATGGTTGTTAAGTGAATCTGGCTTCCCCATTAACTTTGCTTGTCAGAAGTTTCCAAACGGTGATCCCACGACTCCTGGACATTGCAACCGTCATAAATATGAGCCAGTTGCCAAGAGTCTGAATTTTGATTATGTGACCATGGGGATGCATCAATGGTTGTAAGCATGAAAAACAATCATAAGTGACTTTTTTCAGTGCTGTTGTAACTTCCAACAGTCACTAAATGAACCTATAGATTAGCTTCAAAAATTAAACAATTTTTTGCTGCCATTTTCAGTCATCCATATTTTAATAATCCAAACTCAGTAGCTGTCCTGTCCTGATAGCCAGTGGGATGAAATTGGAGGATAGTACAGCAAGGCTCATCCAAATACCATGCATTTTTATGTATTTGAGAGAAAGGGGGGAGAGGAAGAGAAAACAAAGAAAAGTTCTTTATGCTTGGGAAAGAAAGGTGTGTATGGGTGGATAGGCTGTTTAATTGTACGGTTTCTTTCATCTGGAGGTGCATTTAGTTGTAAAAACAATCACAAATCATCACAGTTCTCTTGCAATTTGTCATGTCTTCCTTTCTTAGATTACCTTACTGGCCTTTTGGTTAATAAAACAAATAATCTTCTCACTGATGCTCCAACAGTTGATGTTTGCGATAATGAAGTAGTGATAATCCAGTGAAACAGTTGAAGAAATCTCAATAGGCAATGGTCTATCCCTCACTAGTATACCAGTTGTTGGTTTTTTTTCCCCAATGAATGCTCATTATTCATCAGTTACATTCTAATATCAGCTGTATCCTTAGGATCAACCTTTGTGTATCAGCAGGAAGAAATAGAAACAGGCTCCTACTTGGCCTAGGCTACTGGCCGACTGCATCCCCAATCCTCCCATCATCTTCTCTTTCTCATTTCAGTGTCTTCTTTAGCAACACTTACCCGTGTCCTTGGCTTTTCCCCATTCTTAACACTCCAAAACACTTTTGCTAAAAACAATGTTTAACTCTGCATCTGCAACAAAGCATCTTCATTTCAATTTATATGCAGACCAAATGATCTACAGTATGTACCAGTTTGGATGCAGAGAATGCCAAGCCAATGTTCTTTGTACAGAATAGTTCACATGTGTAACATTTGTAATACTGCTACTGTTAACATATAGACACATTTATCTTGTGTTCCATATTTGGGTATTTTTAGAAGACAAAAATAAGGGGTGACACTAAGCAAAAGACTGGTCTTCAAAGGGTAGGACTCAAATGAATAAAAATAGAAGAAAAACAAATTCTAATATTGATTAGGGGAAGTAGGGTTGGAGAGGAAAAATTGTTCCTGTTCCACACCTGGATGGTGCTCCATTGAAAATATGGTTGAGAATTTAAAGTAATCAGGTATATATTTCATTCAAGTGAATAACTGTCTGCCTGTATATCTGTCACCTATTTCTCTCTCTCTCTCTCTCTCTCTCTCTCTCTCTCTCTCTCTCTCTCTCTCTCTCTCTCTCTCTCTCTCTGTCTTTTGCTGTCTCTTTCCCTCCCTCTCTCTCTCAATTAACTAAATATAAAAGTAAAAAATACATAAAATTATATAAGGAAACAGAAGCTAAAGAAAATATAAACGCACAAAAGGAATGTTTACAGACATACCTTTATCACTAAATGGAGACTGTAGACCATTGAATTCTGTAGACCATTGAACATCTGGAACCATGTGTTTGTGTATCTGTTGCAGAATCATCAATCTCTTAACTGTAAATCCATTTTTTGTGCAGATGTCAACTCCCATATAACTGAGATAGAATATAAACGTCTGAAAATATTAAATCTCAAGTTTGAGTTAATATATGTAATAGCTTCCTATAGAAATGAAACAAAAAAATGTAAATAAAGAATTTTCAGGTCGTCCTCGACTAATGATCACAGTTGGGACCAGTTGTTAAGTGAGTCAAGTGATCAGATTCAATTTTATGACAGTTTTTACCATGGCCATTAAGCAAATCATGTGGTTGTTAAGTGAATCATTTTTAAGTGAAGCGATTTTGAAGTAAATCCATTTTCTCCAATTGACTGCTTGTCAGAAGTTGGCTGGGAAGATCACAAACCATGATCATCTAACTACAAGATGCTGCAATTGTCATGAATAAGAGCCAGTTTTCAAAGACCCAGATTTTAATCATGTAACTATGGGGGTAGTGCAATGAACATAAGTTCAAGCACAGGTCATATGTTACTTTCTCTGAGACTGTAATAATTTTAAACTCTCATGAAATGAGTCAAGGACTACCTAAATTGATTGCTTATTCATCTATATAAAGCCCAGTGAGGTCATTTCTGAAATATTAGACAAAAGGTAGGATTTACATATAATAAAAAATAATAATCTTAAGGATGTAATCAAAGTATTATTATTATTATTATTTTTAAAAAGTCCCCTATTTTAATTTATCGGAAAAAAGCAAGCAAAAAAAATCCAAAATCCAAAAAACAAAAAACAAATATATACATAGATACAATATTTTGAAAAACAATTTAAAAACAAAATTAAAATTATAAAAATATCCAAAAGCACAAACTAGCAGTCCCTTTTTTCCTTGCTTCCCTTTATTTGCCCTCTGGCCATTAATTGATACTTGAATATTTTTATATTTTACTTTACACATTATTACTCACTTCTGTTTGGATCAATTGCTAGTGCCCATTATCAATAGGAAATGACTATTACCTGCACATCCTAAGTTTAATTTCCTTCTAACTTAATTGTTTACTTCTAGGGAAGCTCCAAATTTGCTCCAAATCAACTTGTATGTATACTCTTTGTTATTTTAATTTAACTATTGAAAGAACAAAGTAGCTTTTCTCCAGGAAGATCCATCTCTGTCTATCCAAACTTTTGAGGTTGAAAGGAACACGATGTTACCTAATTGTTTGATTTGGGGGACAACATTTTGAATTAAAAGTATTTTTTTAAGGTTTTATTGATTTTCTACTGTTTACATTTTGTTAATAAACAAAATGTTTATTGCTTAATAAATACTTAATATTAAGCATTTAATAATGCTTAATAAACATTGTGTTCTCTTGGATATTTAATTGCTTAACAGTACAGGTTACATTCTTAATCTCCACCTCTTTTTTTCCAACCACTTGTAAAATAAAGTCCATGTTTGATAATATTCTGTGTCTTCTTTTTGTTTAATCTTCAGCGTAAGTCTGTCCATTTCTGCACAATCTAGTATCTTCCTAATGATCTCTTTGTCTCGTGGTGTTTCTTCATTTTTCCAATATTGTTGAATTAAAAGTATTGCTAGATGTTTGTAGAAAGAAGAACTACAACTAACATAAGGTGAATATTATTTTCTCCCCAGGCACACAATATTTGCTAGCAATACTTCATCTTTGCCAATCACGGTCTTAGCTAATGCTACCACCCGGCAGGATCAGTTTGGTGGGTTACATTTTTTTAATCCGGTACCTCTGATGAAGCTTCTAGAGGTAAGGAGTTTTAACAATATTCTAAAATGAATCTTCAATGCATGCTGCTATTTAAACGTTATTGAGTTGTTTACAAAAATAAGAAAGGTGGGATGCAAATTAATAATGGAAACCAATATATAAATAAAATTATTGAGGCTAATCGATATTAAAATTTTCCTCACTATTGTGACTTAGAACCCAATAAGAAGGATTCTGCTGGAGTGGATCAAATAGCCATTTGGTTTAAGATTCTGTCCAAGCAGATACCAAAGAGAAATCCAGAAATGAGCGAAAAAAGACCTGGAGGCATTGAGTGCCTTGAATCTTTGGAGCAGGGATGTCAAACTCACAGCCCGTGGGCCGGATGCGTCATACACTGGTCATGCCCACCCCTGTTTTAGCGAAGGGGGAAAAAGTCGCAATACGTCACTTATGACCTGACGCCGTGAGTTTGGAGTAATACATATTCAAGACTACAGGTAGTCCTCGACTTACAACAGTTCATTTAGTGACCATTCAAAGTTACAATGGCATTGAAAAAAGTGGGCTATGACCCTTTTTCACACTTATGACCGATGCAGTTATCCCCATGGTCACATGATCAAAATTCAGATGCTTGGCAATTGGTTCATATTTATGACGACTGCAGTGTCCTGGTGTCATGTGATCACCTTTTGGGACCGTCTGACAAGCAAAGTCAATGGGGATGCTGGGTTCATTTTACAACTGTGCTACTAATGTAACAAATGCAATGGTTCACTTAATAGCCGTGGCAAGGAAAGTCATAAAATGGGGCAAACCCACTTAACAAATGTTGGAGAAGTGGTGAAAAAGAAGTTCCTTGTCATTAAACTACAGGTGGTCCTTGACGTACGACCATGATTGAGCCCAAAATTTCTGTGGTTAAGTAAGACATTTATTAAGTGAGTTTTGCCCCATTTTATGACATTTCTTGCTACAGTTGTTAAGTGAAACACCACAGTTGATAAGTTAGTAACCCGGTTGCTAAGAGAATCTGGCTTCCCCATTGATTTTGCTTGTCAAAAGGTCGCAAAAGAGAATCACATGACCTTGGGAGACAGCAACGGTCATAGGTATGAGTCGGTTGCCGAGGATCTCAATTTTGATCATATGGTCATGGAGATGCTACAAAGGTCGTAAGTGTGAAAAACGGTCCTAAGTCACTTTTTTTTGGTGCTGGTGTAACTTTGAATGGTCACTAAATGAACTGTTGTAAGTCGAGGACTACCTGTACTTGAGATTTAAAGAAAATAAAGTCTGATTTGGCTAATCTCTGTCCTGCACCATAGTATTGAAATTGGTTTTGAGTTTGAAGAAAGTCCCTTCACTTTGATAGTGTCTTTGCTGCTAGGTTATCAAGACGCCGATGACGAGCCAGAAGACTCATGAGTCTCTCATGGATTTCAGCAGAGCAATCGGGAAAAATCCAATATCGTGCAAGGCAAGTTTATCTCAGAATTAAGAATAATAGTGCAGTAGTTTCACACCTGGCCATCCTGCCGATTTTTTGCCTTTATCTCAGTTTGGAAGCACATTTTTTGATGCTAAACCACCTACCACCTAAGATGGAGGGAAGTGAGAGAGCTGGAGGGAGAGAATGAGAGAGGGAAAGAGGGAAACAAATAAGAGAATGGGGAGAGAAAGGAAGAGGGAGAGGAAAAAGAAAAGAGAGAGAAATGAGAAAATGATGGAGGGAGAGAAAGAGGAAAGAGAAAAATGAGACAGGGAGAGAGAAATGAGCTGGAGGGAGAGAATGAGAGAGAGGGAAAAGAGAAGGAGACAAATGAGAAAGAAGGGGAGACAAAGAAAGAAAGAGGGAGAGGAAGAAGAGAAAAACAAATGAGAGGAAGAAAAATGAGAGAGAAAAAGAGAAAGAAATAAGAAAATGATGGAGGGAGAGAAAGAGGAAAAAGAAAAAGAGAGAGACAAATGAGAGAGAGATGGAGGGAGAGAATGAGAGAGAGGGAAAAAATGAGAGCGAGAAGGGGGAGAGAAAGGAAGAAACGAAGAGAGGGAGAGGAAAAACAAAGCGAGGAAGAGAGAGAGAGAGAAAGAGACAGAGACATTTCCCATAGAAAACACTGGTAGCGACAAAACCTGGGTAGGTGTGGCTGGGGGGGGTCATGTGACTGGGTGGGGTGACGTTGAGCTGGCCACACCCACCCAGGTTTTGTGGCTCCCGGTGTTTTCTGTGTGAAACAGGTCCAAATGGCTCTTTGAGTGTTTAACGTTGCAGACCCCTGATTATAGGCAGCCCTTGCTTACCAGATCTAATGGGGACATGCATTTCCATCTTTAAATAAAGTGGTTGTTAGGTAGAACATCATCTGGCTATGCCACCTAGCAATGACTGTTTTGGTAATCCCGATTGTGGTTGTTGGACAAGGACCACAGTGTTGTTAGGTGAGAAGCTCCTGCTTCTCCTGCCACATTTGCTGCTGCTCCTGCAGTTCTGACCATCTATCTCCCTCCTGCACTCCATCCCCTCTTCCTACCCCTACCATCCCCCTGCTCTCCCCAGCTGGCTTTCATAGTCTTCTTCCTCCTACTGCTTTTGAGGTTCACCCTGTCTCTTCAGGAGACCAGAGATGATGGTGGGAAGAAAAGCTTGGTGTGAGGGATTGCAGAGGTAGGCAGCAGAGTGTAGGACTGCCAAAAGGATGGAGATGGGGGAAAGACAGGTGGGTGGGGAGAACTGACGTACATACTATAGCTGTCAATGAGGCTGGACTGCCAAGCACCCAAATTTTGAACAGCAGAGGGGGCTGCAACAACCATAACTTCGAGAACTGTCCATAACTACCATTCATTCAGCAATAGCTTGGCAAAACAGCACAACTTTGAATGGCTGTTGAATGAAGAATCGTTAAGTGGGGATTGCCAGTAATATTTATATTGTGATAGTGATCTATTTTACCATAAATCCTGGTGGGTGTTTTTTTTTCATAGGATACTCCTGGCTTCGTTGTGAATCGACTTCTTGTGCCTTACCTGTTCGAAGCAATTCGGCTTTTTGAGAGGGGTAAAGTTGTAGAAAACTGTCAATCTAACCACATTACATGTGCATCTCCCCCAATATTTGGGACTCCAGCTCCCCAGGTTGCCTGTTGTTGTTGTTTTTTAATCTGATAGCTGACTTTGGTTCTAGTGAGAATTGAAGGGTTCAGTTGAGCAGGCTTTTCTCGTGCCTGCTGCCTCTTTTCACTTCCATGTCTTCCACGCCCAGGATGACTTTATATCAGTCACATCAGTCAGTCTTTTTCTCAGCCCAACCCACCTCACAGAGTTATTGTTGTGGGGAAAAGTGGAGGAAGAAGGTATGTTCGCTGCCTTGAATTATTTGTAAAAATAATAAAGGTGGGTTACAAATATCTAAATAAAATATGCCTTTCCCTAAGAATAAAAAAGCCAAATCAGGTAACATTTAGCCATTTCCCAAGATTTCAGACTTTGTAAGATTATTTTAAGGATTCTTGAGGTATCTTGGACAACAAGAGATACCTCTCTACTTAAATACTGATCCAGTACAAAGTAACTTATAGTAGAAATATTAATAGTGTTTGTATGAGAACTAAAAACTATTCTATTTCTTGATAAGTTGGTACCTTCTACAGTATTACGTCTTTCATCCATACTAGACCCAAACTGAGGAGGTCTTTGCAAAGCCCCCGGGAGAAATCCTAGAATGAAGCTACTTTATTTACGAATCTTCCGTTGTTTTCACACAGATAGACCCTTCAGAGAGCTCACTAGTTCATGTAGTAGGAATTGCTGTTTCTAGTGTAGCTGAACAAAACCTTACATGCACAATTAATTCCAGGCAGTGGACCAAAATATGCATGTTCCAGGCAGAGGCGTATCCTTGGGGAAGAGTAGGAAAAAGCCAAGGACCAGCCTCCTCAATCTTTCCATCTCTTTACTTTTCCTATCTTCCAGTAGCTGTCATTGCCAAAATCCTTGTCTTCAAGGGCATCATATGCACCCAGCCCATCCACTTCCCTGATTTTCCCAGCACTTCCTTTCCCTGCCTCCCTTTAGCTATCTATGATACCCAGCCATCCTGCTCCCTCCCGAATCTTTCCTGAGGGGAGGCACTGGGGAGATTCCAAATAGGAGAGGCAGCCTGTTGGAGTTGTTGCCTCGCTTGAAGCAAAGATATTGACACAAATCTGTAACAATCAAAATGTTCCTGATTTTGTTTCTGCCGAGCAACAGCACACCCAGAATTGTTTGGCAAAATACATTTTCCATTTCATGCACATCCCTAAGAGACCTCTTTCAAATTTCTGTTTAAATGACAATGAGTGCAAAAAAAATCATTTCATATCCTTCCAGCCAATTTTATGTAGGATAATGTATGTTCTGTATCTGCTGTTTTGTTTTGTTTTTAATAAAAACCCTCTCCATTTCCATTTCCATTTCCAAAAGTTTCTTGTGACATTAGGGAAATAAATTACATTCTGGTGCTTATTGCTGGAATTGGAAGTATAATTAGCTTTTTATGTTACTAGAAAAATCCATGTTAAAATTATAGCTGCAATACTGAATGAAGTGAGGTTTCATCTTGCAAGCGATTGACCTGAAAGTGCTGAATCTGATGAGATTGTGAGCATACAAACAAACAAAAGGTTGACGGGGTTTTCTAACCACTGGTATAGATTAATTGACGTCAACTAAACTAGAATAGAACAAAGGTCTTAGTTTTTTTAAAGTGGCTCCCCATAACTTGATTCCAAAATTACCACAAAACTGCCTTGAGGAGTGCCTTTTGGGAAAAATGGGAGGATTCCTAACTTTGGATGAATTTCTACTCAACTCTCTGCAAGTTTAGTGCCCTCCAGATGTTTGGCCTTCAATGACCAGGATGGCAATGAGTGGATCATGTGGAATTATGCGAGCTGAAGTCCACACGCCTGGAGAGCAGCCAGGACGGGAAAGATGTGTGCTGTTTGTTGCCGTGTTGATGGAAATACAGGATAATAAGGATAATTATTGTCCTTTTCTTTCAAACCTAAAAGTCAGTTAACTCTTGAAGTAAGCCGTGTGTTCTTCAAAGCAAGCATGGCTGCTATATCAAGAGCTAAAGAGAACTTTCCTCTCTGTAACTATTCAGGATTAAGCTCCCTTTTATGACTGCCTGCTATTAAGAATATTATTTCAAACATTTTGTTTGGAAGGCAGTCTTTCCTCTCTTTACAGATGAAAGACTTCCATTATCAAGATCCTGTAAATATATTTTAGATATTAAATGCTTCCTTTGTAGATCTTACAAGTGTTTTCAGCTTGTGTAGCAAGATTAGCTGTATTTCTTGCTTATCTATCAACAAATATTGCTAATTACTCCTCAAAGGCAGAATAAGAAGAAATTAGTGGTTTTTTTTTAAAGCAAAGGACTGGTTTTGTATAAAGAACTTTTTCTCTAAAATATTGCCATATAAAATACTTCAACAAAGTGTTGCATTCCAGATTTAATCAACCATTATATTTACACAACTGGATGGGTTTATTTTCTGATTTGAACCTTTTTAATTTATTGAATTTCATTTAATGGTAGTGAATCCAGTTATTGTTTTGACTTTAAATACTTTATAAGAGAAAATTGAAACACATATATTCAAATGATTGTTATAAGAAACAGGGTAGCATCTAATTAAAACAATGTTTTAATTGTCAGATTACACTGGTAATGTTTTATGGCTTAATGTGGAATACATAAAAGCTCTGACAAGCTGTTTTCTAAAATTTCACTTTGCTGAGGACATTTTCTTCACTGAAGTAGAAAACTTGTGGGCCACGTGCTGCCAACATTTGGTAAAATATGAGAAGGTTAACATTAAAAAAAGAACAAAAATGCTTATGATAAAGTAAATATGGTTAATACATCTCCATTATCCAGACGACAAAACCTCTAGCTGTCAGACCTGGAAGAATGTGTATATCTGGTTTTGTAGATCAGCCACGTAGTTGCCAGTGGGATGATTTAGTGAATTCCAGACTAGAAGTGGGTTTCTGTGTAATTCTCACTTTCTAGGTGACTGTTATTCTTGCCGTTGCAATGCATGAGACTTATTCCTTAGAGACACTGTTAGGTAGCTAGGTAAATATTCTCAAAGGGAAACCATTTTGAACCATGGGTACTAATAAGAAGCTTCTCTATTGGGTGCTTCTTTGGACCACAGTTTTGGAGGCTTTGTGGTATAATCATGCAATGACTTAGTCAACACTCTTCTGGAAAACTGCTGATTTACTATAATTTTGATTTTGAGTTGTGTTGTGTTACATAATGCTATGAACTTGATTCTTGTTCACCAACCAGAGTCACTTTTAGTGATATGGGCAGCTATATAAATTTGATTGTTGAATACAATAAATGAAAGAAGAGAGATAGAACTCTGCCAATTCAACTGTCAATCTTTTGTCTAGGAGATGCATCAAAGGAAGATATTGATGTTGCCATGAAACTTGGGGCAGGTTATCCTATAGGCCCATTTGAACTCATGGACTATGTCGGCTTAGATACCAGTAAATTCATTATCGATGGTATGTATATCATAAGTTCTGCTTGAAAATCTAAAAACAGTCAAGCTGGATAAAAAATTGTTTTTGATGGTGATGTTTCACACAACAAATGCAACTAAAGTGATCAGTTTGTCTCTGCTTACTATTCTGACATGGTTTTTTTAATTGTGGAACCAACAGCAAGGGGCAGCCAGGCTTGACTGACCAATACAACAGAACATAAAAACATGAGAACCCTAAGAATATTTTTCCACTTCTTCAATTTTCCAAAGAGTTTTATGAATAATCTGAGATTTGTTATGTGTAAAATTCGCAGAAAAAAAGATTTAACGATCCAACTCCTACCCCAAAATCGCTCTATTATTTTGACCTCCCAATTCGTCTATAGGATTAAGTTAACTAACTTAATCTTAACTTGAAAATAGTCTTCTTTAAAAGGGTTGTAATATTTGAGCTGAAATTCTCTTGTTGCTTTGCGTACAAGCCAGCTTTATCGCTTTATTAAAAAATGTAATTAGTTGTGAGTGAAAAGATTTGAAAAATATATAAATATCTGTGATACGTTATCAGATTGAGGTGTTAATGCCTGTATGTTTTCCCTCTCTTTAATCAGGATGGCATTCATTGGAACCAGAAAATCCTCTCTTTACTCCAAGCCAACTTCTAAATCAGTTGGTAGAGGAGAAGAAATTTGGAAAGAAGACTGGTGAAGGATTTTACAAATACAAATGAACTTTCCAATGTGCCATGTTTTTCTGACATGCGTAAGAAAAGCTGCTGAGCATTTCCATACAGTATTTGTAATACTGCTTAATCAGGGCCATAAAAACCAGTCAGTGCTGTGTATCTTGATTATAAAGGCTGAGCAATTTATTTCCACAATGTGGCCTTATGGTATTTTAAATCACTGGGATTTATTGGGAGCTTTACACATTGAAGTGCCTTTTTGGAAACTACCATGGATCTAAATACATCTCAGGTTTATAATCCTCCATCCAACTAGTAGAAATTTTAATATGAATAAAATACTTCAAATATAGTTACTTTGATTTTTCCACCCAGTAGGTGGCAGTGTGAAAGCAGAATATGAATTAACATTTTCCGTTTCAGGACTTTGTTCAGTAATAAATTATACTCATTTAGGTTAGTATACAGCTAGATTCAGCATATGTACCATATATTATTTTCATTTTTATTCAATTTTTTAATCAATTTGCATGCCTGTCTGCATCATAGAACACAAGTTTGCTACAGAATATGAACAGCAGCAAGAAGGCAGGAGAAAAGATGACTTCTGTGTTAAACAAATATAAATAGAGCACCTTAAAATGTAGTACTAAATGGTAACTTGCAGGAACTGTTTTGACACTGAAAATCAATATGATGCAGTGGTTAAGTCATTGAACTAGCAACAGGAAATAACAGGTTGTATCTGTCCGCAGCCGTGGAAAATCACTCACATTGTTTTGGGGTGGGTGGAAATTAAAGATGAAAAGCTATTTTGCCACTTGAACTTGCAGAGAAAAATGCAGTTTATAAATATAATTAATGATTTCTGTAATAGGACAGAATAGCATTGCCCTTAATGGTTGAGAACCTGCCTTCAATTCCCCCTCCTGATGTGCCCATCAGAATTCTTGGAGTACCTTAATGAAGATTTAAATTTGAAAAAATCTTGACTTAAATAAAAAAGAAGACATGATGCTAAATACTAAGTACTGAAATTGTATGATTCTCTTAGTGTTGTTGGGATTTTGTTAAGTAGCAATCGCATTTATTGAAGCAAAACTGTTATTAGCTGCTTAGATCTTAGGGTGAAATGCACTCAAAATAGTACCCGTCGGAACTCATTTATTTCTCTTGATCCTCTTTTTTTTGCATAGAATGGCAGACAAGAAAGCAGTGAGGTCATTCAGGACACTGCAAGGAATAAAACGCCATAAAAGGAAACTGTTTAGAGCAGTGATCCACAACCTTTCTGGCTCCATGGGTGAGCACAAGTGGCGGGGGTAGCAGCAGCAGGGGAGGAAAAGGATAGTTTTGTGCTTACAAACTAGCTCCCTCGCATGTGCAAATGAAATTTTACATACTTGTGCTGTCCAGTTCCCAACAGGCTGCGGACTGATACCAGTCGGCAGCCCAAGGATTGGGCACCCCTGGTTTAGAGAATGGGGCCCTGCTGTTGGGCATAGTTGAAGACTGATACCAGATATATCCTACGCAATGTTCTTTTCTAAGGTCAAGAGTGTGTATTACTCAACTACCTGGAAGTTGCTCATGTGACAAAGAAATGATAAATCAATATTGAGTCTATTGGTGGAGTTGTCAGGTTAAGTCACAACCTGCAGTCCTCATTACTGTGCACAGATGTTCAACAACAACAAAAAAAATTAAGGGAAACTTGTAATATCTACAAATATTTAAAAAGATTATTATATCTTCTTTCTGCAAAGGTAATTTAAAGGCTGCAAGGCATTTTTTTGCCGGTGAATCCGCACTGCAGCATAACTTAAAGTGCAAGGACAGAGACGATCCATATTTGAACTTCGCTAAAGAGTCCCAAAGACAGGCCAGCTGTACACTGAGCAGCTCATCTGTAGGTCATAGTGCTTCAGTTGAAAAACAATTGTGCACTTGCCACTGTGCAAGATAATAGCATGGAGAAGCAATGAAAAGGCTCATCAGAAGTTCCCAGCATAACTCCAGAAATTCCAGTGAAATATGATTCCAGAAAAGAGCAGTTTAAATAACCTAGGCAGGAACCATATCCATCAATTTCATTTCAACTCAAATTTAAACATTTTGCTTGATCCGCTGTCCTTTTTAAAGAGCAACCTTTGGCTTGAAAAAGCAGAATGATCATCTGACTCAAAAATTAAAAGTTTGGTGGAAGGACTTGAGTAAAGCATGGCCCACTTGTGTTGGGAGATGCACTATTATCTCTAAGGACCTGTATTCTGCAAAATAATGGGTAAGTGCACTACCAACATTTTAATTTTAGATTACCTTTCAGCTTTATAAAAATGAATACAGTGAACACTACATTGAAAATTACAACCGAGTACTTTGGGGGTTTCTGGGTTCAACAATGAAGACCATAAGCAGCCCTTTCTCTCAGGTTAAGTACCCTTAAAGTAAATGAAACAAACATGCAGGTCTCTATACTTGGAATATTATAAAGTCACTCAGTGGCTATTGCAACAACTGGATTTAACAATTAGAACTGTTGCAACAACTGGATTTAACTTGATAGCTATTTAACATGGGTGGTCAAACTTGATCACGTCACATTCCAGATCATGATGTATCACATTTTTTGCCTCTGCGGAGCCAGGGTGGGTGGGGCCTGCGCATGACGTATCCGGCCCATGGGCCACCAGTTTGACAGGCCTGATATTTATCATTCTCTATGTTAACAGCTTGCTCACCCAATGCTTATTATAAAGGTCTCCCCATTTAAACCCTTCAATAATAAGACATAACTCATTCTTCAACCCACAAAAACTCAGTAACACCTACTGGTATTCTACATAAAACTTCCTACAAAGTAATAGCCGTTTTCTCTATAGTAGCATGTCTCAATTTTAGTAACTGTAAGATATGTGAATTTCAACCCAAATTCCCCAATCAGGATGTTGAAATCCACACATATTAATGCTGCTAAGGTTAAGAAATCCCAAGTGTGCCAACTGGGCTTTCATGGTTTCGTCCTTGAAAATGTTTTGCTGCTTATCCAAGAAGCTCCTTCAGTTCCGAAGAAGCTTCTTGAATGAGAAGTGAAATATTTCCAAAGAAGAAACCAAGACAGTCCAGATGCCTTTTGGAAAAGCGTCTTTGGGACAACCATGATTGAGAATCTCCATAGATCTAAGGATAAGAAACACTGCTCTATAATCTCCCAGAAGGCTCCTGGAAAAAAAATAGCTAATGTGTAAGTGCTTGGTAATATGCAAGAGAAATTTGGAAATCTGGTTAACTTACTATTTAAAAATGGAAGTTACCTAATGACACAGAACTGGCCAGCATATAATAAGAGTAGAATACAGAACTTACAAGTTGAATCAATTTTAAAAAACAAGGACATAAAGGCAAGCCATATCTGGCAGAATGTTCATGGTCTTTCCATGAGTGAAAAAGAATGCAGTCTTCAATTACTCATGTTACCATGGGCCTTTTAAGAATTAAGTTTAGTGTCAGAGTTGTTTTGCTCTAAATCTTCCATTATTTTTTCCCTTTTTGCTTAGGTGTGTCTATTTCTCATATAAGCAGACATGGGGGCTCCTTTCAGTTGAAGAGCAGGATAATTTTCATCAATAAAAAGTTTGGATTGTGTGTTTTCCCCCCCGCTATATGGACATACATATTTTCAAAGAGCAGACACATCACCAAATTATCTTCATCTGGTTCCACTGAACCAGCCACATGAAACAAAGTGAACCAAATTTAACCTTAACCGAGCCCCCAAAATAAGTATTTTGTAGTTTTATTACAAAGCTTTTATTTAAAAAAAAAACATGAAAACAACAACAAAAATGCTCAGCACATTAACTCAAATTGGAATGACAAAATATATATTGGTTGTCCATATTTTTTTTTGGCAAAGGCTAGGCCTTAAACTGAAAAAAAAACTTGGGTACATCAATGTTCAACAACTGGCATAAAATCCCACTAAACAGGCTAACAGAAACAGATACAAGTACAGAACATTCGAAGTAATAATAATCCAAGTGCTGGGCTTAAAAAAAAAAAACCACCAAGGAAATTCAGATATGTGAGTAGGAGAGTTTACTGAAATCAGATCCAATAAGGTATGTTGCTTTTACACATATAAAGAGATGAAGTGGATCACATGTTTAGTGTACATATACAATGATTTCATCTGTTACAAATAGTTAATTCAAAAGCAAAAGGGTTTTATCCTCCAAATGCTTTGTTCTTCTCCAACAGGAAAAAAAATTACTATTATTTAAAAACCTTTTATTAAAAAGAAAACATCGGGAAGGGGATATTTCAATGCTTCTTTAAAAACCTCAAAGTCAATAAAAATGTACACCAAAGCAATAGCTAAAATATAGAAGCATTCAAGTTTATCTTTTTAGAATCTGAAAACCAAGATTCATCCTCTTGCACCATTAAATAAACCGGATAGTATCTTCCTCAAGAAATTACGTTTTGGTTCCTTCGGTATGAACGGGCAAGATGGAAGGCTGACACCGCTGCTGCTGCTGCTGCCTTATATCATTCTTTTGACTAAAGCAAAATGAATATAGCTGAACTATTTTGTTGCTGACTCAGCACTGACAACACAGAAGGTACAAATGGAGGAGTGTAAGGCGGAGTGGAGATAACAAGGAAAGATCTGAAATGCTACTCTTGGCTCTCCTTTTTTGAGTTGGGCTCGGACTTCTGTGATGGTGAAGGGATGTCGCAGTGATTGTCTTTATGGTTCAATGTCTTTAGCAGGGACACCAGGGTAAAACTTGACACCCATAGACATACTCCTTATATGCCTGTTTACATGAAGGACATCCATGGAGATTTTAACAAGCTTCCATTTCAAGAAGAGGCCCTGATGTCGCTGCCTTCGTCTTACAGGTTGAGAATGTGTGTTGCTTCCCACCTGCAGAGAACAATACAGTAAACATTTTTTAGAATTGTACATCAAGGTACTTTACTATGTATTATTCATCGGTTTAATTATACTCTTACTGTGTAGGTGATACCTTAGACCAAGGTCCCCAACCTCTGGTCTGCAGCCTGGTATCACTCTGCAACCCATTGGGAACTGGGCCACACAAATGATAGATGAGCAAACGAAGCTCCATTTGCACAAGCGGTGGGCACGCACACGAAACCATTTCCTCCCTCCCCACTACCTTCACAGCTGCTGCTGATCCGTGGAGCAGGAAAGGTTGAGGACCACTGTCTTAAACAACCTTCACAATCTAAACATTATCATGCCGGCTTAGAAATTCTAAGAGTTGAAATCCATGTATCTGAAGGGGGTCCAACATAAGGAAAGCTGGGAAAGAGCAAGGCTAGGCAACCTGATTCCTTTCTTACGTTTTGGACTGCAACTGTCACCTTGCCTGACCATTGGTTACATTGGCCAGATAGGAGCTAGGAGACACCTGCATATTTGTTCATATGATTTTGATAAACCTTATGGAGGCAGTTACTCTGCTTTATACAAAAGATGAGAGAGCTGCATCCAGACACTGTCCAATGACAACTTCCAATATATGGAACAAAATAGAATTCAGCTGACCCTACAAAGATCTAAACAAAAGTGTTCAGAACTCTAGATCCCAAAACAAATATATATTGCTTAACGTTAACAAAATACAGATGCTCACCACGGTATTCAATAGAAGACAATGTTGATTCAAAAGTAAACCTCTATAAACTTTAGTATATTAGTATCACCAGTGACTTCTAAATAAATGTAATCTTTAAAATAAAAACACTTAACATAATCCCTCCTAGGAAATATTGTAGTAATGACGGTAAATTCTAGTTCACGATCCAAATGCAGATCACCAGATCCCTGAATTTGGACACATTTGTTAGGGGGGGAAAAAACATTTCAAATCATTGAGCCGTTAGAAGGGATAATTTTGGTTATCAAATGCAACTACCTACCCAATGCAGGAATCCAAATTAAAACATTTATGATCGGTGATACTCCCAACGAAAGGCTCCAATAATATATCAAGGATCTATCATGCTTTTGCCTGAATGGATAGCCACATGTTTTTACATAAATAGGATTGCAAGTAATTTAGTTACATAAAAGCTAGTCTTAGCCAAATAATTTAGATACTGTCTTTCAAATTCGCATCCAAACCCAACACAAAACACTTGAGTTTTAGGATAGCATATATTAGAGTTAACATAAATGTGTTTACTGCATCTATTCACATTGCATTTTTACTCTAGATTACTAAACGTCTGCCAGATGAGGAAGTGGTGAAGCACATTACTATAAATATATCAGGAAAATAACTGTTCAGGAACACAAACCCTAACCTAATCATGCTTTTAAGGTTGCAGGATACATTTACCTTGTGTACATTCACCACCTTGAATGAATATAAACATATGACCAATGCAGGGAGGTTATTTTGCAGAGGTTTTATTTTATTTTACTATTTCTTCACATTAAATCGTTCTAACCTTTGAAAAAGCAGATACCAGTATCCTCTGGGAAAGAAAACCACCCATTCAACTGCAGCAGTGTGGATCTGACTCACCTAATTCTAATTTAATCGTAAAATTATCTTATGATAACTATTTTAAAAAGCCTCTTCAGTTTCTGTCTTTAAAAAAAAATGCCTAAGAAGAGAAAGAGATCAAAGGGAACCATGAAGGACTTCCTTTTTCAAGCAGGACAGAGAAGAGGCCACGCAAAAAAGCAAAGAAACCACTGGAAAGAGAGCACCCTGCAGATTTATGTTTATTTTAGGCCTTTTCATCCCAGATTTTCAAAGGTTTGGTCCAGGTTGCTCTTCCTGAGAAGGTTTTCCTTTCAGTCTTACATTAAAACATTCTGTTTCCTGTTGAGGAATAGCCTTCAGGCACCAAGCCAGCAGTTCACGGCACAAGCAGAGCAATTCAGAGCAATTCTCCGTTAGAGCCGGGAAAGTATTCCTTGCTCTAGGAAATGAAATGCTCTTCTGTTGAGATGGTTCCCGTTCTTTCAACCCACACCTTTTCTCTTTCCGGAAGCCTTTCTTTGAAGCGGGGAGATTAAAATAATGTCCAGTCTTTCTCTAGCCCGCCCTTTTCAGAAATGAGATTGACGTTGACAGTGGCTGTCATTTTCTTTCCAAACATCACCATTATTCTTAATGCATCCCATTTTCATACGTCCAAAAATGTGAGTGCTCATTTTTATAAGAGGGTACCGCCAACTTTAAATGTATGTCTCTGCTTTTTACTTCTTTAAACGTAAATTCTGCAGCCTACAGAGTGGTCTTGCTTAAGTCCGAGAATTGAAGTCCTTCACCCAATAAAAATTATAGCAGCAACAAGATTGCCTCCTGTAACTGCTGGTTAAAGAACAACGACTGGAGATCCTTCCATTTCCTACCAATAAACTGATTGGAGCCTTAAAGGAACATAATGGAGTTTCCTAGCAGATATGAAACAGGTCATGCCAGGATTCCTTTCAAGAAACCACAGGTATGTGCTACAGAGACGGAAGACTTCCCACATCTAAGGCTCCACTGGAGGGCTGCAGCTGAAGTTTGGCCAACCCAGGCAAGCCCAAGCAAAGCCTAACCCGCAAGTGAAGTCGGTGCAATCAAAGACAGCAATTACAGCTCCCTGGCTGTGGTTAGGCTTCAAAGCAAAACGCTCGGAGTCACATTTTAGCATATGTGAAGCCTTGAGCCTCAGCCACAAAACTAGATCGGCTGTCTCTGCCATTTGCATTGTAGTGCAGTTCTGTGACTGGAGCAGGGAAGTAAGGAACTGTTCCTCAGTTGTTGGGTGTTTTTCTTTTTTTAAAGACTCCACAGTTGAAAGATAACAGTGAAATTTTGGCAGCAAGAAGAGTGCATAATTGAAGACTTGTGGCATGCAGAGATCAGAGGCTGGATTTTAATCTCCCCCCACCTCCCAAGAAACTCTCAATAAGGTTTTGTCCTTTTCTACACTGCACAATTTGAAAAGGACTAGAGCAAGCAAAAAAATATTGAAAACAAAAGAATACTTTTTAAAAAGTTGTTTTGGTTGGATTTATTTGTGAATAAATATATATACTAAGGATAACTTTAATGGATGACCTCAAGCTAAAAGGGACAGGAAAGTGAATCAAAGCCAGTCTCTCTCATGCCAGGGTCTCATGATTTAAACCACCTGAGAAAATGATCATTCATTTGACTCTTGGGTTCCAACATTTCTTCCGGCAACTTGTTCTACAGCTCTCTTTATCATGAAATAATTACAGTGTACTTAATAGGTACTTAATACAATGTATGTTTAATATAAAATTATCCTTCAAATCTGCTTGTGTTCTAAATTTATCTTACAGATAATTCCTCACAGAATCTATATTGCAAAATAACTTGCAAAAATTATTTTTTTAAAAAACACTATCCAAGTTACATTAGATTGTCAGTTTCCATTTTTTTTTCTTTTGCCATGAATTTCTAAGCTAAGGTATTTTTCATTGCTTTCCTTTGAGAACTTTACAATGAAATATAAAACTGAACTCAAAAAATCTAAGGTCAGCATAATAATTTAGCAATATATAACAGTATGCATCTAATAAATGCGATACATTTATTAGATGCAATAAATAATAAATTTATTGCAATAAATAAATGAAATAAATCCTTTTATTTGGTCTTAAATTTCTGAAGCTCTAGGCTGTTTTTATAAGGAAGATTTTTTTAAAAAAATTGCTTCCATAATAAATTTTCAATGGCAAAAAAGAGGAGAGGAGAGGAGAGGAGAGGAAAGGGGAGGAGAGGAGAGGAGAGGAGAGGAGAGGAGAGGAGAGAGAGGAGAGGAGAGGAGAAAAAAACGTGGAAAAACACAGGAAGGTAATAAAAACCATACCATCTGGGCCTCAGGTATAATTCTGTGACTGTAGTGTTGCCTGCACAATAAAAGCCCTGTTACCTGGGAGTAACCTAAAAATAAATCAATTTAATGTTAACCTTGTAGGGGCAATTGTAATTAGATGGAGCAGCAATTTAATGATAAATCTTGGGCTATTATAATTAATGATGTGCTGCTATGTATTACCTTTTTTCTTGTGATAACAAGTAATCAGTGTTTACTGAAATAACCTTTCTAAAAAAAAACCACATTAACATGAAATGTGGCAAATTCATTAAGGAGCAAATAATTCAAGTAAATTATTTTGATCTGTTGGCAGGTCTAACATTTACTTTATTCAGAGGGATAGCCTGTTCCATCTTGCTTACTTGCATGCTCCCTAGGGAGGTTCTTAGCCTTTCCCTGCACTTGTGTACTATATCAGTGTTCATGTAGGAGAAGACTAGGTCGAGCTGGAGGACGGAGTTAAGTGAGTCATCAGTCTATGGTTGTTATGCTCCCACAAATGGTTCAAGTCCAACCCCTCTTGAATTCTGTTAACCCTTATCTGATGCCAATTTGGTATTGTATGTTAGTTGACTAGATTTTTGTGTGTAGGCTTGAGCAATAAATCTTCTGAACATATGCATGATCCCGATCCTATGCGCCTGACAATTCTCTTGTAATATGGACTGGGCCACAAATCAAAAGTTTTACTGATACCATCATATGTTTTTCATGGTAATTTTGAGAGGCAGAACTTTCATTTCCTTTTTATGTTAATAATGGAGCTAAATTATATAGTGCCATTATATTAGTCTGACAGACTTTTTTTCTTTTTTAAAATTAAAAAGATTCAAAAATTCTATAGAACTTGCTTTTTCAAGCAGCATCCAAGCACTAATGAGAGTAGGATGTTTCTCGTATTTTATCCTGTACCAATGAGAAAATTATCTCAACTGATAACAATCCTGACAATTTAAGAACCCCTGTCCCTCAAGTTAATTGGTAAATTCTATCTCCACATCACCCTGGCCACTTTGGCAGATGTGAGTAATGCTGGGAGTTGTATAACATCTAGAAGGCCACAGCAGTCCATGCTGGAAATGAATGTATAATTTACCCAAGACACGTCTTTCAGAAGTCTGGAATCTGTCACAGCTATGCAAGACAAATGATCCAAGCATCCATCAACTATGGCTGTAGTACTTTGCTCCAACTGTAGATTCCATTTTTATTTTTTTTTAAGAAATATAGAATAATTAGCAGACCATTTTCGCACGAATGAAGGCAAATATACCTGTCCCAGAATAATGATGCAGGATCCAATCAGAGTCAACCACCGGGATCAGAGATTTAGTCTTCCTAGTTTTTGGACTCATCCGTCAGAAAACTTCTTTCTCTATGTGTCCCGGTGACCAACTCATATTGGGTGCAATTTCAGTATGGACAACATGTGCCCCAAGCTACAAGGTCAACAATACTGAGTAATATATCCACAATATGGAATCTCACAACTTTCCTCCAACATATTTGGAAAGCAGCAGCATAAGAAAGAATTGGCATTGTTAGTAAAGCTTTTATAATAATAAGAGGATGTTATGTTTGTTTTGGTGGCAAAACTGGAAAAAAAATGGATCATAAATTCATTTCCCTGATTCTTCCAGTAGATGTCACTCAACTATAGACAAACAAGAAAAACCAGGCTCTCTGCAAGGTTACAACCTAGCTTACAAACTCTAATATAATAGCACCATTTTCTTGAGGATATGTTATTTTCTTCATTAAATAAACACGAACAAGCATACTTAAAAGATACTAGTTTAAACCTAGTGTTGACTCATAGCAGCAGGGTATTCATTTAGTTTTTCAGTTAAGGAAATTCAGTAGACCTGAATTTGGGATGTTTGAAAAAAAGCAATAATTTTAGTATAAATTACTGGAAACAACTTATTTAGTTACTCATTTGGTTAATGTGCTCATCTAGAGGCTACTCCTTTTAGGCTTACTGACATTTTCACAACTTGTTCTAAAGAAACCAAACCAATTTCCTTGTGGTTTCTAAAAAGGAGGTAAAAAAAAGTTTCAGCTTTTAATAAGTACATTATATTGACTGCATCATTTTATGCTTTGGGGTTCTAAATTCTAGCTTAAATTTAAATAAATTATTGCCATTACATAATGCTTCCTTATTAAAAATGATTACAAAAGTACATATCTCAACTTGTGCAAATAAAATAAAAGAATAAAACTACAACAGATTTGCCTGGTTCAGTGGCTTTTTAAAGAGTCAGTTAAATTCCCTGCTACCATCCCAAAAGGATCCAATGCTAACTGTCTCCAGTACCTCTTGGCCTCATCATATATTCCTTTGTAGCCTGGGATAATTTTTGATTTATCACTGTAATTTATCTTTCCCCCTATATAAGTTCCACACGCCTGTATTAAATGTTATGTAATACACTATCTGAATAGTTCATCAACTACCCTTAGCTGATTATTTCTTTTTTTCTGGAGGAAGTTAACCTCTCCTAATTAGATATATGGACAGGATCTCTACAACGGCTTTAAAAAATAGCAGAATAGAAGGAACACAATGAGCCATTAGTCAACACAAATATGGATAGAGCGTACAATAAAAGGGAAGAGAGAAACATTTGGAAAAATGCTTTGCTCAATATCTCGGTTGTTGCCAAGGGAAACACCAAGTGCAAGTGTTCATCTCCTTTCATTATAATGGGATATTTGTGCAGTGGCAGTTTTGAGTTTAGTGACATATTTTGATTTACCCTTCATGTCAAGAAAAGATTAGAGCTCATTCTAAACTAACTTGCATATTCTTCACTTTTGCTTGCTGAATAAAGGAGGATCTTCACATAGCTGCACACCTGTGAAAATCTCTAGACTTGTGGTTCCCATCCCAGAGTCATGCGGCACCTAGTCAAGGTCAGGTCACTTAGTCAAGATCTAACCAGAAAGTCCAGGTTGTTGTCTATAGAGACTCTCAGTCATCCAGGTCATAGTTATCTCAATGCTGCTTTTTCCCCCCTTCCCCAACAACCTTGGGGTTGTTGCATGTGAGAACTTAGCACCAAGTACTGTGGAAATTGGTTGCCCTTGGGCTATCTCTTGTCATTATTAAGAAGCTCCTGAGAGCTCACAGGAGATTTGAGTATCATTTTGCTTGATATCTATGCTTTTTGTGTTATGCTTTTTAAATCTGCTTACTTCAATTATTAATAAAGTTTCTTTATTCACTGGTGTGTTCATAGTCTCTGGATCCAAAAGAAGCAATTACTACCCAGCTTATTTTTTTTAATTTTATTTCTTTATATTTCTTTATTTATTTTTTACAAATACCTCATTGCAGCAAACATATCCAACATACCTACCTCCTCTTATTCTCCACACAACAACAACCCTCTGAGGTGAGTTGGGCAGAAAGAGAGTGATTGGCTCAAGATCACCCAGCTGGCTTTCATTGACAAGGCAGGACTTGAACTCAGGATCTCCCACTTTCTAGCCTGCTACCTTAAGCACTAGACCAAACTTGACGAACTGTCATAGTCACTTTGCACTACAAGCGGGGCATAGCCTTACAAATTAAGTATTTCTACTTTTCAGTATATCTTCAATTCCGCTTCTTTTATCTTATGTTTAATCAGAAGTTTCAAAGCAGGGGCGGGAAATGTAACTCACACTGCGTACCTTCAGCTTAACACACATATAGTTCAATAATATTTGAAAATTTGGGGTTAACAGCACGACCATCCTTAAATAGAAAAGATCAGTTGGAAATTAAATTAAATGTAAATGCTTCACAATGCAGCGTCTTGCTTGCCACAGTACAAAACCAGATACATTCAAGAAATGACAGGGAGATCGTGAAATAACTGGTGGGATTTTCACACAAAGTAATGCCTGGTTAGAAGGAGATTTTCTCTTGAATGCAACAGAAAATGTTTCCCTACTTGGCCTAAATCCTGTTAATCAGCTAATTTTAATTTAACTCCTGAAGTAAAATGTCCAAAGAGGCTTTTAACGCTATGAATACAGTGAAATCTCATCGTACTTCACTTCCGTTACTCTATTTTCTTATTCAGAAATGTCCATTGAACTGAAGAGGACAGCATAGACAGGATTTGCATTATTTATATGATTACATCATCAGGCAATTTACACATGTTATAAATCACAAGGAAAATTTGGAACGCTACCAGTGAAATTGGAGAAAGTGAGATTTCACTGTAGTTTGGTACAACTAGCAGCCATCTCTTCTTCTTGTTGCAGCTTATTCATGTATTGTTTGATGCATCCTTTTACGTATCCCAATTCTCCTGCCATTTGCATGCTAATGTTATGGAGCAAGAAGGATCTGTAGCCTGTTCATGTATTTATATTTCACAGTTTTGTCTTGCTTTTAATATTGAGGATGAGAAAAGACAACAATAGCTAAGAGGCCCGAATGCCAAAGAACATGGTCTGCGCATATATTCTGCACAGATCCCCAAAATCAAATTGGTTTATTTATTGTATTATTTTTATGTAGATTTATATGGTCACAGATATCAGCAAAACGAAGCCATTTTACCTTCCTAAATTAGATTTCAGAGGTCAAGTAGGCTCGGGGAACATATTTGGGAAAGGACATATGTGAAAGCTCCCATTTTAGAACTGAAGGCAATTTTATGGGATGAGTCTATGTTTACAATCTTGCTGTTATATTTAAAGATCTTTAAAGTCTAAAATCTGCCTGACCTAAGAAATCTTCTGCTAATGTTTTGCTGGATGTGTCCTACAGACCTATTTTAAAAGAATGGGAACTTCTTGGTCTTTTTTTTTTCTGCTTGTAGCAAGTGATAACATACAGAGTGCCAACTTACCCAAATTCTGTAAAAAGGATTATAAAAATTAGACTAATTAACTTGTCCCTACTTTGCATACAATTTACCCCGCTTCCAAGATTTGCAGACTTCATGGCATTTAGATATTTTGCAGGCAAGGAAATGGGCAGCCCTGGGCAATGGAAAAAGGCAAAAAGAGTGTAAGAGAAGATGACTTATGAATAAGAAGTGGAGGTTAACAGGAATATGGGCAGAAAGTGATTACGTAAGGGTAGAGTTCTTGATTTTAAACATTTTAAATAGCTACATGGTTTTCACATCTTCTGTTTTAGAAAGTGGATTTTAATAAAGGCAGTATAATTCTCTGGTGGGAAAAATTCATGGGGAAAAAGAGTGTTAGCACTTAGCAATAGCACTTAGACTTATATACCGCTTCACAATGCTTTACAGCCCTCTCTAAGGGGTTTAGAGTTGGCATTTTGCCCCCAACAATCTGGGTTCTCAGTTTACCGACCTCAGAAGGATGGAAGGCTGAGTCAACCTTGAGCCTGGTAAGATTCAATCTGCTAAATTGGAGGCAGCCGGCAGTCAGCAGAAGTAGCCTGCAGTACTGCTACATACAGTCCTTGACTTACGACAATTGAGCCCAAAATACCTTGCTAAGTGAGACATTTGTGAAGTGAGTTTTGCCTCATTTCATGGCCTTCTTTGCCACAGTTATTAAGCGAATCATTGTAGTTGTTAAATTAGTAACCTGGTTGTTGAGTGAATCTGGCTTCCCCATTGACTTTGCTTGTCAGAAGGCTGCAAAAGATGATCACATGACACACACACACCCCAGAACACTGCAACTGTCACAAATTTGAGTCGGTTGCTAGGCATCTGAATTTTGGTCATGTGACCATGGGGATGATGCAACAGTCGTATGCGTGAAGAATGGTCATCAGTCATTTTTTTTCCAGTACTGCTATAACTTTGAACAATCACTAAAATGAGTGTAAGCCAAAGGCTTAAAGAATGTAAGTCAAAGACCATCTGTAAATGTTAACATATAACAGGAAAATGTTCTCACGAGAACTAAAAAAGGACAGCAGATGCAGCAAATGTGGCTACACAAAAGTAAAGTGCTGAAAAGAAAAAAAGCACAGAGATAGAAAGAGGGGACATGTCATCAAGGACATGCCTAAACCAGTAGAAATGTACAGACGTAACCAAAAGTATTGGTATCCCTCAACTTTTCCCCAAAGAATTCCAATTTGCCATGAAATAATTTGAAACAGGTGTAAGAAAATGCCATCTGCTGTTCCATAGTCCATAGTACAGATGCTTTGCTTTTGCTGTATGACTTAACATATTCTTGTAAATAATAAACAAATTAGGCATGGATATAATTACTGGTACCCATTAGAAGTTAAAAGACATTGGAGTTTAATTGTTTCTTAAAAAGACTATTGACTTCAGTTATCGTGCGTGTCTTCAAACTCATCGTCAGAATTCAGAAAAGAACTCACTTGGGGTTTTTGTGTCATTGTGTGCAGAAGTAAACATGAACAAGAGGAAAGAAAAACAGAGAGAAGTCTCAGGAGGAAAGTAAGAAGATAATAGCCAGGCGTAGTACAGGAAGCCCTCAACATAACAGCAGTTCGCTTAGTGACTATTCAAAGCTACAACAGCATTGAAAAAAAGTGACTTATGACAATTTTTCACACAGTTACGACCATTGCAGCATCCCCATGGTCACTTGATTAAAATTCAGACACTTGGCAACTGACTCGTATTTATGACGGTGGCAGTGTCCCTCAGTAATGTGATCACTTTTTACAACCTTCTGACAAGCAAAGTCAATAGGGAAACCAGATTCATTTCACAACCGTGTCACTAATTTAACAACTGCAGTGATTCACTTAACAAATGTGGCAAGAAAAGTCGTAAAATGGGACAAAATTCACTTAACAAATTTCTCACTTAGCAACATAAATTATGGGTTCGACTGTGGTCGCACATTGAGGACTACCTGAACATAGTACTGAAGTGATAGTTCAGTCAGGCTCGTAAAATCTATTTAGACATACGTAGCCATCCTGCTCTTTCCTTTTAAAACATACAGTTTAGGGCATATCCAATTTTTCAACTTTCAGTTTTCAAACATTCAGCATGCTCAAAAGTTGTGACGTGCCTTGAGGATTGTGAAGATATTTTAGTTACTTGAATGTAATTTAAATGTGTTTGGTAAGTAACTACATAAATATCATAACTTTTTAACATTTTCTTTGTTTCATTACGGTATCCCTCCTAATCTGCTGCCATATAATCTTGGCTTTGAGAGAGACAGAGACTTACTTCTGCCGGTGAACCAGAACCTCGGATCCCCTATTTCCACACCTTAACCACATCACAGTCTTGTCTGCCACTCCTGGCTGCCAAAAGATTGACAACTCTTCCTTTAAAGCCGTGTAGACCAATTCCCAGAGTTCCACATTTCTTAAGAGTTGGAAAGTTTGGAAAACACTGCTTTAAACAAGGCAAGTTATCTTTGTGGGGTGGGTTAGTGTTATTTTTTTTAGACATTTGAAAGATTAGCTTCAGTAACAGGGCTTCAGATCCAGGCTGCAAACATCCAGATGACTACTAGATGGCAGAGTCGTTTTCTGAATCTCTTTGCTGCAGGCTCTTAGCCTTGCAGATTTTTGCAACCCGGGTCTGGTAATTTAGATATGCCCAAACGCTGCAGATGCTTGTCATTTATGCAGTTATGAGGTCGTGTATACCGCAACAAATCCTTCGAACCTCTGATTTGTGATGTCATTTTGTTTTTCATGCCGACAGACTGCAACGTTGCCAAATACGCCCTTTACCAGTTTTAACCTCTGTCAGATCCCCGATAGAAAAGCCTCAGGTCGGTCGTTAAAATTGCACAGTAGAAACGGGATTTAAGCGAGCACCTGGTTAATTTCCCCCGCTCTTGTTTCTAGGGTGCAAGGCAGGAGGCGCGCGCGTCAATTGGCGAAAATGAAACCTGGACGCCCCACTCTCGTTCCCTTTTCCCGCTTGAAAGCCAAGGGACCCGGCCTCGCCGCCTGAGCCACCCTCTCTAGTCTAAACGCTCCCTCCCCCGGTGCCATCGGCCGCACTTCCTCTTCCCTGACGGCCCTCTGGCTTTTTCAAAACGAGCGTCCGACTCTGCTTTTTTTCCCGCGATTTGCATACACACAGCTACTTCCTGGTGCGGAGCCTGTTCGGCAACTTACCTGACGGAGCAAGGGAGGAGAAAAGGAGCCAGGAAAACCTCAGGGAAGGGCAATTTGGGGGAGAAGAGGAGGACGGACGAGACCAGGTGGTCTGCCCTGCCCTGCCAATCCCCTTTTGGGGTCTAAAAGGTGAGTTGTTAAAAGCGCCCCTCTTTTACCTATTTGGCCGTCGCGCTTGGCGCACTTTTCCTCTGCCGATCTTGTGTTTCTCGGCTCTTCCTGACTGGTGATTTACTCCCGCAGCAGGCTAGTTGGGAGTGAGACCTTGGCCTCCGCCATGAATTATCTCGGGCCATAAGAGCACTTTGAACACGCAGACGCCGTGATTCTGTTGCCAATGAATCTGTGTTGTCAACCGAAAAATGGCCGGGAGGCCCAACTACGACGGGTTTGCCTCTTGTAGGCTCCGTGGACTTGGCCGAGAGTTGTATTAGCTTGATCGATTATGTGCCATTAAACCGTAAGCCGGGGTCAAACTCTGAGTGGCCCCTGGATAGATTTTCTCTAGGAGGCTCTGTCCCCATCCTGCTTCTCTTGTATCAGGGTTATTTATATGTAAGGCTGTTTTTAATGTACAAAATAACCCTCCTAAGTATATGCGTAGAATAGATTATGTTTCTTCTCTGATTTGTTGCCAAACTATTACTCAAAAATGAACTTGCAACATATCTCCTTGAGAGGCTGGTGACATTTTGACAATGTAAATATATCATGGTTAGGATTTATTTATTTGTTGGATTTGTTAAGATCATCCAAGAACTCCAAGAAAATTCTGGATGCCTAGGTATGTCACCTGAACAGGAAACAATGAACTGCCTGTTTTAGTGAGGTGTGCAAGGTTTTCTGTTTGTACATTCTTTTACCACTTAAAATGAAAAAGGAAGTTAACCCTCAGTGTGTTAGCTAGGAAGTAAGTCCCCGATGGTCTCTTCCTATTAGATGGATCTATATATAGATGCGCCCTATATTGATGGGTGTCAGGAGCAGGACCTTCTTAGTGGTGGTGCCTCAGTATGAATTTTCCAGCACTGTTTCTCATCGGTCATACTGTGATTGGCACCACTTTAAGGCAATTCTGTATCCCACTCCTTCTCTCTTAATGTTTAGAACTATCATCTACTTATGTGAAAAATCCCAAATTGATAGTACCGTAGTTGAAATTAGACTTAGGGGAAAGGGAGTGTCAGTTAGGCTGCGGGTCTCTTTTCATATCCTAATTTAGGAAGAATGCTTTTGCTGAAAAAGCCTGTAAACCAAATTGCATTTCGCTCTCAACTAGTATGTTGTTACAAGCTCAGGCTGGCCCTACGGTCTAACCCGCCCCCCTCCCTGTTTCCTATTTCCTAGCTGTTTCTTTCAGCTAACAGCATGGCCTTTGAAGCTGGAATCTACCTAGCTTGCCATGTGTTACTCCCCATTCTTCTTCTCTACCGTCAGAAAAGACTTAATCAAAAACAGAGGGAGTTTAGTCAGCCTTGTTCTTTGGAGATTTCATAGGCTGACACATGCCTTTAAAAGGGAAAGTACAGGGATTTCAATGAGGTTCAAATTGTCTTAAGAAATGCACAAATAGTTGGAGCAGAAGGGATTCTGTTTTTTCCCTCTCTTCTCCTTCTCCTTCTTCTTCCTTGCAAAATGCTGGCCATGATTGTATATGAATTAAAACTTAATATGGACTAGTTCAGGGCAAATTACCCAAACAAATTATCTTATTTGACTCCTCTCCCCTCTCCCACTTGACAGCCTGATTGGATTCATTATCCAGCAATCATTTAAATGTGTATACTGCTGCTGTGTGCTGATATCTAAGCCAAATGGAAACAGTTCCCCCCATCCCTGGAGTTTCATCTGCCTTCAGCCATACTGACAGGGCAGATGCAAGATGCACAGATTCCACAGCTGGGTCTTTTTGCTTGTAAGGGAGTGAGATTTCTGCCTCTCAGTTTGTGGAAGGATTGTCTACAGAAAGATTCTTGAGTTGGATAATTCTAGACAAGGAAAGGAAACATTAAATTAAAAGTATTCTTAAATACTACAGAATAACATTGCTTCCTTGCTGAGATGTGGCAGTTTTACAGTCCATATAGATGTAAGCCCAACTTTTTGGATTATATTTCAACACTAGATATCTGTGGACTTGATAGATGTATGCCTATTGTATTTTTCATTTCTGTTTAATTTTGTAGGAGTTGAATTATAAGATGACGGAAGGAGTAGAAATGAGAAAGTGGCAATACAATTTAGAAAAATTTGCTTTTTTTTCCTTTATATTTTTTAAATGCTGCAACTGTTTAGGTCAGGATGATAACTGATACTGTTACTTCAGAGACTCAGAATAGTTTTCTGATTCAGCTTATTTCTTATGAAGCTTTGTTGAGGGGTGATCCTTATTCTGTAGAAATAAATGCATTTTAAGTTTTTCTCTGGAATTGTGGAAGTGACTGATATTAAAATGTATAGAACTCTTGCTGTCTTAAAATTATTCTCAGCTGCTTTTTCTTCTGCAAAAAGTTAAAAAAATAATAATTTGGATTTGTTTCACTTCATTATTGAATTTTTCCCTTTATGCAACTGAAGCAAGGTTTGAAGAAATACTTGAAGTCAGCTGTGCTGGAACTCATTGTTATTCTTCCAAACATGGCAAGAAAATTAACCATGAAGAACATGTGCTTCCTCAAATGAACTGCATTGATTTTTGGACCAGAGAGCTGCACAGGTCAGAATGGAGAAACTAACACTCCATTTATTAGGATCCTAAGCCTGAAGATTTTCCTTCCCTCACTAATGGCAGCTTCCATGTGATGGGAGTGAGTGGGGAAAAGGAACTAACTGGTCTAGTGTAGCCTTTCTTAATCTTGGCAACTCCTGATGTGCAGACTTCAATTCCCAGAATTCTTCAGCCAGCATACAGTCCTGGGTAAATCAGGGATTGTGCAGTTGCTTTTTTTCATATTTAGAAGACTGAAAGTAGGAGCTTCCATTGCATCTCAAAACGTATACCTCATTGATTTTTACGATACTATAGAGGTTTACTGATTCTGATAAAAAAAATAATGCATGTGCAATTTTGAAGTTGGGAACTTGGTGATGAATATTTCAGCCATACATCACAACAAGCTTAAATACAATGGAATTGAATACTGTATTTGACAAAGTATGATTAGACACACAAGGAATTTGTCTCTGGTGCAGAAGCTCTCAGTGTGCATGCAAACAAAATGATAATAATAATAATAATAATAATAATAATAATAATAATAATAATAATAATAATAATAATAATAATAATAAT
>JANHFL010009668.1:532798-563861 GCA_032468155.1 Oxyrhabdium leporinum | reverse complement strand
CCGCCCCCCACACTCACAATTTGAAAAAAAGTGCTGCTAACTGAAGCTTTTCATTTTAATAATAACAGATATCCCACAGCCAAAAAGGATTGCTGCTCAACTCAATACACACTATGTTTTGTTTGCTTTAGGACAACTATACGCACACAAATTACACATGGCCAAGATAAATTCCAAGATAATTCCAGTAGGACATCATTCAAATGACAATCATTGTCATGTGTATTTATTAACCATCGGATAAGCCTATGTCAAAACAGTGATCAGTTTCAGGACATGAATCCCTGCGCCAAGATATGCAAGACACTTATCTAATAGCGAATTGCCATTTAGATGTATTTTTCAGGTAGGCATAGAGCTGGACCAAAAAAACCCACAAACAAGAACGTTTGGAATCCATTTGTACATGTAAAAATGGTCCTAAAGAGAGAGAAGAGAAAAATGTATAGACCTCAGACTGAACAAAATGCCAAATACAATGAACCTCTTGTTCCATGTGCACATTCAGATTGCTGTGTCTTCCTTACAGCGAGATCGAGAAAATATAAATATAGAGCTTACATAATTGTCTCTTGCCGACCAGCCAGGATAGAGCTGCATGTGTAGCTGCCTTTCTTTCCGAGCGAGTTCGTAATATTTTGCTTGCTCTTCACGCGACAAGGCATGCCACTGCGGGTGAAGGGGGAAAAGAGAATAAGCTACAGGCGCAGACATCTACGGATATGAATTCTAATGTATTTCCGGTGCATGGAAAAACACAGCTCCAGAATGCTTGCATCTTACCAATGGCTTGAAACTTGCACAAGATGCACAACCGATGTCGGGCAGAAGAGTTTTTGAGTTTTTTGAGTTTTTAAATAGGTAATTTTTGACATTCCGTGCGGAAGGGCTTTGAGAAAACACGGGAACGGAGGGAGAGCATGTATGTTTTCCTCTCCTGCTGCTTTTTCTATAATCTGATGACTTTTGATCAGGCAGCCAAAATTTTGCAGCACTCTTTGCCAATAATCAGCAGGGCAGGTTGTGAAAAATTGTTTAGGGGTAATATAATAACTCATCATTTGCATGTGTCTGTATTTCCTGACCCGAGAGTCTGAATATTCCGTATGACAGGGACAGCTGGAATGCATGGAGTTAAATATTGAAACATATCTGACTACATTTGGGGTGGAGGGGCAGCAGATGGTATTGCAACAAGAGAGACAGCTAAGGAATGATAGTCTGAAGCCACAGAAACAAATCCAAAACAAAACTATAAAACACAGAAGAGGAAAGGCCAGGCAGCATGTCTGCTGTTAGGGTAAAAGCAATGGTGGAAACTCTGAATAAATATGGCTTTCACATGACAATGAATGAAGATGGTGAAACCCAATTATATATCTCTCTTCCGTTGATGAATTAAGAAATGCTATGAATACCTTATCTCAGTACCTGGAGGCTGCGAGGTCTGGAGGGGAACAACAGACTTCAGCTGAATCCTGGCAATTTTGAGCAGCTTTAGGTTTGGGGGCCTGTTACTTCTAGGACTATGTCATGTTTGGATGGGGGTCATACTGCTCCAGACTGATATGGTGCACACTCTGGGGGTCCTTCTGGACTTAGACTCCTGCTTGAAGAGTAGCCAACACTCATGTCTAGAAAGGCTTTTGTTATATGTCAGTTGCACCCATTCCTGGATTGGGAAGCTCTGCCCAGAGACACTCATACTTTAAATCACTTCCAGATTGGACTACTGTAATATGTTCAATACGGGGCTGCCCTTGAAGAGGATCTGAAAGTTTTAACTGGTGCAGAATGCAGCAACATGGGCAATTGTGTGTGTTCTCAGAACTTCTGCTTTGTGACCCAAACGTGCCTTTGTGACCCAAAGGCAACTGGACTTTCTGGTTTTTCTTTAAAGATGTTTCGCGTCTCATCCAAGAAGCTTCTTCAGCTCTGAAGAAGCTGAAGAACCAGAGCAGAAGAAGCTTCTTGGATGAGAAGCGAAACGTCTTTGAAGAAAAACCAGAAAGTCCAGTTGCCTCTTGAAAAAAGCACCTTTGGGACAACCAGGACCTGGATAACTGAAAATCTCCATAGACATTCTGTTCTGTGAGTTGAATTGGCTGCCAGTTTGCTTCCACCTCCAATTCAAGGTGCTGGTTAAAAGCCCTTTGTGGCATAGGACTGGGTTATCTTATCAACCATCTTTCCTAATTATATCACAGTCTATCCCATTAGATCTGGCAAAGAAGGTATGTTGTTGCTACCAGCTGCTAGGGTGATGGGTCCCAGAAGGCGAGCCTTCTCTGCTACGGTGCCTGCCATATGGAACATTCTCTCCAACTCAGGTTCGTTCCTCTCTTTTAATGTTCCAGAAGTCCCTCAAGGATCCCAGAGAACAGAAGGCATTTTTAAGATGGATCCACTAGTGCAGTTGATAGATTTACTTTTTTCCAATCCTTATAGTTTTGTATATTTTTAAGTGTTGGTAATAATTTATTTTTTTAATATTTTATATTGTTTTTTATCTCAGGGTTGTTTTATTTAAATGTTCTATGCCACCCAAGAGTCATAAAATGAGCAACTATATAAATCTAATAAGTAAATAAAAGCAATTGCAATATTTAGGATCATGGAGATGATGCCATAAGAATTAACTGAATGGAAAGGAAGACCTTTTTCTAACAGTTTTTTACAGATTAATTAGTTTTACAGATTAATTAATCTTGAAGAGATGCATTTTGAGTAAGAATCAGTAATAGTAATCAAAAATTAAAATGTTTAAGTCAACCAGCCCATGTATTAGTCTGCTTTTTATAACCATGCAGTCCTGAAGCAGACTCACTGAATGATTTCTGAGCAACAGCTTAGCAACAACAGAATGTACTTTAGAAGGCTAATCAAAATCTCCCACCTTGGGGTGTTTTTGGTCACTTTTCCAATCATGTGGATATTTCAGCTACAGGCTGTTATCTTCCTAGTTCCTAATGAAGGCCCTTTAAAGCACCACTTCTTATTGTCGAGCTTAGTACTTACATTGTTTAAAAACCAAACCCTGTAGTTTAACATTCCAAAAATATTGAACCTGAGGCATTTTTTTAGAACAAGTGAGTTGCTCTTCTGTTGCACATATACACAACCTTCCCTGAACCACAGCAGCCTTCGCCCTTCAAGCAGCAGCCTGATCCAATCGCTGCAGCTGCCCATCAGCTGTTTCACAGCAGGAAATTAGGGTAGAAGCCTGCAGTTTCCAAGAGCTAGGCAGCAGGAAACATGGGAGGGAGCCAAGAAGAGAGATGAAGTGCCAAAGACACACTGCATTACCAAGGAAGGAGAGCTGTTTAAAAATATTAGTAATGGAAGTTTGGGGGGGTTGGGGAGAAATCTTATCTTTCAGACACAAAACCAAATCATAATGTTCTGAATTACCTGCCATTCAGTCACATTTTAGGCAACAGAAAACTTGGCTGTTGCAACCCAACATTTTGATATTTTTGATTTTACTTTATATTTTGCATTTTATTTTATTCTGGTAAGCCAGCTTCAATGCTTATATAGCAGCAAAGCAGGGATGTGTGTAACATTATAATATTTAAAAATTAGCATCACCTAGATTTTTTTTAATCAGTTCTTTACTGTTCTCTAATGGGCAATACTAAACATGTGTACAACTGAATTCATAGTGTAATCAGTTAGTTTGAAATATATTATTTAGAGATGGAATGAGCTTTTAAGACAGCAGAATTTCAACCCTTTAAAACAAAACATCCTGTCCTCCTATTCTTTTCTGAAATAACCATAGAGAGAGGCTTCACTAAAGCTTTGGCTAGAGTCCCACAATGCTATTTCTCCTTTCACTACAATGCAATTTCAGTTGTTTGCCATCTGCTACTATGTACAAACTATGCTTTTAACAGATCAGTGCAAATATTAGAAAAATGATATTTGCACTATTACGCCAATAGCCAAATCCTACCGATGCTCAGAGCCAACTCAACTCAGATAGAAATAACTGTAAAGACAAGACTTCTCTGGGATTGCCAGATATTCAAACGAGAGGGTCAGCATACAGACCATTGATAAGACCATAATTTATGTAGACGTAGCCTGAATGAGAACTCTTTAATATGCTTCTTTGAAGTGGTATGTTTAAAATGTTTCGCTTTTGATACTTGCTAAAATGGTGTTAACTCAAAAAAACATAACATGGTAGGCATAAAATGGGGACAATGTGGGAAAACTAATTTTAATTTTAAAGTCTCCTTCCAGGAGAATTCAATTCCGGACACCTGATAGTTTTCTTGGCAATAATATAGAAATGGCTTTCTTTGTAAATCTGTTCTACCAGGTCATTTTAAAAAAATAAAATAAAATTCCAGTACAACTTACTGGAAAAATTCCCTATAGCACTCCAACCAAATATTAACCAAGCCCGATCCTATCTATCTGAGACAAGTCCAGCCACTTCCTGAAAATATGTGGAATTTTAAGGAAGCAGAGCACATGGTGTAAAAAAGAATTGGAAAATATCCTTGTGGCATATTACCCACCAACCAATCAGCTCTGTAGACTACTTCAAATCAAAGTATAACATCTAGATTCATAATCCCAAAGCCCATCCAGAAAAAGCCCTCTTTCGGTTCATCTTGAGACTTTATAAGTATTAACCTATAAACCTATATACTATAGAGCAGGGGTGTCAAACATGCGGTATCACGTTGTTGTCACATGACATGTTGTGACTTTTTCCCCCTTTGCTAAACCGGGAGTTGGTGTGGCCACTGTGTGACACATCTGGGCCGCGGGCCATGAGTTTGACACCACTGCTATAGAGGATGTAGGAATTATCCTGGGAGACAAAAGGTATCTTAAGTAATGAAGAAAATTATCAAAATATAGACAAGAGCTTAAGCTAATTCAGTGTTTGGGAAAATAAGTAAGAAGTTCTAATCATATGACATGTTTAGGTAACATAATAATCAAACACATAACACATGCTTTGATGGGACCAAGCAATAAACATTATAGTATTCATAGCATAGAGACTCTTAATCACTCTGACGCCAAGATTAATTTTATAAACTAAGGGTTTATGTGCTTGGCAAGCACAGATCAAGTTAAAAGATATAAAGGAAGTAAAAAGCATAAGAGTCACAACTTAAAAAAAACATTTCTGCTACTTTTGGTACATATATATTTTTATAAAATGTAATAATATTTTAACATGATTGAGATTGATTAGATCTATTTCCTCTCCCTGCAAAAGTTGCATAAAGCAAAATATTAAGTATGTGGTGTTCATGTTGAGAATTGCCTACTGTATCTATGCATCACTTCCCACAGGAAAAGGCAGCCTAATCTCATTGTGAAATACAGGTTTTCAGCCTCTTTGGAAAATAAAGCTATTCAATTTGTTATACAACACAAATCTAGCTATCTGTTCCAACAACTTTATACACAGAGGCACCAACATGCTGCTTGCTATTGACTTTATTTCATGAAACCATCAAGCTCTTGCAAGCAAAGAAATCTGGCAAGAGTTGCTTTTCTCAGATGACTCCTTGTTGTAGAAGCAAGAACAAAGAGTATAGAGACTGAGAAATTAAATACATATGGCAGCTGAGGAAAAAAATCATCATAAATGACAATGACTTTTGGAGTTTATTTTAAGTTATCTGATCACTTCTTCTAAATTATAACTGTATGCAGGTAGTCCTTGACTTACAACCATTCATTTAATGACCATTCAAAGTTACAACAGCCCTAAAAACAGTAACCTATGACCCTTTTACACATTTAAGACCCACAGTCATGTGAACAAAATTTGGGCACTTGGCAACTGGAATATATCTCATTTTTAATGTGTGCCACTGTGTTCACAAAAAAAGATGACAATAACAGTTGTCTTGCCTTGCCTTTGCCTTACCTCTTATCTATCTTATTATCCTATCCTATCCTATCCACCTTATCTTATCTCTATATTTATGAGAGTTGCATTGCCCCTCTGGATGCACCTCTGGCCTCCTCTCTGGATGCAAATTCAGAGGAGGTGGAGGAGGAGGAAGAGCTGGGTCCTGGCACATCTGGGGAAGTGAGCACGAGGGGGCATCAAGACACAGACCAGAGAGTAGAGGGCTCCAGCTCAACGAAGTAACCACAGCAGGAATGACGAGTTGGGCAGCAGGCAGAGAGACCTGCAGCTACAGCAGATTAGCTTGGAGGCTTCAGGAGAAGAACAGAAGCAGCTGCCTGCAGTCAGCAAGTATGAGGGGTGGAGTCCACACCTCCCCCCCCCCCATCCAAGGATGCACAGGGCAGAGAGGCAACAGGCATATCGCCAACTGGCCAGGTTACTTATGAGGAGGAAGCCTTGCTCACTGTGAAGGACTGTCCCAGCATTACCAATTTAATCCCACGCAAAGAGATGGGCTTTGCTGGAACAACGAGCCTGGTTTCCTTGATCCATATTCCTGCTTTCTGTGTGTTTGAATCTTGGACTGGGTCTCTGGACTGTGTATCATGCTTAGTGAATTACTTCTGGCCAGGAACTCCTGTGCCGCCCAAGTCCTGTCGGACTTGATGACTGAACCTGCTCTTTGTGTTGGCTACCTAAGAACTGCTGGGGGTTTGAATAAAGATTGTGGTGTATGTGTGTTTGTGTGAGTGAGTGAAAAGTGGAGACAGGTGATCACCATTTGTAACCTTCACTGCTGGCTGCCAACAAGCAAAGTCAACGGAGGAAACCAGGCTTGCTTAGTGACTGCATGATTCACTTAACAGCTGCAGTGATTCCCTTAGCAACAATGGCAAAAAAAAGTTTGCAAAATGAGGCCCAACTCACTTTACAACTGCCTCGCTTAACAATGGAAATTTGGGGCTTAATTGTGGTTGTAAGGGAAGGACTAGCTGTAATCAATTTGTGAATAAATAAGGGAGAGAACTTCTCGATGAGGTCTAATGCAATAATCAGGATAATTGGAACTGAATCTCAACCTAACAACTCTAGAGGAGGCAAACCTAAGGCTAATGGAACACAGTAGGTGGGTGAAATACTATAGACTGAACACACAATATGCATATACACAAACACATATTTTTTCATACCCTTCTGCCGAGAATCTGGTTGATGGCTGCACTTTCTTTCAGAGTACATTCTGCTACAACATTCGCTCTCATCTCTTTCATGTATAACATGAAAGCATTCAGAGGCTTCTTAATGTGAGGTCTTTTGGGCTCTTGTTCTTTCCTCTGTTCATGCTGAGCCTTCCTAAAGGTAACAGTAGGAAAGAGAACATATGGAAGAGTACAATTGATACCAGGCTCATTTTTAAGGGATATTTTATACTGCATTTCAGGTGATCATCAGATACCTCCTCATTCCTAAAGGGCAATATTTCCTAGGTTAATTCAGTGTTCAGGCCTAAAAAAAAAAAAAGAGCAGAAAGCAGAAAATAACCTCTCATTCTTAACTAGAAGTATTTCCCTTTGTTATTTGTTAAGAAGTCTTAGAGCTCCTTAACAGTGGCACACACAAATATTTCTAGATGTATTAGAATTTCTATGGCTATATGATATGCATACTTATAGCAGTACAGAACTGTTTAAGAGTAACTTGTGGATAATCTAATAATTTGCAATGCAAGAATCAACAGTCAGAGGTGTTAGGGAGTAGAATTTCCTGTAATATGAGAATTAGAACAAAACCCAATACTTTAAAGATAAATGAGACTGCTTCCATCTAACCTATTTAAATGGTATAAAATGTGTTTATGAAAGGTCTGAAAATAGAACAGTAATAAGCTACCTCCTTTAGAAAAATAATATCCATATATCATTTTCATAAAATAGAGAGGCAGAAAAAACAAAGTTCAAGTCCCCAAAATGCATACAAGGCTAACTCTGGGGATTATCTCTATCTTAAATAGTTTTATTTCTATCTATACCCCTTTGTTAGGTTAATCATAAGAGCTTCTTAGAACTGAGAATATAAAATCAAAAAGAGATTCTACAAGTATCACCTCCGTCCAAAGAAAACATATTTGTAATTATGTAAATATTTTTTATTTCGCCATGTAATAAACTTTGATAATCCACAATCCATTTCACAATGCACGTCTAGGTTGGATCATATTAAAATCAGAACACCAGAAAGGCTTTTTAACTTGAGTTACCTCAGTGTAAACAGCTTCAATATTCAAGGTCAGGAGCGAGCAATTAATTTTCCCAAGGAGCCACATGAGAAGTTGGGATGTTGTGAAGGGCCAAACCAATAGGGCTGGGAAGGTGCCTCAGCACACATGCATGCATATATATAAATTGAAAAAAATGTAGCAACCGCCTTCAAAATATAAGCAATGCAGTTGTAGTATGTACATGGAGTACACTTATTTACATTTGATTTCTACTTTTTGACTGACCTCACATGGGACAGACAGGGATAGCCAAAGGGCCATATATGACCAGGGGCTGTAAAATGCCCAGGTCTGTTAAAGATACAGAAAATACAAGGCCATATGCGTAACTTAGGCACATATAAAACACTTTATTTTAAGGATAAGCAGGGGAAAAAACCCTTCATCATAAATATTGCCATGTCCACTTGGTTCCCAGGCAACGCAGATTAGGATTGTTAAAAGACTTGGAAAAGCCCAACTCACACGTGCATTAAGTCACTGTCTGTGTGTGAATGTTCTTGTTTGACTTGAGGTGTTACAATTGCAGGGTGAGGGATTCCAGTTGTGTGGGGTCCTGGAGGACCTGGGATCATATGATGTGAAAACCTATAAAGGATGAAAAAAGGCAAGTCTTTTTCATAATGGCAATTTTAGCATAGCATTGAACAATTATATGAATCACAAGGAAGCCTAGGAAGAAATATTTCATATTGGGCTAGCAGCAAAAATATTAGGATGCCTATATTTGACAACTAAGATATGGACAGAATAAAAAAGGATTATTTTTGTCCTTTAATCCTGGAGAAATGCTGCAGTAGATATCTTGTATTATATGCAAAGAAATTAAATGCCTCCAACAATTCTAAAAACACATATAGTAGGACATATAATGCTAATTTCATCCTAGCCCCATAAAAATATTTTCTCACATAAATATGACATTAAAGTTACCCACCACCAGCTAAAAAAAGGAGGCATGATCATGCAGGAAGAAAATAAGATTGAAAAAAAATGCATTTTCTTGAGAAGCTATAATTTTCCAATAATCTAAATCGAAGGATCAATCTGTTCAATCATATTTATCTTGTCTCTATGATATCCTAAGGCACATGATAACACTCACCACTCATCCTCCTGATACTATTGTCCTTCAATATTGAACATTGTCCCTTTCCCAACTTCTGCTTCTATAACTGTTCTTTTAAGAGACTGCACATGTGCACTTCAGCCTTTTGGTATGTTATCTATTATTAGTGTATACAGGGTATATATTATAAATGTGTGCAGGGACACAGCCTATCTGTGTTAAAGATAGAGAACGCACACATTTCTGAGTGCCATGAAGAGGTGGGAAGCTTCTGAGAAAAAGAAAAATTATCGCATTATTACTGGAACAGCAAAGCCTCATTTTCCAAAATAACTTGCTGTGTTATGTACCTGTAATTATAGTTCTTTGAGTAGTCATATGTGAATGCTCATACAAGAATTATATACTTGTGCTTACAGACTTGTTTGGTGAGAATGCCACCCCTGTGTACACAAACATTGGCATGGTTCCTACCAAGCCAGGTTTGATATAGTGGTTAATGTACTGGCCTAGAAACCAGGAGGAGAAACCCTCCTAATAGGATTGTTGTTCTGGAGAAAATAGGAGGAGGAAGGAGTATTAGATGTGCTGACCACCTTATTTATAAAAATAATAAAGGTGGGGTATAAATAAATAAGAAGCCACCACAACAGATCCAGTACTGAAATTTCCCAAGACCAAATAACAGGACAAGCTACGAGAATGTATAGATAGCATTCAAAGAACTGCATTTACAGTTAATTCTTTGTGAAACAAGGCTCTTTTTATAAGATGCCTATCCACATGAGCACAGATATAATAATGCATAGAGAAGGAAAGGGTCCAATATGTAGTAGAGCTTTTATGAAACACTTCAGAGTATAAGCTGGAAATTTTTTCAATAGCAAGAATGGGTAGTAGAATTTAAAACATCCACACTGAAGAGAAACTTGAGTTATTGCAACTGGAACTCAGCCGACAAGAGAAAGTGTACTCCTCTCTTACTTCTTAGCCTTGGTGGAATTGAGCAGGGCAAGCTTCTTAAAACCTTTAAACACTTTATGGACATTTTCTCCAATGCAAATATTAGCTAGATGTCAAAGCATGGAGAATCCAACTGATCTCTCAAAGAGATGAAGGCACCACCGAACATAACTACCATCATGGTAGGAGGCTTGGAGGAAGATGAGGAGCTTCAGAGTCTGCCATCCATAAAGCTTCCTCCCAGACAAGAACAAATAGTGTGATGAGCCTGTTTAATAAATGGCTGGTGGTGTTTACATAGTTCTACTGTGTAACTCTCACCAAACAAATAAGTCCACGTGAAGGGGAAACATTAATTCCTACAATGCGGGTAGTTGTGAAACAGAGCCCTTGAGATCATAAAGTTGGCCAACTGCCTGTCACAAGAGAATGTATGAAATCTTGATTAACAGTTTTAAGGACTTTTGAAGAAAAGTTGAGATACTTTTCAATAAAATTGGGAGGAAGAAAGAAATAGACATATTGGACAAACACAGCCTGTTCAAATATGAATAGGCGGATGCTATAATGGTTGAAAACAAACCGGAAGATTTTAGAGGGAGATGTTCCTAGTTACTCAGTATGGAGTGTGTGTGGCTCTCATCCAAGAACTATGCAAGCTCTAAAAGATCCCAATCTGCACTCTGCAGAGGTTCATAATCCATGTATATGCAATAAATCAGAGTGTTATTGTTTCTGACACACATGTATGGAAATGTTGAACTGAGAGCTGCCACTCAATTAATTATTACATTCATTCCTGTGCAGATTTGCATGGTTGCACCCAATCAAAGTAATTAGAAGACAATATAATACCAGGAACTTGGAACTGAAATGCTATAGGTAATGAAATGCAGGTTTTCTCTCTTCTCAGATATTTAATGCATTACACACTGGGATGTGCCTCAAAATAGCTACTGCATACCACAAGGACTATTTGGGGCAGTTTTATACATTACACTGAAAAGGGTTACCAGCATAGATCCTACCTCATGTTATTTCTTCGCTTCTTTATTAATAAAAAAAAGTATTCCAGTAAATATTAAATAGCTTTTCACAATTCCAGCAGAATTTTCTGTACTTCACAATAGTGAAGCCATTCAAATTATTACCAGTTTAATAGCAGACCATTCTGCTAATGTTATAAAAAGTTGGGGAACATGTGTAAATTGAATAGATAAAATCAAGAACGCCTCAATGTTTTAAAGATCATCATAATGGTGGTGGTGGTGGTGGCAGTAATGGGCAACAAATTATTCTCTTTATTTGGCCAAGATTAGTTTCTCCCATCGAATATTGGTCCAGATGTGCCAGACTTCAACTTTAATATTGACAAGGATTGCGTTCTGTGCATGTCAATACACTACTAAAGTAATTGCCAGAATGTGGGCAAGAGTATGTTGGTTTGCCAAATAGTCTCTGTTCAGAGATCCTAATCTGCACAGAATAAGATTGTTAAATTTGGGATTAAACTAGAAAAGATTCTGTAAAGAATGAAGCATTGTTAAATAAAGGATGAATAAAAAAGGAATCGACAACGTGAAAGAAAGTACTTGATGAGATTCTTAGAAAGAGAATGATGAGAAATTTAAAGAATAGGATTATTTTTTTTGAAGAAGATAGCAATAGCAATAGCACTTAGATTTATATATCACTTTACAGTGCTTTATAGCCCTCTCTGAGCAGTTTACAGAGTCAGCATATTGCTCCCAACAATTTGGGTCTTCATTTTACCCACCTTGTAAGGATGGAAGGTTGAGTCAAGTAGCCTGCAGTACTGCACTCTAACCACTGCGCCACCATGGGTCATTTAAAGGTATGGAGCAGTACAGTGAATAATGTTGGTGCAAACTAGAGTGAGCTTTTTTCCCCGTTATATTGTGCCTTTACCTTACTAGTTCTTAGTTTTTTCTTCTGTGCTGTGCATAATATTGTCTAACCAGTGGTTCTCAACCTGGAAGGGGGAGGGTATGATGTCATTCTGCAAAGACTTGAAGGAATGTTATAGTTTAAATCTTGACTTAAGTTTTGGGCCTGTGTGGCCATGATCTGTGGCCACAAAGGGTATTTAAAAGGGTCTGTGGTGAAGAAAAAGTTCAGAACCACTCTAGCCCCAAAAGAGAATTTTAAGATGGGTATATTAGTACCAACTAGTGTTGAAATCCAGTATATCAGGAGAATACAACATTTGGGGACCTTGATTTAGCTAACAATCTATTAAGGTCAAATTACACTGAACTGTATTAACTGTTAAACATGAAAATAGAGTCCTTGTATTAGTCTGATTTTTATTTAGTCTTATCTAGTCCTTTTATACTTCACATGTAAAAACTAGTTCAAAACTTGACCTGTTGCATTAATTCATATAAAAAGAGTGACGGAAAAAAGTATACGATGATAAATAGCATATTAAAAAAAGGTTTATTGAACTTGCCACAATTGTAAAAAGTGTGATTAAATTGAAAACAATACATGTATCCCACACACCCGGCCAACAAATGTGTTAAATTGTTTTTATTTGTATATTCCATTTTATTGATATAAGATACATAGAAAATTACAGCGACCTTTGGGTACACGAAGCACAGCATATAGACCCCATATTTTCATACCACAGAAAGATAAGAATGATACAAAATGATGCCACCACCAACACCTAATTAGTGCTGCCTGCTTGCACTAAAGTTCTTTATTCGTACAGCAATATAACCGTGTCTACACAGCTTCTTTTGCCTTAATTGTAAAATAGTTTGGGGCCTGGGAAAGTGTTTCCCATCTTGCATTCTACAGTTAAATAGAATACTGCAGAGAAAGGAGAGAGAATACAAAGCGAACTGTAAAAAGTAACGGTTTTATTTTCAGTCTTATGTACAATGATTTCATTGCACTTGTGCTGACAAAACTAATACTCTCTTTGGCTTCAGTAAGATTGCTGTATCACAGATTTGATGTCTTTTAATCAGCCAATGATAATAGCAAGCTGTATATACACAGTATGATATATACATACACAGAGACTTAAATGCAGTTTAGCTAATGGGGCAGAGAGAGCAAGCAAAGGCAGTCACCAGGACAAAGCAGTATAGCCAATTCCCCTACAGATCCAGCATTCACTCCTGAGACAGTCATTCCCCACCTACACCTACCTTGACATGGAAGTGTCGACTGAAAGTGAGGATGGGTAGGGATGCCTGAATCCACCTGAGATGGGATATACAGGCTGACCTTGCCTGAGGTCACAGAAGAAAGCAACCCATCAATTATAATGTAACAGAAGTGAATCTGCCTTTTTCCAAACACCAATAAAGATACAACCAACTAATAACCCAAGTAGCCTATTATTCACTTCTTCTTTTTTTTTGGTCAAGTTTTTTTTATTTTTTAAAGATACATCAATATTATTAAAGGGACAGTGTGGCCTCTGAGTTTCATTCAGAAATGATATTAATACAAATGACAATTACTACATTAATCAAACTTATATGGTTCTAATGTTATTACACATATTTATATCAGCACCTAATCCTTCATTCTTCAATTATTCAATATTTGCTACTCCCTTCTATAATATTGACATTGTTCTTGAGCATACCTGATAATATCCTTTTTCAAAATCTAATCTTAGCCTTTACTTTCCACTTTAAATGTGTTATGTAAAAATATGTATAACAATATTTCCCCTATTCCTAATCTCTTACTTTATTCTAATTCTTAATACAGACAATCTTATTTTAATAGAAATGAAAGTTACTACATTAATCAAACTTACATAATTCTAATGTTCTTATACATGTTTATATCAGCACATAGTCCTTAACAGTTCTTCACTTCATAAGAACAAATAAACTAGGATTTATTCTTGCTATATTATGATTATTAAAATAGTAACAAACTGGGAATCCCAATTTTCACAAAACATGAAAATACCTTTCTGTATTGTTTAGCCACTCCCATGGCAGAAAAAGGAGGAGCCAAATTGGAGCAATCAGGCAGAGGGAACCAATAGCTTTGCCTATTTCTGGTAAAGGGACATTCTAAAAAATCCTAGGATACTTTAACAAAAGCTCTAACAAAAGCATTAACTATATGTTATATTTTAAGCAACTGTATCTTTTCCCATGTTGTGAAGCATTGGAGTGTTGTTTGCATACAACAAACTGTCTGAAGGGAGTTTAAAATACAAAGAAACTTCTAATATAAACTTCTGTTCTTCTGAATAGATACATGAATAGCTCAATTTGAATGTTTCAAATATTTTGAATCTTTTATGTTTAGTTTACATTGGTTTTTTCCCCATTGTGAATTAATGCAACTTCTGAATAGAAGTTAACACACTTGTGTATCAACTTGAGAGAGAATAATTGAATTTTCTTTGAAAGACTACACTTTATTCAAGCAGAGCTATTGATTGACAGATTTAAAAAACTGGCATTTCAAAGCTACTGGCCCTTTCTTATTCTCACCATGGCACTCTTTACACTTAAATCAACTTCTGTGCATGCATGGTAGGTTAGACCATTGCACATGTACACAATTATGCACACACAATTCAAATATCAACCATACAGTACAGCAATAAGCAGGAACATATGAGCATTATGTGCTGTACACTATTCATATTGCCAATATTTTTAATTCAGATTCATATTTGAAAAAATGTACATACAAAGAAGAAAACTATTGTTAAAATTTAAAAGTTGGAACTAAATCTATTCCCAGACTCCAAAAAATTCTTCCCTAGTGTAAAAACAGCCACAATAATATAAAAAGCTTGGCCATCAAACTCTTGGCTCTCCTAATTTTCTTCCAATTAAAAAAGTTTATTCAAATATTTTTAGTAGTTTTTGACATGAAATAATACATCATGTAACAAATGGAGTTTTGCTATCTAATGTACCAGCTTTGCCAAAATTAGAAAAATCACTCCCAAAATAAATTCTCAAAAAAGGTATAGAGATAGCTCATTAGCATCCTTAATATTATCTAAAAATTACAAAAAAATAGATCATTACAATTCTTTTCCCCCCTTATTTGTTTATGTCAGATACACTCTTGCTAAGCAATACTGCACCTGATTGACTACTTGGAAGAAATTTTATGAAAGGTAAACTCAATTCACTCAATTGCTATTTTTTCACCTTAGACTAAACAAAGAACACATTTAATACATTGAATCAAATTGGGCATTCCTCCTTCATAAAGGAGAGTCTGCCTTGAAGGATTTTACAAATTTGAATCATTTGTTACATTGAAGATAAATTAACGCAAAATGAACATATGAATCATGACTATTTAGTGGTAATGGGGCACCCTGCACGTATTCAGTGGCACTTGTGTATTTTACAAGTCCAAATAGATGATGTTACCTAAGACATATTATTGGGCTCCGAACTATTCAAGCCACAGAGTCTGTGAATTGTGCAGTGGATTTCATAAGAACATCATATTGTTTCTGGAGTCCATTTTACTCTCAGTAGGTTGCTCTGCAAAGCCAACTACATTTCCATACTTTTTATAAATAATTGTGTTTTGTTATTTAATAACGGAAACGTTACAATTGTTTTAAAAAGAGTCATGTTTCAAGTCAATAAACTTGCATTGAATGTACATAACACAAAATACATGAGTGCGACTCAGAAGTAACAGGAAACTCTTACCAGCCAAGCGGTGGGGTTATCTGCCCAACACTGCCAGGAGATAAGGGATAAAAGGTGGAAATATCAGGACCTGGAGGATGCCGATTCATGCCTGTTGAAAAGTACAGAATGTAAATGATGATTTTAGCCTAAAGAGTATAAAAATAACCTGTAAGCCACCCAAGTCCCTTTGTAAGGAGAGAGAGGTGGCATAAAAAAAAGATAAATAACCCATGATAAAACAGGAAATAGATCCATTTAATCTAAAAACCTATGAAGAGAAAGATTGAGTTTACAGTATAAGTCGATATTTTCTCCCAATAGTGCATGCCATAGACTACTTCTGTCTACTGTAACTTTATATTTTCCAAATTATTACTCTTTAACTAGTGTCATAGCCAAAATTAAAACTGGAGAGTTTCATCCAACCTAGAGGATAAGTAATATAATCACAAATCTTTTTTTAATACAGACCCTTTAGAACCGATAAATCAACGGTATTCAATTAAATTTGTTCTGATCTCAAGTAGCTTATATTGATCTCAGGTAACTTACTTAGGCTGGATCCAACTCTATGTCTTCAGGAACATTGAAGGATTGAACACCAAAATTGCATCGTTTATGAGAACAGATTAAAAGCCAGCACTTCATCCAGTGAAAAAATCAGTTTCCTAGATACTATCATTTGGAATTAAATTAAATGAATGAAACTAGATACTATATTAGCCATTTCTATAATCACGTGACAAATTTGGTTAGCTTTCCCAAATAAGGATTGCAGTTCCTCAACCTGATATGATTATTAGTCAAAAAGTTAACTGGCGCCTTAGTACCTATCAATTTTTTGTGACATAAGTTTTCATAAACCAAATACATAGTCACCTCAGTAGGTAAATGTGTATGCATATACCCTAGGTACAAAGAGAAGGAGGTGTCCAAAGCAAAGCCAAAAGGTCAAGCACTGCACAAGAAAGTAGATGCACCACAATATTATGCAGAACACAAATCAGAATGAGTGTGACTCATTTGTGACTAGTGGAATCACTAGTAGATTACAAATAGGCATAGCACATGAACACTATAAAATCGTATAAAAGGACAATAGCTCTATCAGGAATACAAAATTAAGCAGCTTCCAACTTCATTTACCTTCCTGAATTAGGAAAACCCTTATTTTGTTTATTATAGAAGGGCATAATGGACAGATGAATGGATTCTCAATATTATGGCTGATGTTGTTTATTGAGGTAGGATGGAACAGAAGTGGCATCACAATTTAACTTACATTAGGTAGCCCATTAGTGTTGTACCCTGTTTTAGACCTGGGTACAGATTCTAAGGAAGGACAAGCATTCATTTAAGGTAGTGAGGATCAATGACCATCTTCCAGGATGTACAAAATAGTGTCAATGAAGGGCTATCAATGGCAGCAAGCAATATGCTATTATCCCATATGGATGGTCCTATAGAAGATATACCTTGGGCTCTTAGACCCTGTCAATCTATTTTTACCTTTACCTTCTCAAATTAAACTTGAGTTTTAAGAATTTCTATGCAATTCCTGGAGAAAGATGTTTATTACCAAAATAATGGAGGAAAGACAGTTATACTGCAGGATCTGGCTGCAGACAACAGCAGACGTTTCAGTACGCTATGGTACAGACACATCACTTTAAGATGATGTTAATACATCATGCTTTTTTTTGGTTTTCTGCTGTGGAAAGTGGAGTTGCTTTAAGGGCATGTTTACTGTAGGAGTGCAGGTGAAGATGCCATCAATCTATCTTGAAAAGAGGAAAGGTACTTGGAAGTAGGAACTAAAATCCTTGCTAAACCATTAAATACGGCAGTCATTTTATTAGTTCTTTCAAGTGTTCTTGGGAAAACTTTTGCAGCATTTTTACTGCACTCAGCTTTAAAATCTAACATTAATGAACTGTTTGAGAGGTGAGTGTGCAATGTTATGCAGTGATTTTTTTTCTACAGATTCTTCTATTTTGTTGAAAAATACATAAGCAAAATATAAATCCAGCCGTTGACTGGAAATAAGTTGCCCGATGCAACCTCACAGAAATTAGGTCTTTATGTAAGACTCCAGTTTTTTTTTTAATGCCTTTTCTTCATAAGTTTGTGTAAAATTGGATTGCATTGAGTAATCAGTTGCGCTCTGCATGGCATTGTGATTACACCGCCCACCCACTCTTTCATTGCTTGACCACTGGGCCTCTCCCCCTACTCTTCTCCCTATAGATATCAATTTCCTTCTCTCTGTACTAGGATATATATACCTACCCATTAGGTGACTGCTTCATGTATCTGATGGAGTAGGGTCTGGCCCAGAAAAGCTTATGCTACAAGACTCGTAGTTTTTACATTTCTTGATTGATTTTCTCTCTGATTTAAAAAGAAAAAAAAAGGAAGAAGTTATATGATGCACAAGTGATAAAGTAGTAGAGTTTGTGTGACTTTAATAGATTAAGTCTTGAAAAATCATACTGAACAGCTAAATATATAAGAAGAGGTTGGGGGGATGAATGAAAGCAGCAGTTTCAAAAAAACTTATTAGATTTTGTAAATTGCTGCTTATACATTTTATATGGTTCCCTTGAGATGTACAGCTTTTATGAACTTGCTACCACTGAGGATCAGTGGTTAATTAAAAATAATTTTCAGGCCTGCAATGGTCATACTTGATATGATTCATTTACCTTCTGAGTCTCACTTCAGCTCTGGCTAAGCTCTTCATCATGTCGACTCTGGGGTGCCAAGGTCATTCTTGTAATAGTTAATATTTTTTGAATAGACTGAGGAAGTCTCACTGGAAATGATCCATCAATTCACTCTCTCAAAAATGTAAAAGAAACACTCTACTCTACAAATTCTAAAAATCACCTTAAGGATTAAAAGTAATCCGAATCTCAGATGAGCCCTATGGTTTTCATGTTCTATCTAAATCTCATATCCCAAGGAGATATGATGCTCATAAAGAGCATAAAGGTATTGATGGATTTAGTGCATTAAGAAAGAAGCAAAATAAACAAAACAAGTGTCTTGTTTTATATCTAAGTCCTTCAGCCTAAATAATAAGACGGACAAGTGATCAGAGCATTTAGAACAGGGGTGTCAAACTGGATTTCTTGGAGGGCCATGTAGTTGTCCTCTGTGGGCCGGCTGTGTGGGGAGGAGATGGGATGGATGGCTGTTGTGGCTCGCCAGCAGCCAGCAGAGTTGGCGGCAGATTTGAACAGTGAGGAAGTTGGGGAGGAACATGGACCAGTCCTGGAGTCTGGGGAAGCCTCTGACGAGGGCTCTGTGTCGGAGGCAGAGTTGGGGCCAATGCCGTCTGAGAGTTATCAGTTGCCTTCAGAGTCAGAGATCAGTGGGGCAGAACAGCTGGAGCCTGGAGTGTGTGCATGTGCAGAGCTGCCAGGAGAAGGGAACAGTAAAGGAACAAGGGTCGACTCGGGAGTAAAGGCTCAAGTGGACGATAAATGGCCCCTCCAATAGGGAATAAAAGAGGAGCAAAAGGAGAGTGATGTTTACAGGAGGCAATTATTTCAATTCATTAGGGTGAAGATCTGTTCCTGACTTCTTGCCAAGTAGTTGCTGCTACAGAGTGGCGTTTGGAAGATATTGGCCTGGCCACTCTCCAAGCTTGATAAAGGTCTGTAGTTGTGAAACCTCATCAAAGACTGTTCGCCAGGACTTTGCTGGAGAGGAATTCCCTTTAACCCAAATAAAAGAAGAGTCTGCTTCATGATCTTGGGAAGCCTAGGTCAGAACAATGGCCTCCTGTAGCATCCTGCTGGACAAAACAGGATGTGGGCCCCAAACTGCCCCCCCCTGCATCCCATTTTGGCCAGCAGGGTGCTGCAGGAGGCCATCCAGGCTGAAAATGGGACATGCGAGGGCCACGGGCGCCCCCCCCGCCCCATTTTTGCTAGCAGAGGCAACATGGGCCGGTCCTTTGCTATTTCCAGGATGGCTCCATGGGCCAGATCTAAGCAGCCCACAGGCCAGATTTGACCAGCAGGCCTTGAGTTTGATACCCCTGGTTTTGAAGGACCAACTATAGTATAAAATTCAATTAAGAAAGTGCAATTAATGAAAACTCCATTCTTCTTGCAGCTCCCTCATATAAACATCCAGTCATCCATTCAACTATACAGGAAATGTTCAAAACTACTTGTCTGCACTTACTAGCTAAGCTTATACTCACACCTACACAAAGTAGCAAGGAGCAATAAATTCATGGTGTTTAACAGTGAATCTTATTTTGCTTTATAAATCTTATTTTGCTTGATTTATAAATCTCCTTCACCTTTTACTAAATCTCCTACAAACAACACACCCAAATATCATTTTCCTTGGGGTCTCAGTATATAAAATTACTTTAAAGAACTTTTGCGAGCTAAAAAATGACTTTAACTCTTAATAAAAAGACTATAATGTTACTGATGGTTCATAGGGTAACGTTTAAGAGAAGATTTTAACATTTTCTTTTACAGTAAGGCATATGGGCAGAATATTATATATTAAGCACAGATATTATTGAAGCTACATAGACAAATTATCTGTTCCATAGTACTTTTCTACTACACCTACCAATAATCACTCTAGGCATCTCCAGACAATAGAGGCTAAATAAAAACACTCCTTCATATGCCAGGAAATAATATGATTACAGATCATAACTGCTTGGAGGATTGTATGCATGCATATGCTTTAGTTTCACATTATCAGCCAAGATAAGACATCATGTGACACTACTCCTATCTACTTTGAGCTATCAGCACAATATTAGTCTAAGTTACCAAGAGGTAATAGCTAAAACAATCTCAGATTTTTAAGAAAAAGAGCCAGAAAATTGTAGAGCTTTGGATATGTGAATAATTTAAAATAATACTGTATGTCTATTTCAGTTCTTCTACTTTGCTTCATCATCCTGAGAAGTAAAATACCTCTCTCTATTTTCATGCATATTAGATGAGGGCTAGTTTTATGCATTGCACTAAATCACAACGTAGTTTGCTTTGTTTTGGCTTAGCATAGGACTCCTCGAACTGAGATGATCTTAGGGAGTTGTAAGTAACTTTGAGAGGGGTCACAATCACCATTCAGAGTCACTCTGGGCATATTAGTTGAGCTCAGATCTGTAAATTCTATTATGCTTATAAAATGGTTTTCTACCTTGTTCCTTTTCTTAACAAGGATAGAAGAGTTCTATGAACAATATTACATTCTTCAACGAACAGAACACCTTTTGAAATGCCTGATAAAATCCATCAATATATTAAAAATCATTGATGGAACATTCTTAATTTGCTTTGATTAAAGTTCTATGTTTTGTGGATTTTAATGCAGTCGAAATGGACAAAACTCTCATTTCCCAAAAATGTCTTTTCTTAGGATCAGTGCACAAAATGAGAACAACAAATAAATGAGAATAAAGTGAGAAAGCTATGACCATAAAGATTCCATTTGCAACATGCTATTTATGCAAGTTAGGGTTTTCTTTAGTTGTTGCTATAAAGAGCATGAGGTATAAATATAAAGTACATGAGAGAAGAGGAGGGGAAAAGAGTGATTGTCTTGAAAATAATTTCAATTTTTTTCAGAAAATATGCAAAAAAATGTGATGGTTCATTCTTGTTTCTTCATTTCTAATAAATGTTTTCATTTTTAAAGTTGCAGGAATCTATTATTGTTTTACCTGACACACAGATTAAAATTTAATTATTAAAAATAAGTGGAATATTTATTTCTTGCCTAAGCCAGCCACCAGAATCATTACATTTTTTTCCACGGGAAGACACATATATTCATTTTTTTCATTTAAGATGGTAATGGCAAACCTTGAGAATTCTTGGTTGAGCATGTTTTCTGACCTTAATCATTTTGATTTTACAAAATACATTTTCTTGATTAGAGGATATAAACCAATACCAATGGCTCTATTTATTTATGAATAGCCTCTTCCAGTAATCTAAGGAAATTGAAGGACTAGATTGTGGAGAGTAAACTTTTTCTTTCTTCTATGATTACATCCCTTCTTCTTTCTCCCTTTAGCATCATCTTCTTCTTGATCATAGAAGGAACTCTGGCCACAAACGCCCGTGCTGTGATTAAAAGCTTTGCAGAACAGAGGATTCCCCAACCACAAGCACCATCAGTGGAATGAATTGGAAGTGGTTTGCAGGCAGCATTAGCATTGGTAGCACAATTAAGAAGCCCTTCCACTCCCATGGAATAGAGAAGTCAGTGTAAGCCACTAAGGATTTCTTCCTGAGCAAGCTGCTCTAATGAAGGCCAGCTGCTGAAGGGTAACCACTTGTGACTGCGCTTACTCAGCAAGATCTACCATGACTGATCAAGGAAAAAGAGGTGCAGCTACATTATATAGACATCTAATCCTAATCCTAATCCTTAAGTGTAATTAATATTTACACAAAGCTCATCTGACATTTTATGTATGTATAAAATAATAATTAAAAAAACAAGGTCCAAACCATGACTATCTAAAAAAACCTTTACAAGTATACTGGTCCCCAAACTCAGTAGATAAAGCCTACCTATAGTGGATTATTCTGCAAAATGTTATTTAACTACTTCAATGTAGTTAAAAGGCATTAATAAAAGTTCTATTTAACATATTGCTCAAAAGTTTTTCATTTTTTAAATTCTAGAACCCCTGATCAAGAAGGAAACGTCTACTGAGGTAAAAATTGCTGCGTACAAGTACTTATGGAATCTTGATATCAGAGTTTGAAAATCCAGTCTATAAATTTCAAAAAAATATCCCAAATTGCATATACTCAAGCATCAAAAAGAATAAAAAAGATATATCTAAATAACTAGCCTGAAAGAGAAAGATGGTCCTATTTAAAGTAAATAAAGTAAATATCTCTAGTTATATAACTCATTACAATCAATCTATGAAAAAACAGTGGCGACAATTTGCCTTAATGATCTTAACGTGGAAATCAACATAGAATGAGGTGTAATACAAGGTGATACAATATCACCTATTCTTTTCTCAGCCTGCCTTGAGGAAGTATTTCACAGACTAGACTGGGCAAAAGATGGAATAAAAATCAATGGCATCTATTTAAATCACTTAAGATTTGCAGATGATGTTGTTCTCTTCTCACAAGACCCAGACGAGATACAAAGACACAGACAAGAGCTGCACAAAGCAGGAGAACTATTTGGATTACAAATAAACCTTAAAAAGAGCCAGGTTATGTTTAATAAATTCATCAAAGAAAGAAAAAAATATATATCTGGAGAAGAACTAGATGTAGTAGACCACAACATATACCTTGACCAACGGATCTCAATGCAAGGTGATACAATAAAGGAAATTGAAAGGTGTGTTAAATGTGATTGGCAGGCACTCGGCAAGCTAAGCATAATTTTCAAGAACAACCTCCTCCTATGCCTGAAGATAAAAGTTTTCGATCAGTGTGTGATACCTGCTCTAACATATGCCAGTGAAACATGACCACTAACCTCACAATCAATATAAAAGCTACAATTGTCACAAAGAGCCATGGAAAGACACATGCTCGGCATTACAAGACAGAAAGACCTGCACATGGATTAGAGAGCAAGCAAAAGTACCCAATATCATCAAGAGAGTAAAAGAATTGAAATGGAAATGGGCTGGTCACATAGCAAGAAGAGCTGATGGCAGGTGGACCAAGGCAATCACAGACTGGATCCCACTTGATAAAAAGCGTCCACAAAAGAGATCTAAATGGGCTGATGGCATCAGCAAGTGTTGCAGGTCCAACTGACCAAAGAAAGCTCAGGACTGTATTGGTTGGAAACACATGGAACAGGCCTTCATCCCTGCAGTGGATAAACAGTGGCTAAAATGATGATAAAATTGCAACTAGTTTGTACACACAGTTATAAAACCATCACGTTTTATATAACTCGGAACATTTACTTTAAATGCTATCATCTTTCTCTTTCAGTTTCCAGAGAGGTAGTAATATTACAGGAAAAATATAGACTTCTGTTATTTTAAAGTCTAAATTATTAGGGCATCAACTTCTCGTGATTAAGGTATGTCTCTTCAAATATATGAAGGATTAACATTTATGGTTTGTTCATGGATGGAATAAATTAGAAGGAAGTAACCAGTGGTGGGATTCAGCCAGTTCACCCTGTTTTGGGCGAACCGGTTGTTAAACTAACCCCATCACCACCACTACTACCTCTTCTATCAAAATGGGTCCTGGGCGCTGCGCTGCAATGGAGAAATGGGCAATGGAGCGGCCAGTGCAAGGGAAGGAGAAGGCCACTTTCCCTCTTTCTTCTCCCTGCCCAGGATCCACTTTGATAGCAGCGGGGGGGGGGGGATAATTTAACAACAGGTTTGCCCAGAGTCAGATTGGGCCATGCCTCCCATGATAGCCAACCTTACCCTGGGCGAACTGGTTGCTAAATTATTTTAATCCCACCACTGGAAGTAACATGTAGGAGTTAAATTTAGAGATAAGAACATAGGATGCCCATTCAAAAACAATTGGCAAATTAGTCCTGCAATGATGGCCTGATTAAGATATAAAGAAAAAAAATGAGTCATTGTTTTTAGATTATGATATATACTACACTGGAGGGTTCTACTTTATTTTATAAATGTTATAAAATCTACAAAGATACAGTACAATGATTAGATGACCTTAAACAGAGAAACTAGCTTTTACACTTGGACTGAGTTTTGCAAAGCAAGAGAAGTAAGGTAAACAAATCATTATTGATCACTGCATGGTCTCTCATTTTAGCCAACAGTGTTTCATAATAGTGTTTCACAAGGATGACTAAAAACACCCATTAAGTTTTTGGCCGTCAAGAGGCAGTTGACATACTATGCTACCCACAGAGATGTGAAGTTGATATAAATATAATTTTGGATATGATTCAAATGGCTACTTACCAATGTAACTATATTAGAAAATAGAAAATAGGGATTTCGTTTTCAAAAGCATATGGTCAAGCTAATCTTACAAAGGTGCCTGAGAGCAAATGAAAACTATCTAGTCAAGTGCAGGTAGTCCTAATTTAGCAACTGCCTCATTTAGGGACCATTTGCAGTTATGACAATGATAAAAAAAATAACTTTGTGATCAATCCTTGTCCTTATGCCCTTATGAGGCAAGGATGGGAGCTCATCCCATCATGTGGAGCCCAGGTCTTGAACCTTTGCTGCCAACTTGCTAACCAACAAGCCCAGCATCTCAACCACTGAGCTACCCCAATGACCAAGTCACTACTCCCAATAGTTGAATGAGGAACACCTGTACTGTAAATGTAACCTTACATCAGAGGGAAGCAATTTGGATTCCTCTAAATAAAGCTTATTTTAAACTTTAATATATCATATGGCTAGTAACAGAAAGCAACAATTGTCTTTTCCTTTAAGAGGACCCAAATTTTCAAAAGCAGCAACTCAGAGATATTTTAGAACGTCAAATACAACAGGACTGGGGTAATCAGGAAAAAGGGAAATCCTTAGGTACCTGAATTCAGCAGTACTATAAAATAGCATGAAAATCTCTTAAACTCTAGGCTGAAGATGTTACCTAGCCTGGTAACGAAACATTCAGAAACCAACCCACAAGCTTGGAGAACGAACCTTCACCCTCATAGTATGAAAATATCCTTTTCAGCATCTGAGGCTCTCGAAAGAAAACACGAGAGAAGATTTTCAATGGCTGTAAAAATGGAAGGATTAGCTCACCTTGTTTTGTGTTGACATCTGAGGGGAGGTGTGAAGGATGTGTCCCTGGAGAAAAGTGTTCATCGCTGTAGGTGATGAGTGGCGTGAGAGGGTGGACTGCATGGGAAGGTTGCACCACAGGGACTTTGTTGGACTGCAAACAAAAACAAAAGGCTTGAGTAGGATTTCTTTCTTTTGCTTGTTTTTTCTTAAACTAATAGGCCTCATAAAAATAGTGCGTATTTAATTGCCTCATTTTTTATCTCAACAATAAGATACATGGGGGACAATTTAACTCTGTTTCACAAACATCAGTACAGGTCAACTTATGATCACAACTGAGCCCAACATTTATGTTGCTCAGTGAGAAATTTGTTAAGTGAGTTTTGTCCCATTTTACAATTTTTTTTGCCACAGTTGTTAAGTGAATCACTGCCGTTGTTAAATTATTAACACAGTTGTTAAATGAATCTGTTTTCCCCATTGACTTTGCTTGTCAGAAGTCAGAAAAGGTGATCACATGACCCTGGGACACTGCAAGTGTCATAAATGTGAATCAGCCATCAAGCATCTGAATGTAAATCACATGACCATGCCATGCTGCAATGGTCATAACTGTGAGAAATGGCCATAAGTCACTTTTTCAGTGCCGCTGTAACTTCGAACTGTCACTAAGCGAACTGTTGTAAATCGAGAACTACCTGTACTCACACATACTAACTCTTACAGTGAGTGGAGATTTAAATGATGGTTTGTTGAATAAGCCACAAAAACTGGATTCACCCAGACTATCAAGCCATTATCATGAATAATACAATGACTGGGTATATAAAACATGTGAAAGTAAAATCAAACAAAGCTAGGTTCAGGACAATGAGTGAACTCAACCACAGGTTGCAGATTATACCTGTCTAATTCAAAACAATAGACATTGATCAAATATTAGTCCTCCTTACCATCTTCCCCACCATCTGCATAATAAGGAGCCAGAGATTGGCAGACACATCATTTTGTTGCTCATTTCAGACAGCAAAAATCAGGTAGGAGAATATAAAAACCTGGCTATCCATAATGCATTGTAGAGCTAACATGGAGTAATAATTACAAAAGGTTAGAAACTACACATAAAAAGTAGTTTTATCATGGCACCCAGTACAAAGCTTGATTGTTATAGTACATATGGCCACAAAATGCTAATTACCAGAAGTCTGAGGATATTTTGTAACTTTATCTAGTCCTACCTTGATGAGTTGTACTGGGCACATGGGAATATTTCTAAACAAAATATTAAGAGTCAACCCATCCACTCCTCTCATTCTCTACAAGATTGCTAAAGGATTAAAGACATTCTTGAAAGACAATACTGTACCAAAGACTTTCCTTCACAGCACACCAAGCTAATTTTTAAATTATTTTAAACAAAACATTAACATCTTAAAGCAGGGGTGTCGAACTCGATTTCATTGAGGGCCACATAAGGGTTGTGTTTGACCTCGGGGGGCAGAGTGGGCATGGCTGGGGTGGGCATGGCCAGGGTGGGCATGGTCAGCTTGACATCCTGCAGTCCTCTGCCTGTGAAAATGGAGCCTGGGAGGACTGCACATAATCCTCTTGGCCTTTGTTTTTGCTGGCAGAGGGCTGCAGGAGGCTGTCGCAGCTGAAAATGGAGTCTAGGAGGGCAGTGTGTGGCCCTCAAGAGCTCCATTTTCACTGGCAGAGGCACTGAGAGCTGGTACTTCACTGTTTCTAGGGCAGCCACGCAGCCCAGATCTAAGCACCCCGTGGGCCGGATTCGGCCCATAGGCGTTGAGTTTGACACCCCTGTCTTAAAGGCTCCTGTTTTAGACATTCCTGTCCAGCCTAAATATGTCCAAACACAGATCACTAGTGAGCATGTAAGTATAACACTACCAATGCTGAATCATAGAAGTCTGATGCTGAGATCAAACAACTTATTTGGCCTCATATTTAATAAAAGACATGTGCTAAAAAAATATGTGAATCATAGCTAGGTAGAATTTTTCAAATGGAGTTTCATTCTTAGTAACTACCACAACAAGCAGTGTTCTTAGCAGTTTTAATTTTCACATTTTTTCCAACTTCTAGTCTGCAACCCTAGGTCTTACATCCAAAGACAAAACTGATCTGACCCTACTTAACTTTTGGCGATTGGGGTGTTATCAGCCTCATAGTGTTTTCTGTCTTCCTTAAAAAAGAAGCAATGCTCTTGCTATAAAATGGAATTCAATAGTCAAGGTAAAGGAAGTCTTCTCTGAAGCATGGAAAGAAATCAAGATATTCTGTTGATGGGTGCAACAATCCCCTCAAGCAGAAAAGTATTAGAGTTACCACAGTAATCCCAATTTTTTTCATACATACATCTATGCAAAACATGAAAAATGTCTGAGACTCATTTGCATTATTAAATCATGTTCTTTGGTTCATTCTCCCTTTTCTGCAGTCAAGAAAAAAATCTCAGTATAATTTGAAAACACTGTGTAAAAACCCTTTCAGCATTCTTTGAAATAATCACAAATATACATTCATGTCGGATAGGCTTCTGGGAAGTGAAGAGAGATTCATTCCAAAATGCAGATATTGCTCATTAAACCTCCACTCATAAAATAGTGGAAACTAAAAATAGATATTTTTTTTCATTGACATTATTTAAATCATACAGTATTTGTATGATAGATCATATTTCAAACACAGTACCAGAGTCTGTATTTTATTGTCATTATAAAAATGCCAATTTTTAATTTTAATCTGCTACTTTTTATTTGCATACTTTCCCTTGTTTCCAGAGCACTACCTTAAGGAACTTGCATTAGCAAGTAGTATAATTTTAATGTCTGACCTATCCCTCCAGTCATATAGCTCAGAATCGTCTGCATGGATTTTTGCTAAATTATGCTATCCTTCCTCTCCTCTTAATTTTACGGTTTTCAACACAGATTTGCTTTCCTGTGGGAAGGAGATAAGAACCTGAGGATTTTAATTTAAGCTTTGGCCTTGTCTTATATTTTGCAAGAGAGAGAGAGAGAGAGAGAGAAAGAGAGCGTGCACACACGTGCATGCACAAGCAGGAGAGAGAAAAAGCGATGCCACTCATAAGTGGTTGAAAGCCACTAAGTATTCAGTCCATTATTTGTCATGAAATAATAAAGCAGAATGAATTTCCATTAAAATATATGAGTTAGCATGCAAGAGATATTTGAAGCAGCAATGCATCTTCCCATTTTTAAAGAAAACGCATATTGATAAACATTGAATAGCTATTTCCAGATACCTATAAGAATCAATTGACTGGGGAGATATTTTATTTTAAAACAAATGTATGTGAGATTATGCAAGCTGCCTTGAAGGTAGACGTTTACAGCAACACATCACCCCCAGAACATGTGAGAAGCCAACTGTAACATTTGTGCTTAAATGCAACTCCTTCCAAAACAAATTTCCAATCTAAACAGTATCATTATAATATCATTGTGCTTCTTTCTTTCTGTTCCACAAAGAGCTCTTTTACCTTCTTCCTTTTTATAAATAAAATGCTCCATTTACTTACTTGGCCGTAGTTCATGAAATGCTAAAATATCTAATGAGAAGAGTATTTCTACAATTGTCATACCGCCCTTGCCCCCTCTGTGTTAAAGTCAACAAAACAGATTAAGGATAATTCCACACAAGCCTTGTAAATTGCTCATCTCTCATGCTGCTTCCAGCGGCTCCTTTAAAAATTCCATGGGGGACTCCAATGGCTTGGCATTGTGGCTGCTTTGTGTTCAGGGAAGACACGTCTTGATAACTGGCCTGCTTTAGGTAGATCCACACTTCCTTTAAACAAAAGGTGGATCGTCCATACAATGATGGGACAAACTGAAAGTAGAAATTTGACCTAAAGCTCCACATTTTAGTCAGAAAAGTGTGTTTATGGCTCTGCCCAGACCTTTGGTCACGGTGACTGAGGCCTCCTTTCAACTTGCTTTTCTTTGCCTTTTGTTTTGTTATACTGCAACCTTTTACTCTTTTTGTTTCTTGTCATTTTCAACATCTTGTTTATAATGTTTGAAATAATGTGTAAAACACCCAGAGTCTCCGAGAGTCAGATGGTATAGAATTTAAATAATAATGATGATTTTTCAAAAATCAGAAATTGAAATACAGTCATTGACAAATTCCATGTCTTAGCACAGATATAATAATGGAATTCGACTTAGATGAATATGCTATAGTACCAATAAATTGGGATAAAATCACAAATGGAATAGAAATGCCAAATGGTCAAACCTTCCATCAGGATGAAGCCTACAAATTCCTGGGCATTTTACAGTTGGATAACATCAAGCATGGAGATTAGTAAACATTAGAAAACATCCAAAGTGTGAAAGAAATGCTAAAGACAATGTATAGTGGAAACAGCTTCAAAGCATCAATACCTGCAATATAATATACTATGAGAATTATTAACTGAGCCCAAACTAAACTTGACTGTTTGAACCCCAAAACAAAAAGCTCACGACTATTCACTATATTACATTCCCCTAGTGATATTGATAGATTATAGCTGCACTGCAGAAATGGGGGACGGACGGATGACAAATTTACTTCAAGTCAAAGAAATTGTCAAAGAAGAAAAGCATTCATTGGCTGGTTATGTAAAACACTGCCAGTAGTGATGCAAATTAAAAATTGGAACTTATTGAATGTACAGTAAACGAAGCATGAATATGAAATAATGTGTTAAAAACAATAACAGAATGCTGAGAAGGAAAAGTATCAGATGGTCAGTTTCTACAAACAATGAAAGGGAAAGTGGATAAAGGTAAAAACTGGCAATGGCTTACAAATGAAACATTTAAAAAATAAACTGGAAGCTTGAACGAATGCAATCAAGGCCAGAATTGAAAAATCATCAAATGATTCAAAGTGAAATTATGCAAAGGAACAGAGGAAACAGCTGATCATATACAAAGCTCATACAAGAAGACAGCACAAACTGATTGCAGTATAAACAATAACATGCCATAGTTGCCAAAATGAGTCACCAGAACATCTGTAAAAATTATCATGTGCTGAAAAATTGATAGGACCATAGAGTTGAAAAAGAAGTAAAAAATGAGCAGGTTAAAATATTGGGTGATTTCTGAACAAAAACTGATAAAGTCTTAGTGCATAAGACACCAAATGTAACTGTAGTTGGAAAGAAGTAAGTGGGGATAATTTATGTAGCAATACTAGGGGATATTAAAATAGAGGACAAAGAATTGCAGAACTTCACAAATTATAAATATCTGAAAATTGAAACTGAAAGCTGGCTATCATTGTCGGCATACTGGGTGCCATACAGGGGTGGGCTGCTGGTGGTTCGCAGGGGTTCAGGCAGACCCTTAGTGAAGATCCTACGTGGTTTGCCAAACTGCCAAATCCCACTCCTGGCTGGCCCCACCCACCC
>JANHFL010009668.1:492532-506375 GCA_032468155.1 Oxyrhabdium leporinum | reverse complement strand
AAGAAAGAAAGAAAGAAAGAAAGAAAGAAAGAAAGAAAGAAAGAAAGAAAGAAAGAAAGAAAGAAAGAAAGAAACCCAAGCAGCAAAACTGACAGCTTATTTATTATACAGCTTATTTATTATACCAACTATCCATAGGAAAGATATAAGTGCAATCTGAAAAGACATTTTCATCTGATAGACCAATTTGTTCACAAACAAGAAAGTATAATAAGTATACACTCCTCCCCTTATTTTCACTGTTTATCATCTTATATAAACTAGATACATATGTTTTTAATTACACTTGATCTGATAAAAAACCCTGCCTTAATATGATTTTCTTTTGTTCGGTTCATACTACAACTACCTGTGAATACATGTTTGTAAGACTCATATTTTTCTTTTATTAGTTTTCCATGTCTACCTATCAGCCTAGGGCTTATGATAATAATAAAAGTTTATTTGCTTCTACCTAAGAAATGCAAAAAAGGAAATACTAGCTCACATTGTCATTGCTGCCACTAATTTTGTTTTGTCAGATCATCCCACTTCCATTTGAACAACTAAGTGATGTTATCTTAAATATAGGCTACATTTGGCCAATTATCTCACACCATAAATTTAGATGTGAACAAATCTATTTTACTTTTATTTTATTTTACTTTTCCCAAATAGATAAACATGTTAGTTAAGTATAATTACATTAATTAAGCATAGCTTCCCATTCTGAACTTTACGTACAAGCTTGAATAAGATTGGCTTCCCTAACTTGTTTGGAAGCCACAAAACCACACATTTCTATTTACAACAGAGGTAGTCCTCAACAACTATAATTGGGACCAGAATTTCAGTTGCTAAGCAAGGCAGTTGCTAAGTGAATTGTACCCAGTTTTATGACATTTTTGCCATAGTCGTTAAGTGAATTGCTGCAGTTGTTAAATGAACCATGTGGTCATTAAGTGAATTAGGCTTCCCCCATTAATTTTCTTATTGGAAGCCAGCTGGAAAGTTTGCAAATGGTGATCACATGACCCTGGGTCACTTTAACTGTCAAAATACATGCCAGTTGCCAAGCATCTAAATTTTGATCACATGATTCTGGGGATGCTGCAACGTGTAAAAGACCAATCTATGTCAAAATTGAACAGCCCTCCCTCAACAGAGAGACAGGGATACGACATCATCTATCTCCAGTCTACAACACAGTTCTTTCAACAGTTCCAAGAAGGCTCCACACCCATTTGCACTACTCAGGTGACCCTGAGGACACAGATAAACCTCCAAGTGGCCTCAAGGACTTTCTAAAAGAATGCAAATGACCAGCTGTCTGCAAGGAATATAAATCCTTCCATACCCCCAACATCCAGGCAGAGCTGAAGAAGGTTCTCGGATGACAAGCGAAATGTCTTCAAAGAAAAATCAGAAAGTCCAGTTGCCTCTTGAAAAAGAACCTTTGGGACAATCATGACCTGGATGACTGAGAATCTCCATACACATTTAAATAAATGGTTTAAATCAAGGACTACTTGTATAATAGGAAGCAAAAACCAACTCAGGGAAAGGAAAAAAAGGAACAGCACATGAGTTAAAGTATAAACTGGTAACCGAGTTGGCAAATTATTTTCTTTACCTATTGGCTGGTCAAGTTGCAAAACCAGAATATACTCTTACAAAGAAGAAACTGCCTTGCTAGGAGAGACCAAAATCCAAGTCATCTAGAACATGGCTTCCAACAGTGTACAATCAGATGCCTCTGAATATCACAGCCAGGGAATACCTCTGTCTCTGCTATAGCATTTCTCAGATAGGTTCCTCCAGCTGTGTTGGGCAAATTCCTACAATTCTAGAGGCAATACTGGCTTTAAAGACTGTAGAATTAAGAGAAGTCTAACAAATCTCGAAAATATCAGATTATGAAAGGCTACTCAACTCTTTCATATTATGATACCTTTAAAGAAACCATAACTCCTTTTAGATCTTTTGGCTCCACAATTAACAGTTTACAGGACATTTTTCAAATCGAGACTTATAATATCACATTGCACTGGAGCTTCTAAGAACAGACTACCAAAGTATTCTACAGAAATCCAAGTCAAATTTGGTTTACAAAAGAACTGTTGCTTCAGATATGAGTACCAAAGGATAGAATAGGAACTTGCAAATAATATGATGTACAAGAAAACATTGTAGAAATGATTTGTCAAATCTAGAAACTCAATTAACCAATAAAGAATAGGTTCAACAATAAATAGTATTTTCAATTAAGCATGACATTAAATTTACCTGGCAATATGAAGAAGACAATCTGGATTAAAAGCAGGCATTGATGAAGATGCCTAGAATACAACTGCCATAATAGAACTCAATAATCCAGATTAAATCTATTCTAACACATGTTCTTATTGTACTATTAACATATTACAATTCAGCATGTACATTTTGACCTACACAGACTTAATTGGTTTGACTGTAATACATTTCATAAAGTAGCCATTTGCTATTTTGTCATCCTCTGCAAACATCAATTCAGATAATTACTTTTCTCATAAATTTAAAGCCATTTTATAACCTTTTCCAGCCTAAACACTATAACTGACTTTCAGTTATACTTGACTTTTACACTGTATGTTGACTTTTAGCTGTTATATTCCAAAAATGAATTTGAGAGAGGATAGGATGAAATGTGATTTTGAATAATTTTATTAAGATTTAAATTTGATTAAAGTTAAATATACAGCTATTTGCCAATCATACATTTAATCATTTTTGTTTATATCACACTAAATATATACTTTAGTTATAATTCCTAAAGGTCTCTAATGGCCTGGCACAATGTTTTGGAGATTTGCTTATGGCCCTGGTGCTACAGGTTGCCCACCTCTGCTATAATAACATCTGGAAAAGTCCATGTCAACTGAATTGCACATAATTTTAAGCCAAAGATCATTTCTTCCAGGATATATTTTCCAGTTACATGACTGCTGGGTTGACAAAATCAGAAATGAGGTGGTGATAAGCCACCTACGAAAGCAAAGGGAAATCATCAAAACCATTAAAAAGCAAAAGTTAGAATATTTTGGACATGTGATATGACACCCGGAAAAATACGGCATACTTCACTTAATCCTCCAGGGAAAGACTGAAGGCAAATGAGGTCCAGGCAGAAGAAGAACATCATAGCTTCAAAATCTAGGGGACTGGTTTGGACCAAACTCACATGCAGCTGTTGATAAAAATAAGATCGCCAACATGATCGCCAATGTCCGATGACGGATATGACACAAGAAGAAAAAGAAGATGACTGCCAGAAAACTGCAGAAATTGTAACCAGGTGTATGTCAATAACATTACTTATGTTTTCCCTTTAGTGGGCTATACCTTCTATTGCTCTGAGAAAACAGAGAAAAGGACTATTAAAAGCAGCCTCAAGGTTGGCACCCTGAATAACCATCCTAGAAATCCAAAAACCAAAAACGTGCTATGAGGAATTCTCAGCAGCTGCTTATCCCACTCCTCAAGCTATACAAAATCTAAGCTTGTGCAAGGATATGGTTAAGCAGGCATTTGTGTGATTAAATGTGTTTCTGTTTGAATTAGTTCATTTCATTTCATATTAATTTTAATTGTAGTCTCTCAAGCCTCAAAGCAAGTTTCTCCCACTGGCAAAAGAAAAAATGACATGTCAGCCCAGAGAATAACTAGAATTGTTCAACTCACATTCAATGCCTGAAAGTTATGATATAAGCAGACAGTCTACCATGCTTGCCTACATAACGTGTCTATATAGGTCATGCAATTTTATCCACAAACGCATCCAAATAACCGAAATCAGAATTATGGAAACATTGCTATTCCAGTCCAGACATTTAGAGTTCAGAGGTTAATCATGTAGCTTCCCCATGGTGTTTGGACAGTGTTAGGAAAGGCTCCCTTACACATAGCTTCTCATTGTAGATGATTCCTTCACAATAAACAAGTAAAGTAGACCCACACAATATATGGCCCAACTAAGCAACCTTGTGTTGGTACTCTTTAAAACAGGGGTGTCAAACTCAATTTCATTGAGGGCTGCATCAGGGTTGTGTTTGACCTCCGGGGGAGGGGGGGCAGGGTGTGTGTGGCCAAGATAGGCATGGCCAGCTTGACATCACTCATATTGGAGGCACCTGTGGTGGCCTGAGTGCTCTGCCAGTGAAAACGGGCTCCTGAGCTCCATTTTTGGCTGCAACGGCCTCCTGCAACCCTCTGCCAGCAAAAATTGAGCTTGGAAGGGCTGCAGACTCCATTTTCACCAGTAGAGGCACTGCGGGCTAATCCTTTGCTGTTTCCAGGGCAGCCCTGTGGGCCAGCTCCAGCTCCCGGGCCCTGAGTTTTTACACTCCTGCTTTAAAAAGTCAATAAATGTGCTATACTGCCCTCAAAACTGTTCTGTCAAAAATATCTAATACTTTCAGGCCTCACCACCACCAGCTCAGGTGGGGCCACCAGTCTGCTAGCCACCAAACATCTAATCAGGGTCCCAGGTATTCCTCTGCAATCAGCAAGAATTTTTAATGTGTCTACATTGCCCCTCCCCCTCTACAATTTGTTTAGGCTCGGTCTAAACTGATCAAGAAGCTGTTTCCCTTCAAATCTTTTTCTCTTAACTTACAAAAAAACTGAACGTAATTTTCTCTCAAATAAGAAAGCTGTAAGTTTCAGGTTATTTTTAACAGTTAGAAAAGAATCCTACCTCATAACTGCTACGTTTATGGTTGTGACTTTAGTTGTTTTGGAAACTAAGCAGACTGATCCTGGTGAGAGTGTAAATGGGGGACTGTCAGTGTCTTATCAAACTGTAAGCTAGACTGGGAACCTTGGGGAAAAAAACCAGTGGCAAGCACTTCCATTTTTTGCTAAGAAAACTACCTTAACACATTCATGAAGTTATCAGAAGATCAGGTTTTTTGTTGACTCTGCCTAACTGGACTACACCTTTCACTAAATGTTACAGAAAGACCTGAATTCATATGTAGTGAAGTAGGAAGGAGTTATTTCAGTCTTTAATTTACCAATGAAATTTACAGTAAAGTTTTACACCATGAGTGAAATAAATTCTAATTCCTCTGTGATTATGTTTAAAAAAGTAGAAAAAACCAATTTCATTGAAGCCAGTGCTTCAGGCTGCCCTAGAGCAGAATAGATCCAGACCGAAGAGAGTTGGCAAACCTAAAACTTTTTTATAAGATAAAAACGCATTGATGTTGGCTCAGGCTAGGCCCATTTCAACTCTACACTTGTCCTCTGTGTTTCCTTGACATATCTACTCCTTTTCTCTATCTGCTTTAGCATAACTTTATTTTTCTCTTTTATCTTTAGATGACTACAGCCAGGGACCAGCGGGATTGATTTTTTGTTTTGACTTATTGTTTGAAGATCTGTAACTCAAAGCAGCTCTCACGCTTCTGATGTCTAAAGCCTGAGCAGCATAAACGGTAAATCGAGCTTATGTATCAAAAACCGAGTATTGATGGCATTCACAACGAGCTATCTCTTAGTGTTTCATTTTGCTTTTGGGGGTGGGTGGGAGAGAGATGGGTGAGCATATATTTTACAATAAAGGGACACTTTTAAAATCCATCAGTCCTGGATGGTTTCTCAATTAAAAATGCTATTCATTTATTTTGCCTTCAAGTCAATTGACTTCAGACAGACAAGCCTAAACAATATTCTAAGCAACATATGGTTTGTCACTGCCTTTTTTGTAACACAACTCCTCCAAATTCTGTCCCTAAGGCAGGGTTAGAACTCAGGTGTCCCTGCTTCCAATCCAACATCTGAACCACTAGAATAAATTGGCTATCTTGAACCACTTTTGTTGCTTTGTCAATAAAGGTACTTTTTAAAAATATAGTATGTCACTACATCAGCTCCTAGGTGTAAGCAATCTTTCCTTTCTCTTCTTTTAAAAAAGATTGTTTGCACACGAAATAAAAAGCTTATGGCTGAAACATTTTGAAAGGAAAATCTGCACACATTAAAAAAAAGTTCAACTCTACACAAATACTACTATGAAGCCCAATTTGGATGGAAAAGCAGTGGGAGGAATTATACTTGTAATTCAAAAGCACAACAATTCATCAACCATCACTAGCATGCACAAAGCTAGGCATGCTCTGAAGCAGCCTATTTTAGATATCTTTGGAATTACCCATGATTCCTGTCTCCATTCTCTTCTCCTGCCCCCTCCCGCCATCCCATCTTCATATCTACAAACATTGCTGGAATATTTATCAATATAAACCTTTGACAAGAGTTCTAAATAAACGGGAAGATGAATTATACCAAGTACACAACATTACAGACGTACTTTCTTTTTTTAAACTGTAGCCCAGCGTTCCTCTTCCCTGAAGTTTCCCAGCTTGATGAAATATGGTTACATATGCAAACATTATCTCCCAATTGTAACCTCATTTTCTGCTCTGCTGGACAGCGTGACCAGCATTTGTCATCACACCTCCCCCGCCCGCTACATCATTCATATGTCTATAATTGTCATCAAGATGTGGCATGTCAGCAGGACTCCTGTGTTCAGAGTTCCCCATCTCTACACAGTCACTCAGGTAACAAACCCATAATCTCATCCTGTTTTCATGATGGTTGAATTACACATAATTGTTCCTGCACAGTGATTGATTTCTGCCTGAATAGAGACCTCTGCCTTTTTTCAATGCAAGCGAGTGGCAGCCAAGTCTCTCCACCGAGAAGGAGGGAGCAGCCTTTGAAGAGATCAAAGCCAAGGCCGCAAGCAGTTGTGCGCCCTGGGAATATGGAAAGCCTTTATGTTCTCAACCCCATTTCCAGCATCATGTTGGATTGCAGCTGCATTACATTTTGCCAGCATTCTTAATGCTTTTAGTATTGACTCTGACATCACTGATAGCTGTTTTAAAGGAACAAAAAGCTGAAATAGGACTTATTTTTCACAACTCTGCAATTGCTACATGCAAAGTTTGGGTTGGGGGGGGGAGAAGCATTTGTTTTTAATCTAAACTAATACAGAAAAAAAGTGTGTGAGCACACATGAAATTATATAAAATCTCTTCAAATGGAAAACATGTTTTTCCTACGAAAGGAACAGAAGGGGAATTTTTGTATCTTGGACCACACAAAATGAACTGATTATTAGGGACATAAATGTGGATGCTTAATGAAATAAAGAAAGACTAAATACAAAAAGGCAGCCTAGAAAATTAATGCTTCAAGCAATTCATGAAATCCAACTATATCTCAAGTACCTTAGCTAACCTAGATGCCTTCCATATTACATATGACTAGTAACAAACTAATTTTAATATTTTTCTAATACCAATAAATTCAGTCAGAAATAAAATATTCTAATACATAGGTAAATAAGCTATCATAAATCATTGCCTTTCACTGATGTGAAATTATGTAATTTAATTTTAAATCTCAGTGCAAAAGAATATGACTGTCTAATTCCAAATATAAAAAGCTAACAATAATTTCCACAACATATTCATCTTTAAATTAAGCTTTGTACAAAAAACACATTATTATATCACCATATAAGTATAAAATCATTTTGCATTTCTGTAATTTAAGGAAACACTTTAATATATATGTATCAAGATAGACACATTAAAAGTGTTTGAAGTGTCAGATAAACATAACTCGTATGAACAAATCAGTAAGTGTTTTGTTTAGATTGTGTCATCTGCACCTAACTCATAATACTGTCTATATTAGGATTCAGCAAAATGCACAGAATCTGTGATCAGGAAATTCTATTTTTTGCATGTCAATACAACGTTGAACACTTCTTTATTTTTTCCTTACATCATACATAGCTTTCATATGTTCTTGATGTCTGTAGTATAATTTTTAGTCCATAAATTTCATAAAATTGGGTTTTTTAAAAAAAAAATCACTAATGAAATTCTTTTGGTTCCAATCAGGTAAATAATTTGATTCTATTTTGTTTTGTTTTGTACAGAGAACATTTAGTTATGGCTAGCCTACAAATATCAAGTAAAATGAGAGATATCCTATATCAACGTTTCCTAGTCACATATTTAAGATACGTTCACTGAACATTCAAAATCTTTATCATATTTCTGGAAGAGATACAGAATTCTCCTATCATTCCATTCACTTCCATTCTGCACAAGATTATAAGGGTGGAGAAAACAGACTGAAGATGTTTAAAAAGCTATCATCTTCTACAGTACAGCAAATCGTGAACATTCCTGGCAAGCACATCAACCCCATCACTCTTACTCCTCCTCATTTACTCCTTTTGTTGCTTCAACCAGAAAAGTTTTTAAAACTTCCCACTGCTAGCTAGTTAAAATATCAAGCAGAGTGTTGTTTGTTTTTTCTAGCTGAAAAACAATATTGAGCAGGGAGAGGGAGAGTGAGAGGAGAGGGAGAGAGAGAGTGGGAGACAGAGAGAAGGAGAGAGAGACAGGGAGAGAGGGAGAGAGATTGAGATTACAAGGAAGCTAACAAACCAGCTGTAAATTAGCTTTCTTAATTTGCTATTTTCCAAAGTGTTGGTATAGCAAGCGTATAGTAGCTGGGAAATTAGGAAATTCACAACTGAAGATATATTCTTAGTAAAATTAATAGGACTAAATATAGGACTAATTATAAGACTAGAGCAATACTTTTGTAGTTATTTCATCTGATTGTTTTGTAACAATATTGTATTAGCACTTAATTGCTGGACTGCCCTTTTTCATTTCTTAAAATGATTTCAAAGAAAGAAATGGCATAGTTCACCAACTACCTTTATTGCTCACATTTCTCTTACTTTGATTCCTACCCGTAATTTTCTGGAATTTGAAATCTATTGCTTTTTGTTTTATTTACAAATGAAGTTGCTTCTTCTCTTGTATTTTAATATCATTTTTATTTTCTGAAAAGCAATACTTAACCCCTAAGCATTGCTTTATCTGATCTACAGCTGCAACTTTCAGATGTGGAGAATATATAATGTATGGCACGTGACATTTTTCCCTTGGCAGAGCTGGGGTAGGCGTGGCCTGTAGGTGACGCATCCGACTCATGGGCTGCCAGTTTGACACCCCTGATGTATGACATGACACTTTTTAAAAAAAACAACAACAAATAATTTCTACAAAAACATTTATTCAATAAAGACTATCCCACCTTTACTAGAATAATGCAGTGAGAGATTTGCATGATATAAGATCATTATAAAGGTCACATCATAAGCTTCCAAAAAGTCAAACAGGACATAAAAATTAAAAGTCTTTCTATAACACAGAATGATTTCTGGATAACTCTCAGAAAATAAACAGTCGGGGGGGGGGGGCTGGCTGGATTAACCAGGTGTCCATCGTCAATAAAGATCACAGTGAATAAAGGCAACTAAAATTTCATATATAAGAATTTCATCAAAGTTCAGCAGTCCCCATTTCTGTGCAGAACAAACTTGGCTAATGTTATTCATCTCAGAAATAAATAAATAATATAATTTGAATGAAGTATATAATAGAAAGAACAGACTTCTGGGATACAAGAATATCCCACGTAACCACCAAATTAAGGGAATCTAGGAATAGTAAAAACTCATGTCCCCATTTTTTTTCAAAGCAAAATGCTTTTGAAAACTCAGAAGCAAGGTACAAAGTGATGATTAATGTGTTTCAGCAAACAACAGGGGGGAAAAAACATTTTTATTTTGGTTATTGCCAATTCTTGCCAAAGTTTTCGGCAATGTCTGTTTTAACTTAACAGTAAAAAAAAATTGTAAGGATGCATGTCACACAATTTTTAAAGATAATTCTTTTTAATAAAAATGCATTTTGGAATTCAATAGTATTACATCGCTCAGACTTATCTTCTATGCAGAATTATGCAGAGGTAAAGAGCAGATATCTAATTTCTCTTGAGATTCATGTATCAAGTCTACAGAAATCTGGGTAGCCTCTGGCTAGTAAGAATCAGTTTCTTGGCATGGAAGCTTTTATAGCCTGGAATAAAGTTAGTGGTTCTTCCTTTGAAAAATTTTGTACATGGTAAAGAAATAACAAGGAGCTTGACAAACTTCTACGTTTTAAGACACAGAGAGAAATTTCTGGGCTTTGAGTAGAAAGCTGCTAAAGGACATACATAAGATCTTTTATTTTATTACAGGTCATCTTAAAATACACCTTTGCTTTAAATGACAAGACTACTAGCTCAGAATGCAAGCCCAGAAACTATTCTGGTACAACTGCTAGTATCAGTTTTAAAGCATTTCCTGAAGGCGGAAACCTGCATAACTTTGCTAGGAAACACAAATGCAGGAATGCACGAGGTGACTGCATTGACACTGAATCTCCTTTTCTTATGCTTTATCACTCAAAAATGCCGGTTTCAGCTTTGTCAACAGTTCTTGGCAATAGAAGAAGCTTCTTTATATAAATAGGTAGAGATCTTCCCATTCCACTTTAAACTCTTAATATCATGAAGAGACATAATAAACTTTTTCTAGCCTAAATGAAATAAATGGCATATATATTTAGTTGAAATAGCTCTACTACTTAAGATTTGATTTCGTGAAATTTCTCTAGCAAAGATGGTGTCAATCATGATTCTAATTAATTAATATTCCCAGTCTTTCAGAATCTTGAAATATTTGGGTTTGGGTAGTTTGTTGGGAGGTCTGTTTAGGCTACTGGAGATGACCAGTGGAGCTTATGCTGAGAGCAAATGACAACACTTCACTTTCTTTAGGAAAGGACCAGTGTTTCAAAACATACTGTGGCTGTATGACAACATTCCCTCTCCACATCCATTGCATATTTCATGCACTCTTATTCTAAGATCTAACTTTTAAACTTCCAAATGTGTATTGTTGATACATTGGCTGGATTCACAGACTGTACAACAACATGGTAGGCTTTGTTTGGTCTTGGCCAAATGTATTTATTTGTATCTATATTATTTTTACAAATAACTCAAGGTGGCGAACAAACCAACACACCTTCCTCCTCCTATTTTTACCACAACAACAACCCTGTGGGTTGAGTTGGGCTGAGAGAAAGTGACTCGCCCAAAGTCACCCAGCTGGCTTTTATGGCTAACGTGGGACTTAAACTCAGAGTTACCCACTTTCTAGCCTGGTGCCTTAATCACTAGACCAAACTGGCTCTCTACTTGCTACATTGTCCATTTTTAATTTATTGATTGATCACATTTATAGTCATCCATATCGTCAAAGGTGACTCTGGGCAAAACACAATCACCAATGCATTGTAATTTTTAAACCAAAGTTTAAGATTATAACATAGTATTATGCAATCAACTAACTACTATATATTAGGAGACTAGAGAAACTTTTTTTGCCTATCTTGATGCAGATCTTCAGGCATAATCTTTTAGAGATTGCCAGATGGCTCCACTCATTCTTTCTCTTATCTTGCATCATATTAATATATTTAATACACATGTGTACATTAATATGCCTTAATACTCAGAACGTCTAAGCCCAGTCAGGAAAATATACTACTTTACTAACACATTAGATAGATTCAAGTGGACCAGTTTATTGAATGCAAAAGTTAATTTAGAAGCACGTTAGTTCATATATACATATACACCTGTTTGGATTGCTGAATTTAAAAATGGTCAATGATTGGGTTACTTCATCTGATACATGTTATGTGTCCCATGAACTATTATAGCAAAATTCTTTTTTCAGGAAAATGGATAGACACATGATTTATTCTTTCATATGTTGCCTCATAAAATAGTAAAATGTTGCTCTGAGGAAGGTAAAGATTCACCAACGAAAAAATAATTAGATGAATCTTTACTCTCATAGCTACCAAAAGTACAAAGGAAGTCAATTTTTATGAGATAGCTGAAATCAATTAAATCACTGCATCAATTTTATTTATAACAACTTATTTTAGGAACACAGTTACTGAATGAGCCTAATCTGTGTAACAAACAATCTGTACATAGTCTAAAAAAATATTAACCCAAACTTATTTCAGTGAAAGAATGTCATCTCTTAAAAGCCATTTCATATTACTTTGAGGTATTTGGAAATATGCCTGTATAAGCAACTATGGACAATGGAATAATTCTGCGGCAGCTTTTCATTCTGCTTATGAGATATTTGACTCTTGTTCCAGCACTAAGTAATGAAAAAATATGCTGACTATCACAGGTGCACATTTTAATATCGTAACAAATAATGAAAATAGGAAAGATTTAAGATGTATCAATTAAAAATTAAATATGTATTTGGATGTATGAATACAAGTACTGTACAAAAAAGTTTTCTGAAAAGTACTTCATGAAGTTACTTCCACTATTTTGTTAAACATTTCAGTATTACTTTCCACTGTAATAGATAACTCTGCCAATTTTATTTCTACCCAAAGTATTCAAAGCCTACATCAGTTTAGACCGTGGGTGTCAAACTTGCGGCATCACGTTGCCGTCACGTGACGTATTGCAATGTTTTTCCCTTTGCAGAGTTGGGGTGGGTGTGGCCTGTGCATGATGCATGCAGCCCATGGGCTGCCAGTTTGTCACCCCTGGTTTAGACAGAGAGGATACACCTCAGGAATGCTTGTGTCAACCCCATTGCCACATCAACAAATGTGGCAATAGCATGACACTTTCCAGATGTGTACAGCCGTATTTTATTCTTTTCAGTTTGTGCTATATTGAGCACTTGTTCCAGAGTTTCCAAATGCCAGAGCAGTTTTTGTTTACAGTTTGGCCTTCTCAGTTTTAAATTGTAATTCTATGAGGGTAATATGAAGACTTTGATAGATATATTGCCTATACTAAAGTACTACACAGTATAGAGAAAATGAACACATCCAGAATGGCAGAATTCGTAGGGTGAGATATTCACAACATAGAACAATACTCGTATCAAGCTTTCTGTTAAAATAGCATAGGCAACAGGATCCCGAACTATATTGCTCAACCCCTTGCCATTGGCCATACTTTGTCAGCAATACCTGGAGTACGATAGGTTGCTAAACTATATGCTGCTGCAAACAATAGGCAATAGACTTAGCTAGCTTTTAGGCTGAGCTCCTTGCAAATCTACTCTACATTTCTAATCTGAAGGTGCCAGATTACAACCTTAACACTTGCACCCATAAATGTTTCCCAAGAAGGTTAATTTCTTATTTTTATTCCACAGAATAGATTATGAAAATCTATTTGCATCATGGGTTTTTATCCTATGCTAAGGTATTATCTGATTTTCATTAGCATGTGGCATTAGCCTACCGAGTGTATTGTGCCAACCACAGTTTATGTCTGAACATGTGGGAACCCAGCCAACATGGTTTATTTAATAAACTATAATTCAGCAGAATATATCTTAATTTAGATGGCAAACCTTGTCATAGCCCACAAATTATATGAAGAGGAAATGTATTAACTTGAATAATATATTGCATGTCGTTGGAAATTAATTTTTTATTGCCAACTACATGTAGATCCAATAAGACCAGTATCTTTTAAACACAGCTAGAGATCAACACAATACCTGTTTGCCAGATGTTGGGAAATGACTAGCCAGGCAGAAAGGAGGGGTCAAGCAGCAAGTTAGCCTTCAGTTTTGCAGCTGTAAAGATCCAGAACTGAACACCGCCCCCCCAAGCTCCATTGAACCTTATCTATCTGTTCCCAAGAGAAGGCAAGCAGTCCAGGGAGATTCCTGTACTATAGACAGGATACAATAGTTAGCTTTAATTCTACATGTGTGGACCTGGTTGTTTGCATCTGACACCAATACAATATATTTATTTATTTTTATTTATTTTTACATTTATATACCGCCCCATTCCGAAGACTCGGGGCGGTTTACAGCTTA
>JANHFL010009668.1:481002-492432 GCA_032468155.1 Oxyrhabdium leporinum | reverse complement strand
GAAGACTCGGGGCGGTTTACAGCTTATAAGCAATACTCTTACATCAGTATATTAATCCAATATACCTCAGAATATGTTACTATAGCTGTTCTTTCAGTTGTTTTTATGGTTAACAACATAAATTCTACTTTTATTTTGCTTCTTCAGGGCCCTCTGACACCACTGTTCTGTAAAGTAGGGTTTAGGTCAGGATGATTTCCAGTGGAAACAACCTGATGTTTAATCTTCCATTTTCTCATCATTTTTCCCATCCATTTCCTCTTCCTGGCCTCCGTCCTTCCCTCTTTTTTTCTCAGTTCATCAAACTTATCCAATCATTGAAGGTGGGAACAAATGCAACTGTTACTAGAGGCTGGGTCGCTATCATAAATATATATACGCATCTTTTTACAGAACAATTTCTATAGCTTTCTGTTATTACAGAAAGCTTTTAGTACACTATTTTAGAATAAAACTGCCATAACATCTCCTTTTCAAAGAGACAGTAAAAACTCAGCACCACAATCAATAGTTCTTATGTTTGCTGTGCAATGGGGTCAGCAGCTAGCAATTCATTTCACCTGTACAGTGGTCCTTGATTTACAACAGTTCATTTAGTAACCGTTCAAAGTTACAACGGCACTGAAAAAAATGACTTACGAAAGTTTTTCACATATATGACTGTTGTGGATCCCAATGGTCACAAGATCAAAAATCAGATGCTTGGCAACTGGTTCATATTTATGATAGTTACAGTGTCCTGGGATCATGTGATAACATTTTATGACCTTCTGACAAGCAAAGTCAATGTGGAAACTAGATTTACTTAGCAACTGTGTTACCAACTTAACAACTGAAGTGATTCACTTAAATGTGGCAAGAAAGGTAGTAAAATGGGACAAAATTCACTTAACAAATGCCTCACTTAGTAACAGAAATTTTGGGGTCAATTGTGGTTATAAATTAAATTTATTTAACAAAGAAAATGTTTACTATGAGTGAATGCAAAAACAAAAGGGGAATAAGTTTGCCACTGGGAGTTTTTTGCCAGAATGTGAGCAGGTTCATTGAGGAATTGTAAAAAAAAATGAATCGCCTTAAATCCTGGAATGTTTTACATCTATGTGTAGGTGAATATCGGTTGCTAAAGTTATACTTGCAAGAGCATGAATAGAATAAGGAACAACAAAAAATATGCAATGTCCTCTTACTTAAACAAAGACATTTAATTAATGTTTGGATAAATATATAAAGAATGCTTGTGATGTCATTAGAGATGGTTAATGGACACAAATGTTAATGTTAATGTTAATCTACTATTTGTGAAAGCAATGTTATGTAGTTGAAGACTGGAATGGTTATCAGATATTAGACAACAAGGAGTAAGGATATGACAATCTATTGAAGACAAAGATAGTTGTGTTCAACAGGAAAAAAAAAAGAACAATTGCAAGTTGTAAGGGACTGAGAAGAGAGAGTAAGCAAATAAACGTGTACTTTGATAGAAAGCACATTTTAGATAAAGAAATGGATAGAGAAACCATAAAATTAAAATTTTGGCAGTAAGATAATATGTAATATATGGTCTATTATGATGAGTGCATATAGAAAGTGAAAATAGTAACATATAAAATGTATTGATGAATACTTTCTAATATGGAAAGGAGATTTGGGTATGTCAGGAGAAACAACATGCAGTGAAATAGGTTATTTAAGAAATGTGCAATGAAAAACAAGTGAGTAAACAAAAAACCGAATGGTTAGTATTAAAGAAGTACCTTGAAGAGATTTGGTTATAGATGGAGAATTTATGAAAACAGAACAGTAAAACATCAAAGAATAGTTATTGAATCAACAAAAATGGAAAGATCAGCAAAATAATGGAATAGATGAGATCTTTAAAAAGAGTGGAGCGAGAAGATAGCATATGAAGTGATGAATGGCTGAGATGAGAAGAAGGGTTTGCAAAAACAGAGCAAGTACTATGAATTATATTGATATAAAATAGATTTATCGCTTCCTTTTCCTGATCTTTAATCTTTACTTAATATTTCTTACTTGGCACTTGGCACAATACTGTTAATCCAAAAAATAAATAAAATGCTTGGCATGTATGCACGCACTTGATGAATGATGGTCTTAAGCTCAATAATCATATCCTTTAAAATATTAATATAACATTATTGTATGTACTGTATATTCTTCCCATTAAATAATTACATTCAGCCTTTGCCAACAATGCCACCATCATTAGCTATGCAAGATGGAGAAGAAAGGATATTAAGATATTTATTTAAAATGTTTATATAGCCAAAGCTTTTTAAAAATCCATTATTATTCAGAGAAACACAAGTATGCATTCAGCATCATTTGAATGAATCACCACCATTGCAATTTTGTCATGTCTTAATCCTTTTAAGGTGTATATCTGCCTATGGGCATATTTTAAAATCTACCTGTGCTCAAAATTTTAGTAAAGGACAATCTCAGTTGGGCAAGAGGTCAAAAGGAACATATCCTTTCAATTAATATTTCCATGGAACATAAACATTAGGAAGATTGCAAGGAGAAAATGCAAAATCTTTCATTTCCACATAATTAAATTGAAAGAATTTGACCTTTAAGAAATGCATTTTTCATGGTTCTGCAAATTTCCAACTTTTACTATTGCAAACCTTTGAAAATTATCAAGAGGAAGATGCTACAGAATAAGGAATATGTAATAAATGTACTCTGCCAATTTACATATAAGAATTTTTTCCCCTCCAAGAACAGTTTATTTTTTAAGATTGCAGTATAGGAACAGTGTAGTACGGTAATGTACATATAATATACAACATTATATTCTTAATTATCTGTGCATACTCTGGCTTAAATTATTGCTTGTACTACACTATTTGCCACAATATGCCTTCCTTCCTTGCCACACTTTAAGAATTATATAAAAGACTTTCAAAGTAAAATAAAAGCATTGTGGTTTGAAATTAAAATTAAATTCCTTTCACCATATAACCAGGCTTTTGGTAACATTTATGTTATACATTTGGCTAGTTTCTATTCACATACATTTTGGATATCACTAAGATTGGGATGCTTCTTAAAACAAAGGTAGCATTCAACTCTGATGCTGCAAATTACATTTACAGCAGTTTTAAAAACTTGGTGCTTCGTTCATTTACTATTCTAGAAAGCATATGGCTCTTCCATTGAGCAAACATTTTTTTAAGTAGTGATCTAATAACTGCAACTAAAAACATCTTACTGAGAATCCAAGACTACATAGCACAGAATTACTTAATGTTGCCACTCAAAATTTTACTCAACCTCTAATCTTAATTGCTTGGGAAAGAGATGTATGAAAGAGATTGGTGAATAATGTGCAGTTATTTACAGGAATAAAATCCCACAAAACATGTGCGCATATACATAGCTCACTTTCTTCTCCAGCCCTTTCCATTAGTTCCCACTCTGCTATGTCAGGAACTGCCAAAAGGGCACCCAAAGCTATATTCACAAGGATTAAACCTCTCAGTCTTTAACTTTTGTGCTATATGATGGCTTGCTTTGAGAAGGCCAGACTTCTGCCTTTGGAAGCTCCACTTGCTTCTCCTGCTTCCTTCCATAGTTTATAGCAGCTTCTTAGTAAATCTAAAGATTGTAACTTCAGACATTCCATGATAATATGATGAATTTCAGAAAGAAAGTAAGCTATGCAAAATATAACAGGAGAGCTTCTAAAAGAAAATAAGCATTTTCATTGTTTATAGCACAATTTTATGTTATTATTTTACTATATTCTATATTTACTATATACTATATTCACTATATTACAAAGGTTTGTATAGAAAATCACAGGATTTTAAATATGCTACATAATTCAACCTGATCAAATTTCTACATGCTTGGTTAGTTGTTATATATTACCAAGAAGAGACTTTGTAAATATGATATGAAGAGCAGTTATCACATAATATATTTTGTTCATGGAAGAAACTATGCTGTGTAGCCTAACAATATGAGTAAAATCAGAGGAATCAAGATGTAGAAAGAAAATTCCTAACAGATGCCCAACCTTACTCATCCCTACATAAAGCTACAACTTCTCTCAAAATAATCTAGAATACCATACATACAGATACTATACACAATTTATCTAAAACAGAGTACAATTTTGAAATCATCATAGTATCAGCATATACACTTAAAACTACCAAAAGACATAAATATTGCTGTTCTACCACACTGCTATACCATATCCAAATATAAACACCCTATTAGCAATATCCTTTGGTGTGGCATGTTATGCAATAAGCATTCAAGTGTATAAGCTGCATTAAGGCATATTTTTGAGAATTTTTGTAGGTACATTTCTGTTCAAGAATATTTTCAGATGATATACTTAAAATATTCAGGGTTGTAGAATTAGAGTAGCATCCCAAGAAGAGAAATAATAACCAAGGTTTTCACAATAAACATGTTTTTCCCCGTGTTGAAAAAATGGTAACAGAACTTTTATTAGAGATGGGGAAAGTATATGAAGCTTGTAATGGAATTCATTACATTCCCTGAATGTGAATAAAACAGTCTACTAAGCTGAGGGAAAAAAGCCACTGTCCTTGATGGTTCAGAATTGAACCATCACTATTTGAACTATCTGAACAAGGAGAGATTTGACCTGGAAATAAGGATAAATTTTCTGATGGTGAGAACAATCAACCAGTGGAACAGCTTGCCTTCGGACATTGTACAAGCTTCATCACTTCAACTTTCAAGAAGAGATTGGACTGTCATCTGTCAGAAATGGTGTAGGGTTTCCTGCTTCGGCGGGAGGTTGGACTAAATGACCTACAAGGTCCCTTCCAACTCTGTTAATCTAATCTAATCTAAACTGACACCTTTGGCGACATATACAGTCAATATGTGGAACTTTTATTATGCTAATGAGGAATTCCACAAGTGTAACATGAAACAAACCCACACATTTCAATTTAACCAAGAACCATTTCCACGTAATCTATCATAGCAATTTATTTATTTATTTATTTATTTATTTATTTATTTATTTAACATTTATATAACCGCCCAACTCACACACAATAACTCCAGGTGACATACAACAGTCCTCAATTTGAATCTGTCTAAAAGGTGAAACAGTTCAAAGGCAGTCAGTGATAATTTTTGGGAAGATGATAAAGCTGTGGCAGAAAGTGTGGACTAGACACACTTGTATGCATGACAAGAAAGTACAAATCTTGAGAAGTCTAGTGAGTTTAGAGGAGAATGCTCCTACAGGCTACTGAAAATGTCCCCATTGTTTCCCTCTCAATTCCCTCCCCAATTCAAATTACTTCTAGCTCTAACCCTAACCCTCAATTCAAATCACTTCCAATATTTTGGGATTTTATATAACTCTACACTTGTTTTTTTCAAACACACGTTGAATGAAACCAGAAAGAATTGTTCATCCTATCACTGAAAGACACAACCTACAATAAACAAACAACAGGAAAATACAAAATAATGACTAGTTTTCAACTATGGTAAAATCCCTAGTTGCAAAGTCTCCAAATATTTGAAAATATATTGCACTAAGATCATGTCTTTTTGCTCAAAGAGCAACAACAAGTAGCTGATCAAGGTAATTACAGCAATATAGGAGAAGATATGTTGCCTATTTCAGAAAATGAACAATATTATTACCTCCTTAGTAAAGTCCCTTTACTACAAATATGTTTGATATAAGTTCTAGGACTCTATTGCACCGTACTTTCTATGTTCTTAATTATCAAGCAAATCATTAAGTGCATAAAACAGTCATGAATCCTGATGTGTCCAATACCGATATGATATTTAGCATTAAAAATAATTCTCTTCTCTTCAACCATCACATTTTCAGTTGAGGCAGAAATACAAAACCATTATAAGTTACTGGCACTCTTCAATATAGATTCAACAACTATTCATCAAGCCAAACCAATTATTAGTCTCTAGAGGAAGCCAATACAAACATTTTATAAAGGTAACATTTAACTATCAAATTTTAGCTGATTCATATATTGAATTTTGGGGCATTTGGCTTGTTTCCAGACAAATCATAGCATGTTAATATATAACAACAAACTGCATATTTGGAAGTATGCACATCATTGTTTCACTGATTTATCTCTTCTCAAAAGCACTTCAGATAACATTGCATCCACCATCTCTAGATACACCATGTTTATACATCATGTTTACTCAGCAGTAAATCCCACCAACTTAAAACAAGATTTCTACTGAAACAGGTGAGGTCACTGTTTCAAACATCGCAGAGTGCTAAATCAAGTTTGCCATTAAATGTACATTGTTCTAGATGTACAAGTAATTTTGAAACTCTGATTATATGATAAATATCCTGAAGACCTTTTTAATATGCCTGCATAATATTTTAGGATGATATGTGCATTTTATAGATGTGAATTAAATTTTATGCCTCATGCAATCAGGGCTCAAGTACAGTTGAAATCACAAAAGGATTGTGTACCATCTAAATCAAATACATTTTAACATATGCTTTAATACATTACAATTCACTTCACTTTCTGTCTTTCTAACATTCCAGTTACAATGCTCCTTATAATAATCTTAGAGAACACAATAACTTAAAAAACTCAGAAACCCATAACCTCCTATGGATTTTCCACCATGAATCAAATAAATTATTTAAGCAAGCCCCAGACTATCCCATTTACATGAATTAAAAATGTCCAACAAGAGAAAAATAACATTAGTCTTTGGGACACTGAAAAATTAGCTCTTGAAGTAACTTTCGGTTTTAAAATATACTATGTATTGACAGTGACCCTAGCTGTTTGTTTAAAATATTGTCAATACTAAATACTTGTTCCCATTTTTAAATTAATATAAAGGGAAAATTTTTGCCCAGCAAAAATAGATAACATTGTCTTACCACTAGTAAGTTCAAACCTCAGATTTATTGGGTTTATCTAGTAAGATATGCTGGGGAATTCAGTCTCTTTAGACCCAGGTAACCACTAACGGAGCAGCCCTACACATGTTTCTCAGAAGTAATCTGCTTAATTGAACCAATGAAGCTTAACCCTAAGAAAACTTAAAAGAAACTTAACAATTGCTTTGGCAACTGCCAGCATCTACAAAGATGTACTTTATAATGAACATCACAAGCATATGTCAATGGTTACATCTGCTATTGAAGTTATACCACCCAGCCATTCTGTACAATTTACCCCTTATGCTCTATTACAGGTTTTTGAATATTATTAAAATGTCTGAATGCAATTAGAAATGAATCTGAGGAGAATTGCCCCATAGCAGGAAGAAGTCTACTGAAACATTATCAAAATTACATGCTGGCTTCTGGGTAAAAAAAGCTTGTCTTTCCAAAGATAACTTTTCTTCATTCATTGTATCAAAACACACAGACACGGATATACACAGAGAGAGACACACATTCACATGTATATATAAAGAACACTTACTGTTCTAGGAATTGGTGGAGAAAGAGATCCATTAGACATATATGGATCATTATTCATATTTGGCATCATGATATACCCAGAATAACCAGAATAAGAAGGTCCTTTATTGTACAGAACACCATCTATGTGTTTGCCTGTAAAAAGCAAGGGTTATTTTAGTCGGTTTTTTACATTTCTAATATAAAAAAAACTTTTGTATAGTACGATCTTCATCAGGCAGCTTTAGCCTTTTTTAAAGATTCAGCTTTGCTTTCAGACTTTTCTCAGTTAAGTTTTAAAAGCTCTTGAAAGAATGTATGTATGTAAGATTTTAGCTTTTCCTAAATGTGCTGCATGCTCATGTATGTACAGTTCGACGTCTAGCAAATATTTCCAGCCTTCAAAATTGCAGCGTGCCAGATCTCTACAATATTAAAACATCAAATAAATCAGTTTACTCCTACAATGTACAGAGAAAAGAAAATGTTTATATGTGTGCTTTCTCCAATGATTAATATGCACTGTTTTTGAATGTGTAATTCTAAAGCTTTAGTAGTCTTTATACATGCAGCATGATCTGGCTTATTCTGATTGGGCCAATTAGAAGCAATTAAGGAGAAAAAGAGTTCAGGCTGACATACAACAATACCCTGCTGATAGTAGTGAGCTTGTTCATCAGAGGCAGCTCCATTTTTAATCTGCTTAATATCTAATTTAAATAATAATGGCTAGTTTGCAAGCAGTGCAAGTTGGATTTAGGTTGTCCATATTTATTGGACAAATGCTTCATCACAATTCCTGGATAACAGAAGGCATGTCTGTGTTCAGGATTTGACAAGAAGCTGAAATATTTTGTGGTTTAAAAAACAAAAATCGCCTAACTGGCCTCAGTGAAAGATTTTATTTAATCAAAATTGTCTTTAATTAACAGCAGTCTAGATTTCCAGTGTATTGTGTGAATTAAACCGAATCCTTCATCACATTTTTTTGCGTGGGAAAAAAGGTTTGTTAACCACTTCTGTACTTAAGTAAACAAATAAGCAAACATCTGAGTACATAAATAGTGCTGTCTTGTAAGAATAGTATTCATATGCTTTCCTGTCAGATATGAAATGTATCTTTTTAAAACTTTTTTTTTTAAAAATGGACACTGGTTTGATTGAGGAAACATTCCCATGGCATAGAAACACAATGTCTGGTTCCAAAATCACATTTATGACCAACAACCCACATTCAAAAAGAATGGGTTTGGTTAGATGGCCCACTATAGTGTTTTACTCAGATACTGCAAGACCCAAGCTAAATGGGGTTTAGCATAAACAGATCCACTATCTCAACAGTGAAATCCAGAGACCATATCATATATATCTAGCCATAATATATGCTGACTGGGAACAAGAAGTATATTTCCAATATAATGGGAGACTGCCAGGTTGGGTAAAGCTGCTATAAACATGACATCTCTTACCTTCTTCAGGATGTTCTCTGCCTTTTTCATAAGCTTCCTGAGACTGGCCTTGCCTAGACACCTAACCCCAAAAAAATAAAAAATAAAATCATATATGATGGCTACCGTATTTTGTGGTACATAGTAGAAAACTGTCAGTGTCAAAGTTCAGTAAAAGTGTTTTTTAAACATTTTCCAGGACAAATAAGCAAAAGGAAAGAAGGTTGTCCCAATATTCTACTTTCAGCTATATAAGAATGGCTTCCATAGTCCTTATTTTGCATTAGATGCTTGTTTTATTGAAAATTGCATTGTTAAAAACTGGGGGGGGGGGTTACATTTGTTTTAATATAAGTTAGTTACCCAATATTTTATGTAAGTCCTTTAAAGAGTTTATGATTAATTCTGTAACCTTGCTGATTTTAATCCAAAAATATTCATGGCTGCTCTAGATTAATGCTTTTGTATGATCCTATGAGTCATATGAACATACCTTCAGTATGCCATGAAAACTGATTTACAAAACAAACCAATACACATCTAATCCGAAGTATTGCCATGTTGAATGACGCTTGCCATGTAAACATAAAAAGTTGGAACCTTATGGGAAAAGGACACTCTCATGTTATGCTTATTCCTTACACAAAAGGAAAGGCATACTGTGTAAGAACTCATAGTAACCAAATAACCATAGTATTAACCAAGTAACACTAAGTTTAACAACAATCATTTGAACAGGCTCCGAGTTTCATTGTAAACAATAAAGGTTCACACAAATTGAAGCACTAATTTGAAGAATTCAACAAAATTCAAACAGTCTCTTTTTCATTGTAACAACCTTGGTATTTTATTGCATGAGGGGGAAAAACAGGTAATCATTATGCACAACAACAAAATGAAAAGAACAAAAAATCTGGTATTGGAGAAGTACAAGTGTCTTTTCTTAGAATAAGCCAACAATGGTAAACAAATAACCAGCAATTTACTGCTGCTGTTTTATAAAACTCAGTTAGCTGCCAAAAGCATCTGTTTCATTCTGTCTGATGTTAGGACCAGTCCCACTTCAGTGTGACACACACACACACAAACGCACACACTTATATACATACAGTATGTACCTACCCATAAATAACATCATGAGTGGAATTTACTTGAAACTAATGTGTTTGAGACCCTTTTCCTAATTATTAGTAGGGCAGGGCCCATTGCTACATTCCTAAAATATTTCTGCATCAACTCCTGCCAGAAGCAACAGGAAGAAAGAGGCTCTTCTGACTTATGAGCAGCTATTACTATCTCTGAGGATACAGAAATAACATTTCCCCAAAATCTTTTTTTTCCCATGTAAACAAATCCAGACTGACCTTCGGGTTTTATTAATGCATGAATCAATGCAAGCAGTCGATACTGCCTCTATATGCCAATGTGCACAGAGCCTCTGTTTTCCTACAGCTGCAGTGGGCTTCTCAATTTATAATCAGCTCTTAAATCCAAATGGAAATCCCAAACTCTGGTTTTTGGGAGTAGAATTCTGTGAACCTTTGCCTGACAAGATCTATTCTTGAAAAGTGCTTAGAATGTTATGGGGAGGGAGGGAGGGAGGGAGGGCAGAATCTGTATCCTGATCATGTTCAGTTCAGTTAAATAGTTAATACTTAGCCACACATAATTGCCTCTATGTTCTCGGCCTACTTTACATCAGGGTAAGACCGGGCACCAAATATAATGTGATAGTACAGAGAACACCCAACCCCAAACACAAAAGTTTTGATCGCAAAACAGAAGGGGGGTGGGTGGGTTGCAATTCATCCTTAACAGCTGTCTGTAACATCCTCTGCATACAAGGAAGAAGCAAAAGGAAGCAATTTGGCAAAAAAGAGAAAGAAAGCCAATGAGCCGAAGGGGGGGGAAGGCTACTATAGTGGCATTCCAGCTGCCGTGTCCTTGTCTCTCCTCCCCACCTCCTCCCTCCCTTCAAAGTTGGGGCTAAAGTAGCAATAAGATTAAACTCTGGGTAAACAAATCAATCGTTCCGTTTCAGCTTCTGAGCGAGCCCGGGCTCTCCTTCCAAAGGAGTGGGGAGGGAGGGGATGCAAACAGCTTCAAACTCCGGTCTCTCCTCCCACCACAAGCGGTATTCATTCATGGGGAACGCAGGCATCTCGGTTTTCAAAGCGCCGTGGTCAAAAACCTGTAATCCACTGGGCGGCTTGCAGTTTCCCGTTTTCCATTCTGGACTCACGCGCGCGCACACACACACACCCCTTTCCTTAGCTGGACGTGGGGCAAAAAAGAGAGAGAGATAGAGAGAAACGAGGGGACTTGAACTTTCAAGGAAAGCCCTTTAAAATAAAATCAAATTTCAACAAGAAAATAACTTTTCCCTATTCCTTACTACCCCAATCGCAGACCAGACCAGAGCAGGGGTCTCCAACCTTGGCAACTTTAATCCTGGAGGACTTCAACTCCCAGAAGCTTTGCTGGCTGGGGAATTCTGGGAGTTGAAGTCCTCCAGGCTTAAAGTTG
>JANHFL010009668.1:449154-459939 GCA_032468155.1 Oxyrhabdium leporinum | reverse complement strand
TTATTATTATTATTATTATTATTATTATTATTATTATTATTATTATTATTATTATTATTATTATTATTATTAAATAATTCCATCTTCAGTTGAACAGTGTGTTGTCTGGGTAGAAGTATCATTGTTGAACAGTAATCAAAATTTGTAACATCACTCATTACATTGGTATTGATTCTACAATACTAAAATAGTAATATTCCACGTATTAATTCTACAATATTAAAATAATATTCAACATAGTAATCATAATATTTGCTTATTTCTTTTAACATACCATATTTTTTGGAGTATAAGATGCTCCGAAGTATAAGATGTACCCAGCTTTTGGGCAGGAAAACAAGAAAAATAACAGCTGCCTCTGCCTCTCAGCAATTTGCCTCCTTGCAGCAAACAGCAAACAGCCTGGTCAGCTTTAGTACAGCATGATTAGCATAAGCAGCTGATGGTTAGTTGGATCGGCCTCCCGATGATCAGCTGTTTAAGGTGCAGGATTGCCATCACCTATTTCTGCCTCCATGTGCCCCATTTTTGGCTTCTGCGCACCCCGTTTTCACCTGTTCCAATCCCTGCCACCAGGAACAGGCTGAAAATGGGGTGCACGGAGGCCAAAGATGGGGTGTGCAGAGGCTGAAAATCCCTTGATTGCTCAGTTCTTGTTTATTTTTGAAGTCCCCCTTCTCATTCAAAATATTTTTATATCTAGCAACATTTTCTATGTTAACGACATTTGGGTGAACCAGTGCTTCCATTGTTGAAAGCCAAACTGGTATCCTCAAATACTGTTGTTCTCTGATTTTCTCCCATACTAGCAATAATGCATTCCTAGTATAATACCTTTGAAAGTAACCATGTATTTTACTTTTCCCATACCACAAGAAGGCATGCCAGCCCAATTGCAAATCATGACCCTCCAAAGTCAATAGTCTTTTGTTCCTCAATACAGTCCATTCTTTCACCCAAGTGAGTACCGCAGCCTGATAATATAATTCCCAATTTGGTAACCCACAATCTCCTTAATTTCTCGCATCTTGCAACATTTTTAAACTTATTCTTGCTTTTTCCCCTTGCCAAATATATCTTAGTGTTACTTTATTGAGTTCCTGAAAATATTTTTTTCCAGTTTTATCGGAATCGTTTGGTGCAATGCATTTTTTGACTGTCTGCTTCCTTAGTTTTGATGGTTGATCCTGAAAGAAGCTATTTCGTTTCAGTATCCATTGCCACTTCTAAGATTGTATGTGATCTTCTTTATATTTAATTGTAATCCCCTTTTTTCACTGTGCTCCTACACTTTTACTTACATATCCTTTGCATTTTCGGGTATTAGAGAGGTGTTACTTGCATAGAACAGGTTATTGATGTTTCTTTTTCCAATTTTAAATGTATGTTCATGTTTTAAAAATCCAGCTTCTCTTAAGTTATATTTCAGCATTGAATAAAAAGGGAATAATTTGCAGTCTTTCCCCCCCTCTTTTGTCAACGTAGAGCCAGTCTGCTTCACCATGTTCTATCTGAACTATGGGTTCATGACCTATAGGTGGCTTTTGCACTAACACAATGAGATGTTCTTGGATTCCCATTTTTTTAAACACATCCTACAGCTTGACATAACCAATTCCAGTCCCCAAAGGGTTCAAATTATTCAGTTAGCGAGCTTGGTTTGTAGTCTGCCATATAAAGAAGTAGGATTTTGAAGTGCATTTGCATTTATAAGTTTTAGTTTAATAACAGATGATCGACCTATGATTTTATTAAAAGATGTCTCAAACAGTTTTCTTTTAAACTGGAGAAGATTGATTATGTTAGTGAGCTTCTCACTTAACACTTGAACTCAAACAAGGAAGAGTAATTATGAATTGATGAATCTACAGAAAAGTGCCTAAGGGTCTAATGCAAAATAAATGATGCTTTGGTATACTGAGATTTTTTTAATTCACATTCAGTTGATGTAGTTGCAGTACTTGGGTAAAACCATAATGAAGTTATGAAATCATTGCCAAATAAGTGCCACTATGATCTACTATATCACAGAGTCTATACATGCCACATGTTTAACAAGGAAAAAATGAGTTTAAAGCATATTGTAAAAGTATTGAGATAAATTTATCTTTTTTTCTTGATCAAACTAGCTCTTAGGACAAATTGTCACTTCTAAGATCAGAGAAGTGAACAGTAAGTTTTGAGAAAACTTTCTAAGAATGTAGTCCTCTCGTTGTGGTATATATTTTTAGAGTCAGAGGCTATAATTTCCTCCTGCAACCAACAGATGGGCCACTCATGACATAATTAGAAACTTTGTGATGTCATAGTAAGGAGTCAATCGAATATGGAAGTTTTGAGGGTAATTAAGAGGGTAACATGCAAAAATTGAGCAGGAGACAAATTGCTTTTATTTCTATCATTGAAATGCTCTAAATATTGTAGTAACAAATTTAGGTAGCAAAACTGCTACATTTCAGTGGAGCTCTTTGAGGGTTTTTAAGAGCATACAGTGGAAGATCTTGGTTCCCAGCAGATGCTTATTACAATTTCTAAACTTTCTTTGTAGAAAAAAACTAAAAAAAAATATCATTGAAAGTTAGAAATTTTGCTGATAAATTTCAGCAGCATCACTGTGGTGGCACAGTGGTTAAAATTCAGTATTGCAGGCTAATTCTACCAACTGCCAGCAGTTCAATACCAGCTCAATGTTGACTCAGGCTTCCATCTTTCCGAGGTTGGTAAAATGAGGACCCAGATTGTAATATGCTGACTCTATAAACCACTTAGAGAGGGCTGTAAAAGCACTATTAGCCTATTGCTATTGCTATCATTACCAGACTTGGAAATGAGTTGCAAATAGGATACTGAAGGCTGCATGCAGTTATCTCGGCCCACATTTGCCTTATAATATGGGTCTTAAGGTTTCCTAATTCTTTGAAGTGGATTTAAAATTAATATGGGGGAATTAAACTGATAGAGGAAGTAATCAGTTTTTATATTTTAGAACCCCCAAGACTATGGTATGTAACACCTCACTTGAATCTAGCATTTTTTATGAATGAAACATTTATTGCCAGTTTTTCCACCTTCATGCTCCTCCCCTTAAATTTTTGGAAAGTCTCCAAAGGGCTTACTGTATATTTTTAAGAGCTGCAAAGGAACTGCAATCAAACTCTGTAAGCAAATCTTTGGATCCAGTCTTTTGATTTTATAGGGCTTTGCTTATATTGCCCTATATAATAAAGGGGGGTCAAGACTGATTTTGTCCCAGAGGCTGTGATGTAACTTTCAAGTGGAGTGGTGGTGGGATGATGAAGATGACATGAACATGCATCTATCATTTCTGCAAAATTTGTTAACATGTTGACCCTGCATTGGGAAAAGATAAGAGTTTAGGATCTGTTTGGGGCAGGAAAGTACCTTGGGTAATATATAATACATGCACTTCTAGATACACTGAACAATATATAACACTTCTAGATACACAAAAAAACAAAAAGTTAGAATAGGAAAATTTGTTCAGAGTTGAGTGAAATGTACAAGCTATTAAGATCTTCAGGACTTATTAAAACTTAAAAAAATATTGGATAGAAGACCAGAGCAGGGAGGGGTTAAAAGGGAGAGAATTAGTTTGATTTGTAATTATGAAGCCTACATGGTCAGAGTGTTAAAATGGATTATCCGAGAAAATGAGAAACATTCAAATTAGACTGCATCAGGTCCTATGATGGTTTCAGATTGCACTCAGGATTTCCCTAGGACTGTTAGGATGAAGAAGCAAATCCATAATAGTTCACCCCCATTTCTGGGGGAAGAAAGCCCTAGTTATGTTCATCATTTGTTACAACACATAGTTTCCTTGGTAATTGGAAAACAGAAATAAGAAACAATTAGCTTTATGTTAACAAGGATAAATAATTTTAGCTGCTGAACTAAATATAGAAAATCAGTAGAAGTAAAATTAATCTCTTGAAAAATAATTGAAGCTGAAAATTTCAGTTTGCTTTATCAAAGAGTTGGAGGCGGTGAATCAAGCTTATGTCTGTTAACATGTAAAACGTTTAATGACTAAAATATAAAAAGGAAAGCGACAAGTTCTTAAACCACATGGCTGAACTGGAGGACAGTAAGAGAAAAACCTAGTTCCAAAATAAACATAGTAACATAGGTTAGTGCGATATTCTAATGCATTTCCCTCCTTTTCACTGAATATTTTATGAATCAATAGTCTATTTGTCGTGGTAGCAGATGATACAGGATGGCTGGTCACAAAAAATGTGGCTGCCATTTTTATAGGTAGTCATTTTCTTCTCCGATTCTGAATTTTAAATAAAATCTAAAGAGGGAGTGTCAGCTCTTCAAAGTAGACCAAACTAGGAAACCAAAGTTATGAATGCTAATATTTTTATTATAAGGTTACAGTAACAGAATCTTACAACACTGAATGCTTAAACAAAATGATACAATTTCAAAAAGAGGAAACACTAAACCGGATGATAATACAGCATATGCCCAGTTACTAGCTATACTATTTACTCCTATACAGTCTTAAATAGTATCTTTTCAAGTCCCACCAGAGATATTACTTGGAATTAGTTGTTCGTAGAGCTTATATTGCTAGGTAATTGCTAATGACCAGTCTGCTCCTTAGAAGTGGGCTTAAAACATACACCTTATTGCAAGCATTTTAGAGTTTTATTGTTACGGTGTTCATTTTCATAGTTCTATTAGTGGATTGGGGTTTTTTTTGTGTTTGTTTCCTGTATATTTGTACAGTTGCCTTGACTCTGGGATTGTATAGCTTATAAACTTTCTTAACAAATATTTAAGTATGTGGCAGATTTCCAAAAGCATCAGTTGTGAATGCAGACCTTAACTGTATCAGCTATTACAGCTTCTGTTGTAATGAGACTTATTTCTGGATAGGTCACTTACATGTATTGCAAAGTATGTGTTGTTTACCACATGTTTGTTTCCTGGTTATAACTCTTGCACATCTTCTTAGAATAGACCAGTTTTTATCTTTGGGGTGCTAACTCAAGGTGCCCATTATTTCACACCTTTGGCCCAATATTTAAAATGTATTTCATTCGAGCAAACTATTTCAAATCACTGTATAATATAGTGGTGCCTCAAGACTAAGTTCTTATTCCAGGATTGTGGACATTTTCTTATATAAGACTTCATGTTGTGGAATGTATTTTTACCAGACCCTTTACTTTATTGGGCATAGCCTAATGCAAAAGCCCAAATTGTTTCTTAACTTCAATGTTATAATTTAGAATGGTTGTTATTGTTATTGGTAAACAAATGGGAATGAGAGAATCTGGCTGATCTACTACCTATCTTCCATCAACCAAATCAGAAAAATATCAGCATATTGATGCGTAGCCACAAAATAACAAGAGTTGGAAGGGACCTTGTAGGATTTCTAGTCCAACCTCCTATACCATTTCAGACAAATGGTTGTCCAGTCTCTTCTTAAAAAGACCCAGTGTTGGAGAACCCATAACTTCTGGAGGCAAGTCATTCCATTAATTAATTGTTCTAACTGTCAGGAAATTTCTTCTTAGTTCTAGGTTGCTTCTCTCCTTGATTAGTTTCCATCCATTGCTCTCAGGTGCTTTGGAGAATACCTTGACTCCCTCTTCTTTGTGGCAGCCCCTGAGATATTGGAAGACTGCTATCATGTCACCCCTACTCCTTCTTTTCATTAAACTAGACATATCCAATTCCTGAAAAAATTAACCGCATAACTGTCAAGCACTAGGGAAATCAGAAAATTCAGCAGTTCAAATAAGTGTAAAGATTTATTGCAAGCTTAAGCCCTCTACAAAATCTGAGCTACTAAATGTCAAGGGAAATGAGCAGGAATTAAGAGGCATTCAAGGTGGGCTGGACTTAGATCTCTTGCAGGCACACAGGGACTTATGACTTATGATGCATTTGACCCCTCTCTCAGGTTCAGCCTGGTCATCTCCTACAACAACTGCAGAACTGAGGAAAGTTATGCTGTTTTTTCTCTTTCTAAAGTCAGAAGAAAAAAGTCAGTGTGTCTATGTATTGAAGAGGTGAAAGGCTTCAGTACTGTTCAGTAGCAATGGCAAATATGTTTTATGCAAATTTCTGCTGTGCTTTATTGTTTTAATGAATAAATAGAAGTATCATGCTATATGGTGGTCCTGAATTTTTATTATTTACTTCTTTTTTTTTCACTGAGCAGAACTACAGATGTGCTAGAGAATATGGCATAACCAGGCAGCAATGTAAGTTTTTTGCCAGATGTAGCTGTTTTTTATGATAGGAAATAATCATTAAAACAATACTTCAAACAGTTTCAATTAAAAACATTGAAAATAGCTTTTACTGTAGGGAAGTAATCACAGTTTTAAAATTATTCTCAGACATGAACTCTACATTCAAAGGAAACATTATCTCCATGATTGATGCAATAATCATTTAAGAATCTATGAGTTCAGGAGCTTTGGTTACAAGCCGTAATGATGTCATGTGTGTCTGATGTCATCTCTCAGCACACATGACATCACTTGCCCCCATTATTTCACTGTGAGTGTCCATGATAAGGCCAAAGACTTATCTCGATTCAGCCTTCTAATGGAGTTGCTTAGCATATTATGACTTAATACAATTTGTTGCTTTTAGCTTATTTACAAACACTGTAGTTTGTAAATGATAACTTATGACTTTGCCTTATCCCACTTGCAGTTTATACATTTAACGGTTAAACAAGCTGTTGCTTGGTGTATGTGACCCCAATGACTAATAATCCTGCACGTTCACAAAAAATATTAGGGTGTGTAGATTCAGACTCCTTTCTCTAAACAAATCCTTTAAACAAAGGACGTATTTAGGCATACCAAATCTGAATCTTCCTGGATCCATATCATAGGCTGCTTTTTCTATGACTGAAGACTTATGCCCAATTAATAGTATTTCATATAAAGTCGTCTTATAAAATCATTGACTGGGAAATTTAACATCTTCCTTTGGTATGTACTTTTCCTTTCCTAGAAAATATCTGTTGGATGATCTACTTGGTCTCCAGACAAAAGCCAGACTTGCTATGGAAACCCAGTGAAACCCAGTCTCTATTCTGTAAGTATGTTCAGTGTTCATACTTATGTTCAGTGGCTGGAGTTCTTGATAGGTTTGAATAACTAACAAGTTTTAATTACCAAAAATTTTACTAAGAATACACAGTGAGAATTGACTTGACTTTGTCATTTTGCTTGGATTGAGAAGTGGTTTTACAAAAGTTCCAGACTGCTAAGTGCATATGCATACCTGATTATTAAAGAAAGAAAACAAAAACTGGTAATATTGTGTATGTGTGTGCATTACTTCATACAGTATTTCAATTTGGAAAGAATAGAGCATGAACATCAGTCTGGATCTGAAAACACAGCTGAAAGTCTGCATTCAGGCATAATATCTCCATTCAAAAAGTAGGTAATGGGGAAAAATGTTTGCTGGGTTCTAGATATCACCCAGTATAATATGCAATTCCAATGACAGAGAATATATGTGGTCCAGGATTGAAATGTTGGTTTCTTGGTGTTCTCCGAGGTTGGTTGTTTTCTTGCAGATATTTGCAGAAAACAGTTCACATTGATGATGTCATCTAACCTGGTAATGACATCTGGAAGGAAAAAAAAACCTGAGCTGAGAGAACACCAAGTACCGAACGGGACAAGCAGTGCTGGGCTAGATGGACTAGTGATCTGTGAGTGGTCAATACAAGTGAGTGGCTATGTTCACCCTAAGCTATAACGTGGTAGATTTGTCTTGCTTGGTCTAGAATGATGTGTGTACTATGCTTTGTAAATCACAGCTTACAGCTTAAATCTGGATAACCACCTGTGCCCCATATGCCTTCTTTGCAGTCCCAGAAGCCCTGGAGAAGGTGGATCTGAAAGCGCTAGATTTAAAGAGGAAAATGGGTGCGTTAAACCTTGCTTAATTAAAACAAAATTGGTTTGCTGTAACATATAATCCTAGTCAGCATTATGGAACAAAATCCTACTTAAATTGCATAGTATTTTACATCACACTAAAGAACACTGGAAGTTAGAACTCGTCCAAAATACTGACACACAAGTACGTTATGTCCCAAAGGTGCTTTTTCAAAAGGCAATTGGACTTTCTAGTTTTTTTCTTCTTAGACATTTCACTTCTCATTCAAGAAGCTTCTTCAGCATTGACACAGTTCAATGACACAGTTTGAAAGATACTCTTTTACCTTTTAAAATGACCAATACTTTGCATTCATAGAGTCTCAGCCCAGTTTAACTAACAATAAAGTTTTATATATCACAAACATCTGAAGACTTGAAATGAAAGATGTTTAGCTCATAAATGAAGGGTAACATCATGCAAATCAATTTAGAATGACAAAAAGTGAGCTTAATATAGAAGTTAATTGGGAGCAATGTTATAAACAATTCGCCATACTATAAATTTGAAGGATAGGTGTTCATTTAAAATAAGCTGGAATATGCTTCTAAAAACATGTAATTTTAGGAGAGAATAGTCTGTTAAAATTAATATAATTGATTAACAATTAAAAATTAAAACACAAGTAGAATGGGGTTGGAGGTGAAATATTGAGTTTCCTTTGATAGGTAGAGTAATTACGAAGTGTGCTTTTGAAGTTCAAGGAGACAGCCTTAGGACACAATATTTTTTTAAAGTAAAAATTGGCTTGCACTCTGTTAGAATGATTTATTTTGCACTAAGAAATGGGTGTGAGACATGATGTGATTTAAAATTTCATCTCTTGTTGAAACTGCTTGAGGGTGACATGTTTTTCCTCCCTTCATCTCTCTCTCTCTCTCTCATTTGGGAATGGGGGTGATAGGGAGTAGATTTTGTCACTAAAATCTACTGTGTAAAAAGCCAAGTTGCTCGTTTCTCTTTAGAATGAATTTTGAAAAATATATGTGTAAACTTTCTTCTGATACAAGGAAGTTAAACCTTTTTCTTCCCCAGAAACTCAAATATCATGATTAAATTTGATTAAAATGACCAAGAATTTAATCCTAATAACTTGTGGTCTAGTAGAATGACATTCATATAAACACTGCAGCATTTCTCTGTCTGGTGTTTCTTTACAGGTAGTCCTCAGCTTACAGTTAGTTTGTAGTGACCATTCAAAATTATGACCCCCAAAAGGTACTTATGACCTGGTTCCCAAATTCTGATGACTGCCTATCCAGGTCACATGACTGCATTTTGGGTGCTTAGCAACCAGGCTGCATTTACAGCCACCTGCACCATCCCAAGCTTGCATGACTGTGATCTAAAACTGGTATTTATTTCTGGTTTTCAGCAAAAATGTCTCATAGCAAATAATGGGTTTGCTTAATGACTCCTGCATTTGCTTAATGGCTACCGTATTTGCTTAATGTGGTTGTAAAATTGGATCAGTCAGTTGATGATCTGCTTTACAAGTATCATAACATATGACTGTAATTGGCAGGCTCCAATTATAGTCATAAATCAAGGACGACCTGTACTGATGACAGCTGCAGTCCGGCTACATCTGGAGTACATGAGGTTGTAGAATGCTGATGTGCAAGGTATCAATGATGGGTATTTTGGAACTATTGTTTTGCTGAATATAAACAAGTGCATTTGACATATGCGATTGTTACATTCAGTCTGGAATGGTCACTTTTGTCATCTAAGTACACCTACCATACAGTCATAATAGTGTGACTTTTTCTCTTAGTCATCTCTACACTTCCTAGCTTGCTTAATGCTTAGAGAGTGAGTTTCCAACTCAGATCTAGGATTTCCTAGGCAGGAACTATGAAAATATCCAAGCCAATATGAACCCCAAGCACACCAACCAGGATTAATGCTTTTTTGGTTGAATCAAGGTTCAGTTTGTCCTCATCTTCCAATTCTGAACTTTTTGATATGTTGGGGCTTTGAAAAGGAAAAATGGTGTATTGTGCTTGTGACTTCAAGAAAACCATTTCTCTCTGTCTATCTGTCTGTCTCTCCTCCCACACATGCACACACAGAAACTCTGTGCTATGACCTCCAGCTTTGATTGCAGCTGTTGGAAAAGGGGTTGCTTGTGAAACTACAGTATCATGCCATTATTACAACTTTCAGTGGCTATTTATATGCAGAACAAGGAAATGTTGATGTCCAGGATCAATGATGTTCCTTCTCATACCAATAAAAAAAATCTCTCCCTCCCTCTCCCTCTCTCCTTCTGTCCCTCTGCCTCTCTTTTACAAAATAGCACAGGTGATTTCAAAACACTGTAAAATGTCTGGGGAGAAGAAATGTGGATTGCTGGGTACTGTATGTTTGTGAGATTCTATTCCTCCATTCCAGATGCGAACTAGCCTTCATGTGATATGATTCATGGAAGTGAGGGTCATATAGAGATGCCAATTGTAATACTTAATTGATCCAATACCACCTGAGAATCCATGTTCACTTTAACATTAGCTAACATGACCACATAAAAGTCTGCTACTCCTGATCATGAGAAGCAACTTTAAAACATGGTAGGAATTGAATGTTATGGATAAGGCACAGAATAAGGAGCCATCTGGCATCTAATATACGAAGTTTGAAGCAAGAATAACTGACATTACTAGAATATAGAATAACTGACATTACTAGAATATAGAATAACAGAGTTGGACTCAGGAGGTCTTCTAGTCTAACCCCCTGCTTAGGCAGCAAACCCTACACCACTTCAGACAAATGGTTATCCAATCTCTTCTTAAAAACTTCCAGTGTTGGAGCATTCACAACTTC
>JANHFL010009668.1:430511-449054 GCA_032468155.1 Oxyrhabdium leporinum | reverse complement strand
ATTTGAACCGCTAGATTGAATCAGCAGAAGTGGCCTGCAGTTCAACACTCTAACCACTGCGCCACCTAGGCTATATAATATGAACCATTGAAACAGGGAAGAATTGCATTATTTTGAAATAATATGAACCATTGAAACAGGGAAGAATTGCATATTTTATTTCTTTATAAATTACATTTGAGGAGGGGGATTGTCATTAATTTTCTTATTCTTTTTTTTAAAGTATATCTTTTCCAACATGCAGCAAAGATGATGGAGTAATTCAAGAAGTTGATCTGCAAACCAAGCTGAAAATAGGGAAGGGGGGGGAACACCTTAGATAATCGATTTAACTGAAATTTTAGTCACTCCGCTGGCTCAAGGTAATTTATAATCTGCAAGAATTGAGAAAAGGACCTTTTATTTTGGCAGGGAAAAGGTCAATCTGTTAATTTTGGATGCAGTAGTTTAATAGGTTTTGCTGTTTATCTTTCAGTGGGTACATTTTAGAAAGAAGAATGCTCCTACTTCATTTAATTGTATTTCAGATGGAAACGCCACTTAGAAAGACAACATTTTTACTTCTGAAATGATTCTTCTTGAATGCAAGACCTCCTGAGATCAAATAGAATGCAAAGTCCATCTGTAAATATATTCTGATCTGAAGAAGACATGTGATAATGAACAATCATTTGAAAGGGCATTCAAGGTTAAAAATACCTAGCACACGCACAAACAATCCTCTCTTTTGTTTCTTGTTTGCTTTCTCCGCAGTTACCATTTTTTTCCCCAATGGTGTAGTCACATGACATTAAGTTTGTCAAACAAATTCACGAAGAATAGGGGAGAAAGAGAGCGAGAAAGAGAAAATCTGTTTAGTCTTCATCTTGATAAACCACTACAGGTTCCAAATCAGAAAGGCTAATCTATTTGTTAATGGGCAGGTCATCTTTTGAGAAGTTTTATGTCTTGGCTTTCTTCGCAAAATGTAATATTTCTAAAATATTCAGTTTGACAAGTATGCAGGATATGTCTTGGAAGCAGGCACCTGATCAACAAGCTATAGCAGGGAATTTAAGAAAAAAATGCTAGGTACACAGATTATACCGTTTGTTTTTCTTTCTTTTGTGCGTGTGTGTGTGTGTGTGTGTGTGTGTGTGTTCCTCTCCTGGTGAACACAGGGACTCAGCTACTTTTGTACTCATTTTCTTCAGCAATGGTTCCATTTTTTACAGTAAGTAGAAAAACTAAGTTGGCAGTACAACAGTAATGAAAAAAATAACTTTGTAACCAATCCACACATTTATGACTTTTGCAGGTCTATCAAATAAAGGAAAACTGAAGTAAGATCATAAAACCATGATGCTTCATTTAGCGCTTTTGTCGCTTAATGACCGAGTAACCATGGTGGCTGCTAAACCACAATTGTGGTTGCTAAATGGAAACTACCTGTATTTTTTTAAAAAAAAGTTGACGTTGTGTCCCTTTCCTTCCTTCCTTGATTTGGAAGGTTGCCAACTCCTAAACGACTCTAAGCAGTTACATAATTAATGCGAGAAAAAGGCAATTAAAAAAGAGAACATGTGCAGCTGGACAAAATCACAGATTGCATTATAAAAGTTACTGAGGGCTCAACAAACCACCTACTCCAGGCTTTCAAAGACTTGCAGACTACAATGAGAGCTGTGCAAGCCTCTGGATGGTTATTTTATTTTTTTTGGTTTGGTTTGGTTTATTCTCCTTTCATTCCAGGCTATTTGAAACATATTTTATGTGAATGAATAAGGGATGTGACATGGATCAGGGGTGGGTGAGATTTTATGTTATGAAGTGTTCAGTCACAAGACAGGGGAAGTCTTCCTGTGGTGGTTCTGCAATAGCCACTAACTTGAACTTGGATTCATCAAGTGGTGAATCTGCTATGTTCTTTGAACATATCTGCATTAGTGACAATTGGATGCCGAGCTTTCAAGGTTCTTTTTAAGATATAGTATGAATTTAGGTTTTCCCATGAAATGGCATTTGCATTGATATCAGTGATATTGGTGGTGCAGTGGTTAGAGTGCAGTACTGCAGGCTACTTCTGCTGATTGCTGGCTGCCTGCAATTTGGCAGTTCGAATCTCACCAGGAAGGTTGACTCAGCCTTCCATCCTTCCGAGGTGGGTAAAATGGGGACCCAGATGGTTGGGGGCAATATGCTGACTCTGTAAACCGCTTAGAGAGGGCTGTAAAAAGCACTGTGAAGCAGTACATAAGTCTAAGTGCTATTGCTACATTGCTACATTTTTATTTCTCTGAACTGAACAAAATGACAACTCATCCAGATTTCAGCACAACACTAGCATACACTGTAGGAGATATTTCAGGAAAGGAAAAAAAAAATAAATATTGTGGATAAATACAGAGTCTTTTTTTTTTGAAATGTTGGAATTAGATGTTGGAAGCTTTTTGAGAAGAACTGAATGTTGCAAGCCAAAAGATAAGTAGTCTTTCTAAATGAAATAAATACTTCTCTGGATTTTGAGAAGCTGAACTAATACATACAGGAACTTGGCAGACAATACATCAAGAATATAAAATTTATTATCATATTATCATTTATATTGTGTCATACTGAGGAACAATTTCAAGGGGAAGATTTGAGGCAAATTGATTGCATATATAAAAAAAAAGCTTAGCCAAGGAATACTTTTTTAAATTGGATCCTTAGGATACTGCTATAAAGACTTGAGGCACTTTAATTGCATATAAAAAAAACACTCTAATTCCTGGCCTATAGACACAACCTATTCTTAAGGTGGGTGTAAGGTATTCTAGAATGACATTGTCAACATTCTGACTAACAAACTCAACCAAAGCAAGCATGGTCGAGACAATTCAATCTCTGAATGCAAAACTTTATTGAGTACATCATTTCAGCACTGATGAGGACAAAACCGGATCTAGCTAATTCCCATGGAAACACACATAATTGAAGTATAGATTCTCCCTTCCCCTGTTAAAGCAGGTCACATTATCCAATTGAGTCTCATTGTATTGTTATGAGAAAAATCTTTGACTTTGGCGAATATCTGCTGAAGTGTCCTTGGCTCTCATGGCTGTCTTTTTGATGTCTGGAGTCTACATTCCATCTCACCCTTCCCTCCTCCTTGGGTTCATGAGCTCCTAAGCTACAATTTTAGCTTTCAAAATTAATTTCTCTAAGGCAATGAAAAGAAGGCATGCATAATTCTCCCTCTGTCCTATAATCTGCATCACTTCTCCAATTGTAGTTTGTCACATCAGGGGTCTTCCTCATTACTGCAAATAAGTAAGGGTTGATCACTCCCCAACTCTCAGAAGAATCCTGATTTTCTTTAATCTTTGGTTTGTCCTAGAATTAATGAGTTGGAGTGAGAAATGTTTGTCTCACTCTCACAAAATAGTAGATTTCAATAAAGATAAGATTTAATTCAAGAAAGTTTAACTAAGTTACCTAGTCATCCAAAATACAATTAAACTATGGTAATTTCTGCCACAAGTTGTGGTGAAATCTTGTCGGGTCCTATTAAAATGATAATTGTGAGATAACAGTTTAAGATTAACAAGAAGTAGCAAGGGAATTTGAGAGACCAAAATTGGTCTGAAACCCAACCAATTTTGTTTAAGTCAAAGTTCTTATCAGCAATCGATATTTACAAGGTGAGGCAAGGAATAAAAGCAGTAGTTAGGTACGGGGTCAAAGTTTTCAAGAAGGTTTTCATAAAACATACAATAGTGAAACATAAAGTGCTAGGTTGAGCTGTCATACAGATTCATTTCTGCATTGTATTGCATTCAATAGGTTGATAAATCCAGTTAAGTTCCAAACTCCAGATGAGCAGAGCTAGCCTAAAATTTTCAAGTGTGACAGGTGATGAATCCTTGGCTTCAAGAACTCCTAAGAAATAGTTTTAAAAGGATGTAAGGTTCACATTTTCTTTTCTTGTGAAAGTATTGGGATTGGTATGCTCTTTTATATAGTGATAGGAATATGATTCCGGTGTGTGCATTTTTATAACCGTTGATTTGGCAGAGATCTCGGTTGAGATGACAAATATGATAGCTAACTAGAGATAGATAGATAGCTGGAACTTTTTCAGTTATTTCAAATTAATATTTTTTTCAATAGAAGTTTCTATTACACACTGAACTAACATCCTTTTTCCCCCATAGCACTGAATGCAAGAGAGCCAGTTTGGTATGGTGGTTAAAGCACCAAGCTATAACCAGAAGACCATGAGTTCTAGTCCTGCACAAAACCAGCCGGATGACCTTGGGCCAGTCACTTTCTATCAGCTCCAGGAAGGAGGCAATGGCAAACCATTTCTAAAATCTTGCCAAGATAACTGTAAGGACTAATCAAGACTAACAGGAGGCAAGAAAATGAGAACTATAGTGATCTAGAGCCACAAAAACCAGTTGAGGGACAAATATAAAAAGGACCAAGCAGTCATGTTGTCTAAAGGCAAATCTCCACACTCAGCTTACATAAGCACAAACTACCGATCATTTTGGAAAGTAGGAACACATTTTGTCATTCTTAACCATCAGCTAAGACAATATAAAAAGTATTTTCTGTCTTGTGGTTCATTTTATGTGTTGGTCTTCAATTCTGACTAAGTAAAAATCCCTCCATTCCAACTGATTGTTGAATGTCTCCTTTCCTCTTTGGACAATGGTCACTCACCTTCACCTTGACTACCCTTTGTCAAGCATATTGATGAAAAAAAAATCACAAGGATAGGCATACAGCATCTTTTGCCTGATTGTTTCAATTGATCCTTAGCAACTCCACAGATAGATTTTATAGAATAGAATGGAATGGAATGGAATAGAATAGAATAGAATAGAATAGAATAGAATAGAATAACAGAGTTGGAAGGGACCATGGAGGTCTTCTAGTCCAACCCCCTGGATAGGCAGGAAATCCTATATCATTTCAGACAAATGGATATCCAGTCTCTTCTTAGAAACCTCCAGTTTTGGAGCATTTACAATTTCTAGAGGCAAATTGTTCCACTGATTAATTGTTCTCACTGTCAGGAAATTTCTCCTTAATTCTCGGTTGCTTCTCTCCTTGACTGGTTTCCACCCATTGCTTCTTCTCCTGCCCTCAGGTGCTTTGGAGAATAGCTTGACCTCCCCTCTTCTTTGTGGCAACCCCTGAGATATTGGAAGACTGCTATCATGTCACCCCTAGTCCTTCTTTTCATCAGACTAGAAATACCCAGTTCCAGCAACCATTCTTCATATGTTTTAGCCTCCAGTCCCCTAAACTACTAGTTGTAGCATACAGGATCACGATGAAGAGGTGTATCTACCTTATTCCAGGTAGCTCTGTATTTATTCACATGTGTATATACACTGGTTTGGGATGAATCTTCTTTTCTTTCTCTGCCAATTCTGTTTCTTTCCAGTCTGCCAGTTGCTTTTAAAACCCTTCCAAATGAAATACTTGAATCATCCATTGTGTTAAAATCTATCATTAATTATTTTAGCTTCCTAGCGAACGCTCAGACTGCCTATATTGGCAGCAGCTCCAAAATGTAAATTCTGGATCTACTTCTGTGTTGTGTAGAGAAAAATATGTGTTTGTGTGTGCATGTGGGAGGCATTTTTAAGAGCCAAGATGTTATACACAGACTCTGCTTTCTTATTTCTTTTCAGATTGACTTCTTTACATCAGTTTTCCGTTAGCTGAGCTGAAGGCTGGATCTGTTATGCCTGGCTAGCAGTCTTTAACACATGGGTCTGTCTCCTAATCAATGTGAACCTAAGATATTATAATATGTGTGGCTTGACGTTAAAAACATATTTTACCTTTTTCCATAAGGCAAAATTTCTGGAAGCCTGCCTAGACTATCTATTGATTTATGGTACTTGAAATGTTTTTCAAAAGAGTGTCACCAATGCGCGTAATGTTTCCGGATGCTAAATTTTGTATTTGCGTCTCTGAATAAAAACACAGCCAGCAAGATAGAGCTGCCTGTTGGCAACACATCAGAGGAGAGAACAGAGCGTGACTTATTCCAGCAAAGGTCTGGTATACATTATACCCCATTAAATTGGCTCCAGAGAGGCCTATTTTGGATGATAAAACAGAGAGTTTCTGTGATATGGAAAAGCCTATTCAATTTTACCCAGATCCCATTTTTTCATTTCTTAAAAGAGAAAAAGAACTTATTATAAATATGGAAGACAGATTCACAAACTTGATGAGACATCATTGTGGATTGGACAGCCCTTGCATTTGGAAGTAGCCTCGTTACAATATTCATATTGCTGTTTCAGGTGAAGTCTTGCAACAATATTAATTTGTGGGTGGTTTCTAATATCCTTGAATTAATATTCATATTTATTATTTAATTTATATCCTGCCTTTTATATTTTTTATGAAGAACTCAAGGCAGTTAGCATATCTAATGCTCTTTCCTCCTCCTATTTTCCCCCAATTCCCCAAGGGTCACCCAGCTGACACCTGGAATAACTCATGGCATTGTCCTAAAGCAGGTTTCTTTGGAGGTAAGGTAAGCCCCTGCAGCTTAAAATTCTACCAATCCAAAAATTTTGCATGCACTTTTTCAGATGTTGGGGATTACACAAGAATTTAGCAGACCAAGCAAGAGACATTAGCCACCTGACAGTGATTATCATTAGAAAGAAGTATTCTAGAAATCTGGATGTGACCACTAACAAAAGGTCAGAATGACTGATTTATATTGATGTGGGTATTATGTCTCTTGTTCTCAGTGACTTAACTTTTCTGCTAGTTGACAGACTCACACTAGTTTGGTGCTGTCCCTAGAAAGTGTGAAGGAGATTCACACCACAAGAGCCAAATTCCACAAGTGTCATAAATATGAGTCAGTTGCTGAGCGGTCGAATTTTGATCATGTGACCATGAGGATGCTGCAACAGTCCTAAGTGTGAAAAATGTTCATAAGTCACTTTTTCCAGTGCCGTTGTAACTTTGAACGGATACTAAATGACTACCTGGAATAGCTTTTCTCTATGAAGTCATTGCTGCTGAGTAAGGCAAAGTGGCAAGGCTGCTATGTGTTGCAGGATTCAGTGATTTACAAGTAAGGAGAAACATCTCAGCACAGCCCCAATGTCCTAAGTGGTCCATTTATCTTCCTTGAATCAACTATGTTGTTCCATCTGAAAAATTCAAATGCAAATCATTGCCTTTCATGGTGTTCTCTACATGACAAAAGTCTGGGACAATTAATCTCACTGCTCCTGTGCCTAGAAACGACCCATCCTGGAAGCCTTCATATATAGGCTTCTGTGCGACAGATATATATGATTAGGGATGAGTCAGGATAACCACATATCAAGGGTTCAGCCAGTGTCGCAGCTCATTGTACTAATGGAAGCTATTTCTTGCCATTAAACACAAGAAGGGAGCTTTAGTAATCTTTGAGGATGCTAGTCATTTCTAATGCATTAAAGATCTGTAATTGCTAGGCTGGCCCAAAAGGCAGCTCCGCAATCTTTTCTTTTCTTTTTTGCCATAATCTAAAACAGCAAGATAGTGACTAGGGTTAGATGCAGTTTAGTGATTAAACTGGACAGCCACCTGTTTGAAATGGGATTGGGTCTCCTGCTTGAGTAGGGAGTTGGACTAGAAGACCAACTCCAAGGTCCCTTCCAGATCTCTTCTGATTGATTAATTGATTGATCTTCTTTGGATATGTTAGCCTCCAAGACAAAATTTCTCCATTTGGGTTAACATAATCAGTCTCTAGGAAAGGCCCAGCTGTTTGGATCCTTTGCATGCACATACTTAGATGATTACAATTGGACATTAACATGTAAGACTCAACTGATATTTTTAAATACATTTTTGGGATGTTTAATGAAACACACGCATTCATCTGAGGGTACGTTCTTCTTGAAGCGTTATACTGTAAATGATATCAAAAAGGAAGGTCACACTTTCTGAATTCTGTTGGCAAAACATAGGCCTGTAATTCTGAGAGAAAACTATAGGCAGGTTTTACAGAATGGTTGAGGTTACAGGCTGTTTAATAACTGGCTGTGTCCTTCGTGGGGAAATTGAAAATGTTTTCCAAAAGGCAAGCTGGCAATGTTTTTTTCCTAGCTAACCCTCTTCCTCACCCGCTTCCTTCCCAGTGATGGTTCTTACTCTTCTCCTACCTTTGTCTCTGGGACCAAGTTGGGGGTAAAAGACATTTTTCAAAATCATAATGAACCTGGAGTTTGGCACTTTGCTTTGCAAAAAAGTCCCGTTTAATACTTATACATGAACAATTTTTAAAGAGTTAGCAATATTGTAAGCCAGAGGTGCCAAACTGGCAGCCCGCAGGCTGGATGCATCATGCACAGGCCACACCCATCCCAGGAAAAAAACACTGTGATGCAACACATGACCACAACCTGATGTGGTGAGTTTGACATCCGTGTTGTAAGCCAGACAACTTCCTTGGAATATGACCTTGAAAATCTGATACAAATTTCACCCACTTTCTTAAGCCATTTGGATCATGCCTTTCTGTTGTTCCTCACATCTCAATGTTTGCATTTCCTGGTTGTATATTGAAAGATAAATATAACAAGGACCTTGTTGAATGAACTTATTCACTAATTCACTGTCTAGATTTAGAGACAATTTGTCTCCAGGACACAAGCGGTGAGGGAACACAAGTGCTTACATGTTTGTTAATCAGCCTGTTCAGGTAGTTCTCGATTTACAACAATGTTTAGTGACTGTTCAAATTTACAACAGCATTGCAAAAAGTGATGATCGTTTTTCACATTTACAACTGTTGCAGCATCCCCATGGTCACCTTATCAAAATTCAGACGCTTAGCAACTGACTCATATTTATGACGGTTGCGGTGTCTCAGGATCTTGTGAGTGGTTTTTATGACTTTCTGACAAGCAAAGTCAAGAAAGATCATGAAATAGGCCAAAATTCACTTAACAAATGTCTCATTTAGCAACAGAAATTTTGGGCTCAATTGTGGTCATAAGTCAAGAACACCCTGTGTTTCTAAAAACATTTGATCTTATTAAAATTCTGAGCTGTGATCTGTTTATTTCTTTGTGGCTGAGCTTTTAATGTGTGTTTTACGGGTTGCTTAAAAACATCCCAGAGGACGGACATGACTACCACAATATCAGAAAATATAGTAATATATATATACTAAAATATTTTAATGTAATCCATATAATTTTAGAGTAATCTATATAATTTCAACCTGCAGCTCCCAAAATTCCCATCTAGCAAGGCAAGCCAGGGAGAAAGTTAAAGTTATGCCTTGAGAAGGTAACTTTTTTCACCCGTACATTCCCTCTTTTTGTACTTTACAGGAATCAGAGTGCCAGTATTCATGTCTAAGAGAATTTCAACATTTCCCCCAATTTACCTTCACCTCTAAATTATTGCTTTTATTTTTATTTTTAATCCAGCTACAAATTTATAGTCCTGATGTGTTGGGTTAAGTACATTCTCACTGGGAATATTCTACCTTCCTAAGATCCCCCAAATCCTAAGTAGTTAAAATCTTGTGCATGTTTTAATGTTGTTATTAAAAACACTCAGAGACAGAGATATATGTAATTAAAAACTGATTACTGTCAGTATCTGTATAACAGGAGCCAAGTGTTTGTGGCTAATACTTGATGTTATCTTAGAAAGGAACAGCCCTAGAGCTGGAATGCATTTAATGCTTATTGGGTTTCCTCCCACACAAAACTGATATTGATCAACTAGAAATAACTATATTACTGTTGTTTATGCTTTGTGGGTGTGCACATGTATCAAACAATCTTTCTTTTTCTAGTACGGTAGTAAAGATAAATTTGGAAAAATTGTTGGAGAGAGCTTGGGAATTTATTCAGATCTTGATTTGTGAATGATAGTAGCAAATACTTAATGCATCTTAAGTCAGAAATCTACATCAACCTCTGGCATTAATAAAGACAAAAATCTACATACTATTGTATTCAACTTACAAAACTCTCTACAAAGTTGTTCCTCATAATATTTTTTTTACCAACTGATTAAGGCTTTGTTCTTTAGTAAGGTATTTATGTCAAGAGGCAGTGCAAATTATAATTGAATATGTTACCTACAGACTTTGCCTGTCCGTAACATTTTATTACATAATATAATTTATTAGTTTCTTAGTTTAGAAATTTGGGTTTTTTTGTTTTGGGGGGGGTGCAATAACTTTTATTAGCAATAGCACTTAGACTTATATGCCACTTCATAGTGCTTTATAGTTCTCTCTAAGTGATTTATGGAGTCAGCATATTCCCCCAACAATCTACATCCTCATTTTGCTGACCTCGGAAGGATGGGAGACTGAGCCAACCTTGAGCTGGTCAGAATTGAACTCCTGGCAGTCAGCAGAATTAGCCTCCAATATTGCATTCTAACCACTGTGCCACCAGTGCTTATTCATGGTGCTGTTTAAAGATCTTTAATTCTTTATTGGTTTTATTCATTGTAAACCACACCAGATAATAGAGTTTTATGTACGGTTATATGCAAATAAATACGTTAAGGGATGAAAGAACTTTTGGACAAGAAAAAAAAGGCAAAAGATAAAAATAGGAACCATATCTTTGAAAATACCATTATTCAGCTTCTGATAAGGATCCTAAAAATTGTATAATCCTAGTTGTTTTTCAAGAGAAATACGCCACAGAATATTTGTTACATTTTTTTGTTATGCTTGGCTAATTTGCTAGCAGCAACCTTGGAAAAATGAGATCTAGCCATAGATATATATCTCTTGATAGCAGCTTTTCTCAGTCTGGCAGATGAGCTGGACTATGACATCATTCTTAGATTTTTTTGGGACCATAGCTTGCTAGCTGGAATTGCTAGGAGAGGTAGTCCAACATATCCATAGTTATTATGGAAAACAATCAAATTTGCTTGTTGTATTTCAAGAACAATTGGTAATTCACAATATATTTAACTGTTAATTGATAGTCTGGAACCATGCCACAACTATAACTCCAGAATTCTTTGATCACCCAATTGTTTCTGGAATAATTCAAAATGCTTGTCTTAATTTTATGACCAAAGTTATGATTTTCAAAATAGTGAATGTAGATGATCTCCCATCATGTCTAATTTTCAACCGTGCTTGTTAAGATTGACATAACTTGTCCATTAGTATGTGAAGAAAATTTCAGGCCCTCAACAGTTCAAACTAGATGATTTAAAGAGACAAGATTTAAAGATTTAAAGATCATCTCCAGAGATTATACTAAGAATATAGCCATCTTCTAAAAAATGACTATTATTGATAACAAACAAACAAAAAAACCCCACCAACCTCTGCAGTTCTGGGGTTTGCTATTTGGGTTTCTGTCCATTCAACATTCTCCTACTCTACAGAACATTAGAAGGAAAATATACTGTAGCTGTTGCTTTTTATATCAGCATTTAACATAGTTGTCCTATTGCTATGGGTTGAAAGTGTAAACTTGATTTTTTTATTTCTGCTTCAGGTTTTACACAATATGTTGATAAAAGAAAGTGTTGATCTCCTTTTCTCCTTCTTTCCTTAGATCATTTTGCACAAATCCCCAGGGAAGCTCAGAAAGAAGGTTTTCAGTCTCTCTTGGTACACAAAAAAGGTTATCAAGAAGTATTCCACTTCAGTTTAGGATCTGGATTTGGACGGAAGTCATAGAAGGAAACATTGTCTTGCTAAGAAGCCCAATTTTGGTCAATTCTAGTAAGGAACTGTATTTTACAGAAGCAACCATTTTAAATGCTTATAGCAAGAGTCACATTCTCTTAAGTAGTCTCCAATGGCATTGTTTCCATAAATTTGCTCTAGTGAACTTTACATCATTTAAAGTAAGCAAGAAAGAAAAGGATGACTAAACCTGTCTTGTGCTCCAAATTAATGGCTATGCACACTCAGAAGATAGAGATATCGTACTTAGTTTGGCAGACTCAACTAGATTTCCGTTAAACCACATATCTGATAGCAGTGGCATCCATTGCACAGTCAAGGGAAAATGAATAATAATATAGGTGAGAAGTTACTACCACACAAAAGATACAAGTTATCTATTTCCATCAGAGATCAAGATACACATACAGAAGAGCATCAATCACCTGTTGACATGACTCACATAATATCATTTGGACATAACTGTAGCTTATTACTAGTATTAATGTTTCCAGTATTACACCATGGTAGGAGCCATGATGGCGCAGTGGTTAGAATGCAGTATTGCAGGCTGACTCTGCTCACTGTCAGGAGTTCAATCCTGACCAGTTCAAGGTTGACTCAGCTTTCCATCCTTCTGAGGTCGGTAAAATGAGGACCCAGATTGTTGGGGGTAATAGGCTGACTCTGTAAAGTGCTTAGAGAGGGCTGTAAAGCACCATGAAGCGGTATGTAAGTCTAAGTGCTATTGCTGTTACTGTTTCATAAGAATGCTACTTAAAATTGGGTAAGGTGTGGTAAAGTGGAACAGAAGAGAAACAAGAAGCACTTTTTTTTTGTTCTTATTACAGTTGAAGCAAGAAAAATATTGATCCATGATAAATTTTGCAACAATGTAAATACAGTGGGGAGCTCCCGCCCACACACACAATTGGTATTGATTAAATGAATAGAAAACTTCTTGCACAAATTTGCATATGACCGTTGCAAATTCTTTAATAGGCACAGTGATGTCAAACGTGCAAATGTTTTAAAGTTTGTTGCACAAATTTAGGAAGCTGTGTGAGTCACTTATTTTAAAGATCATTCGGTGTGTAACATAAAACTGGAATATGAGCCAGATTATTGAAAGAGACTTGATTGGTTTTGCCCTGAAGCATACATAGAATATATGCAGGGCAGAGGAAATGGATGCAAAAGTGTTGATCAGCCTGGATGCCCTAAAGTGCAGAAGCTGCTTTTTTTTTTTAAGTCAAACAACAGCCTGGAATTTCCTATAAATTAGAGGTGCAGTTAATCTGCTCCAGAAGATAAATTTCTGTGGTTAGTAAAAACCATACATACAGAGAAATTAGTAATACCCATGGTTTGGAAGATTTAGCTGTCACCTCCCACTTATTTTTAAACTTCATCCATCTCCTGATTATCCTGAGGACATTATGCAAAGAGTTTCTTCTTAAATTTATTGGGATATATTCAAACAAGGAAAAAGAAAATGCCTGCTGTGGGAGGAAGAAAATTGAAGATATTTGTGTATGGTGGCAAAGACAAAAAACAAGTAAAAATCCCACCAAAATCGTGCAAACAATAAAAGGACATTTTTAAAAAGATACTTTAAATGTCTTAATTTAATTCATTTAATTTTTATATTCTACCTAAAAACTAGAAATACTTTTTGGATCCACATTGATGAAATGAGTGCACATTTATGATAGAACAGATTACATTTAATTTGCATTCATGGGCAACCAGTGTATCTAAAGGTGGTTTAAAGTAGAAGCTTATTAATAGCAGTTCTGACCTGTGAATGTAGTTTATAGAATGGTATGCCTACAGATAGAGAGACAAGAAGAAAAGTTTTAATTTAATTAAAGTGTTAGGATTAATGAGCATTGTTTGCCAATGGGTTCAGGATAAACAAGATAGTTCTTCATGCAATGCTTAACTGAATTTTAGACTTAATTGGAGTGGAGAATAGTAATTTTAATCTGGGATTCATGATTTCCTAATGTTTACATCACAAATTGATGAGCAACTATACACAGTTTCCAAATAGTTCTAATTGCAAGCATTGTTTAGCTTGTTTTGTTCCAAACTATTATGTTCTTTCAAATGACTCACAGGTTACAAGGATGATGTGTTCAATAAAATGCTTAACTCAAGTCCTGGGAGAAGAATTAGGTCCTTCAAGGTCCTTCAGAGTAAAAGCACCTGAACTGAAGGAAAAAAATCATTCCAGAGGATAGAGAAGGCATGCCTTGGGTTTCAAAAGTTGATACTATTTAATTGAATAGTTGAATATCAACTTTGTCAGTTCACATCAGCTGGTTACTGTATTTTTAAAAAAAAAAATGTTGATGTTGGTGTTAAATTTTAACTGTTTTTAAAATTCTGCTTTAATTATTAGCTATTTTTTAGTTAAGTAAAAAGGAGTCAAATTAATATAATAAATTAAATACTTGTATAATTAATATAGTGTTTACTAAAGTGTAGTTTTTCATCCACAAAAAAAGGAACAGCTAAATATTATTAGCTTAAGTATGAACTCTTGAAGCTGCTTTCTACAATGTAAGCCAAGTTTCTTCTTGGAAATGGAAGGAAGGGCTCTACAAACTTTAGCTCAGAAATGTAGGAAGGTGGAAAGAAAAGTGAAGGTAGGAAATCAACTAAAGCTAGCAAGAGAAGCAAAATCCTTCAAATACATTGATAGCAGAGGAATACAAAAGAGGTAATCGGTTCACTGATAGCAATAGCAATAGCATTTATTTATTTTTTATTTATTTATTTTTACATTTATATACTGCCCCATTCCGAAGACTCGGGGCGGTTTACAGCTTATATACCGCTTCACTGTGCTTTACAGCCCCCTCTAAGCGGTTTAGAGTCAGCATAGAGAAAACTTACCAGATGCCAGAGCAACTTAAATGCTATTTTGTCTCCAACTATAAACAAAAGAACTAATAGTTTGAGTAGCTTAGATTGGGAACAAAGTTTATTTCAATACTGTGCAATTGTTGAACACTTTACCTTGGCGTGGGAGGGGGGGGTACTCCATCAATGATGTTTTCAAGAAGAGATGGAATAACCTTTTCTTGAGGATGGTTTAATTGATCTTCCTGCAAACTGCAGGATACTAAACGAAATGATTCTTGCAGTGCTTTCCAATTCCACCATTCTGTTATTTCTTCCCATATCTATTCTAATTGCTAATTGTCAGACTTATCTAGTATTTTGCAGACAGGTTTAAAATTGCCCTACAATGTTTTTAATTACTGCACAACCCTCAGCTGCATTTGAAAAGCCCACTGTAATCAGTTCAGACCTCTAGCAGGAAAGGTCTATCTCTTATCTGAGAGCCTACTGCAGTGTTTCTCCACCTTGTCAAGTTTAAGATGTGTGGACTTCAGTTTTCAGAATTCCTCAGCCAGCATGCTGGCTGGGGAAATTCTGGGACTTGAAATTCACATTGACAAAGTTGAGAAGTACTGGTCTGTTGGTTGGAAAGAAATGCAAAGAAAGCAAGGCGAGAATTTCAGAGAGAGAGAGGAAAAAGGGAGGCGATCTCATCATTGTTCTCTGGTCTAGCACATCAGTTCCTTTCTGCCGATGGAGGAGAGAAGAACTTGTGCACTGGCCTGGAGAGAGGAGAGCTGCTTGTCCTCCTTTGGCAGGCAGCTTTTTGCTCTGCCACTTAACAACCCCTGCAGTCACTTTGACTGGGAGAGCTGGGATTGTAGTCATTGAGTGGAGTGGTCATGTGGTGTCTTGCTTCCTTCAATGTCCAAGATCCTTGTTGCACTTGTAGTTGTAAGTCGAGAATTATCTGTAATGTTCAAATCTCATGAACATTTTAAAATTTACTAAGCACTACAAAGATTTCATTAAGGGGAAAAAAACCCATCCAGATTCTCCATAAGAACTTGCAGATGCGTAAATCTGGCAAAAGGAGAAGTCATCTCTTTGAGTCTATTGAATATCATTATGAAAGGAAAAAAGAAACGTTACGGATGTAATTCATAAAACTGAAGGAGCAGCAGAAATGAACAACATTTCCTGGATATAGGATTACTAAGTAATTGTCCTGATGCCAACTGAGGAGTAAGAGTTGAAGCTTAGCAGCTGGGCCTAAAGCCAGAACATAGATAATCACATGACCTCTGGTCCGAGATAGTGTTATAAACCAAACTTTCATCTATTCGGCAGCTAATGAAAATAAATTGTCCGTCTGTTAAAAGCAGTATTTATTAAATCCATCCACACAATATTAAAATATAAGTGTTACAAAGTTGTTGCAACATTTAAAAATAGGCAAAGTGTTATTAATGAATATAAATAAATGCTTTTAGTTCTTTTACTTTTATAATGATGATGTCTGTGTTTTCTTCAGAACAGTATTGGGGAATAAGGTGGTTTAGGAATATGTATAGTCCTCATTTAACAATCACAATTGGGACTGTAATTTCAGTTAAGCCAGGGAGTTATTTCATGAGTTGCACATGATTTTATGACATTTTATGTCACAGTTGTCAAGTGAATCACTGTGGCCATTAAGTGAATCACATAGATATTAAACAAATCCAGACTCCTGCATTGACTTTGCTGGTCAGAAGCCAGCTAGAAAGGTCACAAATGGTGATTATGTGATTAGAAGACCCTGCAACTGTCATAAATACATGCCAGTTGCCAACTGCCTGAAATTTGATCACCTGACCGTGGGGAGACTGCAATAGGCACTGAAATAGACTGGTTGTCAGTCACTTTTTTCAGCCCTGTAGTAACTTTGATGAATGAACAGTTATACGTTGTGGACTACCTGTACAGAAATATCCATATATATGAGATATGAGGGATGCATAGAAAAAGTTTATGTTAAACAGCCCATGGGTGCCGATAGCATGGTATCTCATGGTATGGGTTCTGCAAGCCTATATAATAGTTTAGCTTATTCAATCTGAGTATGCATTGGGTACATAGACTTTAACTCCCAGAATTATCCTGGCAGCATAAACACTGCTGAGAATTCTGGGAACTGAAGTCAAAAGAATTTCCAGTTTGGGGAGGGTTAGGAAAGGATGCCATAGGATGAGGCAATGGCTTCTGGGGATGTCTAGGAATTAATTAAGGAATAGTTGGTTTGTGGTCCTTTTCTTCCCAGGACAGACCTGGCCAAAAAAAAAAGTGTGAATGAAATTCCTTTTTCATAAGCTGCTGGATGGCAATGGGCTATAGAGGTATAAAAATAGAATACAGCTAGTGCTGCAGAGATTTTCAACTCCAAGTGACAGGCAGACATCTAGCACAGCTAATCCTCTTTTGGTATATTCTGCAGAGCTTTTTGACAAGGGAGTGTGTGCAGGACAGGAAGTGCCTGTCAGGATTCAGCTTTGGCTTAAATCATTCTAGTGTAAATGAAGGGAAACCAAAAACTGTCATCTTCTTCATCCTGAAGGCTGCATGAACCGGGCAACCAGCCCCATGCTTATCGTACATAGTATAATTCTTTCTCTTTCTATGATTTGATGAGAGTTGAGACATCTGGCAAGAAAAAGCAGATAGAGCAAAATAGCAGGATTTGTGTAAGCCATGCAGCTATTTAACTGGAGGTGGAGGTTTGGATAGATATGTGGAGGCAATTCTCACACCCAGTGAAAACTATGGCTGACTTCCTTCATTGACAATAATGTTCCTTCTCTGTTAACATAAAATAATAGCAGGTAGGTTTAGTCATCTATGAGAGAACAGGAACTTATTTACAATTGGGTTCATAATTCTTTTGTTTGTTTGTTTTGTTATTGTTAACTTCTAAAGGCTAAGAATGCCACCTGAGGGATGGAAAGGAAATGTCCAAATGTTTATTTGGGATGCAGGCTTCGAAGCATGAAAAACAAAGGTTGTTTTAATACAAATCAGAGATACTCTATGCTTGTACAGGATCTGAAGTACGCATAGCTACATACATACATACACATCATGCAGTGGTGAAATCTAATTTTTTTCACCACCGGTTCTATGGGCATGACTTGGTGGGGGTCATGTGACTGAGTGGGCATGGCCAACTCAACGTCACTCACGGCAAGTTGGGACGGTGGCACTTTCTGTGAGTGACGTCGAGTTCGCCACGCCCACCCAGTTACATAACCGATGCTGTAGAGACGGCGATGCTGACTGCCTGCTGAATGCGGGCAAAAGGTTAGTCGGAAAAAAAGAAGGCAAAGAGGTGACGGCTGGAGGCTTTTGGCACTGCTTTTTGCCAGAGCAAAGGGCCTGCAGCCATCACCTCTTTGTCGGCCGGAACGGAGCTGGGAATGGCGGCTGGAGGCTTCTAGCGCCGGCAAAGAGGTGATGGCTGAAAGCTTCTGGCGCCGCTTTTTGCCGGAGTGAAGGGTCTGCAGCCATTACCTCTTTGCCAGCTGGAACGGAGCCGGGAGTGCCGGCTGGAGGCTTCTAGAACTGGCAAAGAGGTGGCGGCTGGAGGCTTCTGGTGCCGCTTTTTGCTGGCACAAAGGGCCTGCAGCCATCACCTCTTTGTCGGCCAGAATGGAGCCGGGATTCCCCCCCCCCCGCAGCAGCAGCCGGAGGCAGGCAAGCTCCGGGGACAGGCAGGGTGGTGACCTGGTTTCTGCTTAGGCACCACGGAGCTCACCATTGGGCTCAGCAGGGTGGACCTCTGTGCTGCAAAGGAGAGGCCGGCGCGAGGGAACTATGAGGAGCAGGGGAAAAGGAAAAGTTCTCTTCCCTCGCGCTGGCCGCTCCATTGCCCATTTTGCCATTGCAGCCCCACTCGCTTTCCCCCAGTTCTCCAAGCATTTCTTTGCCTACCTTATTTCCAGCTCCATCGCATTTCTCCTTCTTGAAATTCACTCAATCAATTC
>JANHFL010009668.1:403985-422427 GCA_032468155.1 Oxyrhabdium leporinum | reverse complement strand
GTTAGGTACCCCTGCTTTAGATCATGGCCTGGGAAGGTCCTTGTTCTCATCCACTACTCCTTATCTGTACAATGGGAAGACTACTACACTTCTTAAGCTTCTTGTTCTGGTAAGTGTAATTAGACATTGTAAAATGTTGTTGTGGGCAAAATATCTTTCATCTGATCCTTTTTATATGAAATGTCCAGGTGATACTACTTATCCTCATTCTGTCAAGTCTAACTTTCCTCTGAGTGGCAGAACCTGAAGTTGTAGGGGAAAAGAGTGGTTGCAATATGTGTCCAACCAGTGGTGGGATTCAAATAATTTAACAAACAGTTCTCTTCCCTAATGATCGGCTGGGTGGACGTGGCCATGGGGGGGGGGGGTGACAGGCAGCACTCAGCCTCCTGCAACCCCTTGGGAGCAAAAACGGGGTATGGGGGGATGCCACCCCCATGCCCCATTTTGGGCCTAGTAGGCCTCCCTGCAGCCTCCTGGGAGCCAAAATGGGCTGCAGGGGGGGCGCCACACCCCCACGCCCCATTTTGGGTTTAGTAGGCCTCCCTGCACTTACCTGGGAGCCAAAATGGGGAGCATGGGGACTCCTGGAAGGGGCGGGGAGGGGAGGGGCAGTGCCAGTCAGCAATTTAACAACCGGTTCGGCTGAAGTGGTGTGAACCAGTTGTATCCCACCACTGTGTCCAGCCCATATACTGTTAATCTCTATGAGCGAAAGCATTGTTGATGGATTACATTCAGGTCTTTACCACTCTTGCATGAAACAAAAATCTAAATCCCATCTCTCAAGGTAGCTTGCTCCATTTCAGTACGTGGCTTAGGCAGATGGGGAGAAGAGTCACCAATCAGCTCCCCCCCCCCCCAAAAGCAAATCAGGAGATGCTGGGGAATTCTAGTGTCGTCCCATTTTAATAACTGGAGTGAACCACCTCCAGAAGTGGCTGCATCTGTCATAGCCTGTCATAGCTGCTGCTTATCTCAACTGCTTCAGAAGACAGTCAAAGATACTGGGATCAACCTTCAATATCAACCATGCCTGGGCCAATATGACTATAAGGGCTCAGAACTTGTAGTCTTTTATAACAAATTATAGGATAAAAGTTAATTATCACAAGAGCAGTGGTGGTGCAGTTGTTCGAATGCAGTATTGCAGCTGACTCTGCTCACTGCCAGGAGTTCAATCCTGATGGGGCTCAAGGTTGACTTGGTCTTCCATCCCTCCGAGGTTGGTAAAATGAGGACTCAGATTGTTGGGGACAATAGGCTGATTGTAAACTGCTTAGAGAGTGCTGTAAAGCACTAGGAAGTGGTATATAGGTCTAAGTGCTGTTGCCATTGCTATCCTGAAATTATGGATCTTAATGATAAGGGAAAGATTTGGCATGAAAATAGAGCACTATATCAAAATTATAAGGCAGAACTAAATTTTAATTTTCTTTTCTCCTGATAGCAGAAAGTAAGAGCTTATTGGATTGAAGAACTCTTGCATGGAAGGAATTTACGACCATGGAGTCAACTCAGTTTTCAGCACATGTTAAGGTGTGGAGCTTACCAAAAATTTGACACAATGTTAGTATCACAGGGTAGTACAAATTGTTCCTTACAGTTGTTTCCCATGGGAACATTAACCATCATATTTTGACTGCAGTGGGGTAAGTTTGGATTATTTGAATGGTTCAGTTTGTCTTTAAAACCAGATAAACAAGGGACAATAAAGCAGTTTTAAAATCGCAAATCAAGAGGAAGATAAAATATCATAATATAAACTTGGCAATGAAATATTTGTTTGCAAAAAATCCCTTAGACTTTGTTGACATGTGCCATCAAACTGAGTACAAACCATATTATAATAACTTCCCGTCCAAATTTATTTTGGGGGGGGGAGAGAAAAAAAATGCATTTTCTCCCCACTGCATTACAATTTATCTGCTGCCTTGGGCCAATCTTGTCACTGAAGTATTGCGCTGAAGGATGGTTACTCTTAGGATTAAAAAAATTAAAATATTTTGATATTAATCAAGCCAACAAATGAGTCAAGGAATGGATCTTTGTGAAGAACATTAGAGGAGGCAAGTTGCCCCGTCTTGTTTGATTTGGCACTCAAGGAACATAAGTATGCATTGAAGCTGCTGCAACTTGCCTTATCTTTACCTGAAAACATAAAGTCTCATTTGCCACAAGAATCCTCCAGAGGTATCATACAGTGCATAAATATGTCTGCCAGATGACAAAAATGTACACAATCTGCCTAGTGAGAATGGGACGCTGGGGTGGAGCTTCCAAATAGAGACAAATCTGTATCCCTCAGGGAATTTGCAATGGGTTCATCTATGTAAGAGATATTTCTCTACTAATTAAGTCTTGATCCTTTGGCTCCACTTGAAAGGAATCAGGAGTGTATCAAGTGTTCCAAGCAGGTGCTGACTAGCTCTGAAACACTGGTCCCTCAAACCAGGTATGGGGCTTAACAACAGCAAAAGTGAGAGAGCGACTCCTTTTAACAGCTACAGTGTGTGGGACCCATTTCCAATTATAATAATTCATTAGGAACAGTGTTAAAATGACTGCCACATTGATTGGGTCAACAGGATATTTTCAGAATAAAATCAGCATCAACCATGAAAGTATTTCTTTGCTTTTCATGGCTGAAGAATTCTTAAGAAATAAAAATTGGCAAAGGCAGGAAATTTACAATTAAAGTGCAGGCTGGCAGTTCAACACTTGATCCCTAAAGAAAGTTGTATTTTGTGGTGGAAAGCCCACATTAAATGCAGTGGACAAGACAGAGCAAATGGACAAGGCTGCCCGTTCCATAACATCATCTCATCTGTCTCTATCCCTCTGCCTCCTGCTTATTTATATATGCCTCTCTTTAGAATCTATAAATCATTTATTTAAGATAGTGGCTCCTAGAACCAGACCATGATCAATTCCCTAGTGAGCTATGTTTATTCATTGGTCTTCAGTTGAAATTGCTATTTTAATGTTAACAATTGATTTATTGTAAGATACACTTTGATGCCTTCAACAATAAAAGGAAAAATCTATACATCTGAGTTCCATGAAGCTTTCTTAAAAGTTGTTTGGAATGATAGCTAGTGTTTAATGTTACCTGAAATATAACAAAGCATGCTGGAAAGAGTGTCCCAACTACAAGAATCTGACACATACTACTATAAGACAATGCACATATCATAAAGGCTCTCAACTGAAAGTTCTTCTATTAGGAATGTTGCAAACTCCCACATTTAAGTACACTACTCTGCCCATTCTACATAGAAAAAAAGTCTTGTACTAAGCCAGACTGATTTATTCTGTCAGCAAGCATTAAAACCTGTGAGCCAAAATCTCAGGTAAAGATTTTTCCCACGCCATTTCCTTGCTGCTGCTTGGCAAATTGCAAAAAAAATAAATAAAAAGTGTAGCTCCCAAATGATAGACAGGGTCCATATAGCTTCCCTCCAAAGCAGGAATGGAATCCTTGAGTTGGTGATGTCTTATTTGCTTGTTTGATGTAGGAAATCTGTCTAACCTTTGATTACCAACTTTCAATGGGAAGTTCTGCTTCCCAATCTGAAATAAGTGGTTATATTGTTAAATATGGGAGATGGATAATTTTCCCTCATTTAAGATGTGCACTTATTTATTATATTTTGGAGTGTTGCAAGGGGTATGAAGGTGACTTGAACTGGGAATGAAATTTCTGTCCATTCATGAGGAAGAGTTAGGCTTTGGAGTGTTTATGTTCTCAGAACAGATTTAATAATTATGGTTACAATTCTGGGGAACACATTGAAGGCTGAAAAAAAATCATTCTGGAAATGCTGCATATACACCTGATTGTTGACTCCTAGGTAACTGATCTTCCTTAATAATCCAATTGATCAGTTTCATCTATTAAATCCACATCTTTAAACACTTCACAATAACAGCTTACTATTTTGCTCAGCTATCAGCCTTTTCTTGTCTTGGCTAAACATTTCATTTATCTCCATTGATCTTATTTTCCTTTGCCTTTAACAATCTTTCATACCTTTCTCTGAACATCTCATTTTGAGTAACATTTAAAATGAACAAATAAATATAAATGTAATTAATATATCACTATCTTCAGGAGCTGTTTGCAGTGGGCCAGCATTATGATAACAGAAATACCATGACAGTTGGCTTGGTCTTCTTTCCATCTCCCTAGCTTGATATATAGCACCTTGAAGATCTGGAGTTTCCAAATATTTGGGAGCTTACACCCCACACTTGAGCTCAGAGTAACCAACTGGCAATGGCAGCAGAGAATCATCTGATTTCAGAATAGTTACCATCCGTTTCTTTGAAGTCTAAACCATAATTTTATCTCTTGTTGCAGATTGCCTGTGATACTCCAGTGCCTTGCACACAGCTGTCCTTGGGTTAGTCGGCAGGCATTTGAAGACGTGTCAGCTAACAGAGCAAAACAGACCAGAGTACAATGAAGTGGCGCTCTTCAATGAAATGATTTGAATGCTTCATGTGAGTATGATTCCTTATATTTTGTCCCATAAGACCAATGACATGACAAAATTGATTCTTAAAAACCAGAGCCAACTGTCAAGGGCTTTGTTAACCAGAATGTCAAACAGGACAAAAGGTTTGGCCAGTGAAGTTTGAATAAAAAGATATTTCTTAATAAGGATCTCTTTCAGCTGATGCCTTATTAAAGACATAAGAAGAAATGGTGAGTTGTATTGGAGTAGGCAATCCTATAAGCATCTTGAGTTTAATCTGTGTTAGACTTTAGATGTGGTTTTGAGCATCTTAAAATAGACTCAGAAAGCCACCAGTAAAGTTGATTAAAAATTGGGCGATATGAGATCCTTGAGAAATACTGCTCATTATCACCCATGCTGCCTCATTCTGGGCCAATAGTAATTTCTGGACCATCTTCAGTGAAATCCAGAAAACCACATTACAATAGGTTGAGTTTCAGATCATTATATGAATCAGTTATGTGGCTGTTCAGATTCAATGCTAGATGCCCAAACTGCAAAGCTATTCTTTAAGTGGAATGTCTGAATCTGAATTCTAGAATCTGAAATTAGTAAAAACGGTGACTTTCCTGAGCTTAACTTCAGCTTCTTCTCCCACATCTGGTTTTTTTATAGACTGGCAATGGAGACAGTCACCCTCAAGCTTAGTATATAACTGCAAATGAGCAGTTTGTGAATGACAGTTAATTCCAGACCAGCAAATATTTCTTCCAAAAAGCTTCATAGGTATGTCAAGTAACAGACAAGTCAGAATCCCCCTCAAGAAAATTTACAAGTTTTGAGCAGAAGTCCTGAAATATTATTTCCTGATGATAGCCAGAGGAATAGGAACAAAACCATTGTGAATTATTGCCTACAAACCTCAGTCCCCACCCCAAAGACTTCAACAAGTTACTGTATTCAAAGCATGATAAGCTGATGAAAGATATAGGAGTATCAAAAGAGTTGTACCTCTCATGTCTCAGGGAGACCTGTCTCTTTTCTAATTCCAGTTCTGAATCCAGACTGAAAAGGATCAAGGTAATGTGTTTCATCTAATAACTCCTGAAACTATAGTGCTTTACTAAAAAAATGGAATATTGGACATTGGCCAACATATGCTTGATCGCATGGCAAAGCATTATATACTGATATTCCATTGTATCCTCTCAGATTCTAAATTATTTAATGTCTGCCTTTATGTTTTATAATCTGTAATTTCTCCAAAATGGGACAGAACTTCTAAACTGATAGTCAGAGAAGAGGTGTCTAGTATTCCACAGGATCCATTAGCTTCTTGGAACATATCAAATTATCTGGTCCTTTTCCTACAAAGGAGAAAATGCAAAAAATTTCATTAGACAAAACAAATTTTACCGGGCAGTCAGCTTATCATTCCCAAGACCCTATGTACATGCTCCTCCCACCAAGTGGGAAAAAACCCAGATTGAAATATTATCTTTATGTAACAGATTCAGCATAATTTGGATACCACATACTGAAGGTTGACATCCTCCAAAACAAATTCCATATATTTCAGTTTGATCAGGGAATTTGCTGAGTCATGGATGGCTAACATACCAACATAATCATTCAGAACCAAGTATATAGCTCTGAAACTAATTATGTTCCAATAGGAAACATGGAAACAAATATCTATCCTTAGAAATGATAATAACATTCCGTTTTTGACCAACAGAGTTTGTAATATTCGCGTATTGATTGTCCAGCAGGGATCAACTAAGCCCGCATAGGGACCCTTATCACATTCTTGCAAATCTCTGCAATTCATAACAGGCCAAACCCATAATCAATTTTTTTCAATTATTTCATTCAATAAATAATTTCAGGAATCTGTGATTGCTTGGCTTAATCTCAGGAGGCAGAAAAGATTGAGGTAGGATCCATTTATATTGTAATTGATCCATTAACAAATCTATCCCTTCCCTTTCTATTGTATCTTCTACTGTCAGACTACGTGAATAGGGGCAAGAGTGTCTCTGGAAGAAAATGAAAGATTTCTAGGATACAAAATACAGTCCCTAGCAAATGTTGAATTTAAAGCAACCTTTTTGGACAACAGTGCTCCATTTTGGAGTAGTACTTACAGAAAACTGGCAAATCGAATCATGTTGAAACAGGAAATACTGCAATGTGAGTTATTTTGCTGCTCTTCCCTTAAACACTATGATGTCTTAGGGCTCCTTCAACTTACTTTGCCTGGGAAAAAAAATCTAATATAGACCTTTACAGATAATCCTCGATTTACAACAGTTCATTTAGTGATCATTCAAAGTTACAGTGGCACTGAGAAAAGGGAGTTATGGCCAGTTTTCACACTTACAACCATTGTAGCATCCCCATGGTCACATGTTCAAAGTTCAGATACTTGGCAACTAGTTCATATTTATGAAGGTAGCACTGTCTTGGGATCATGTGATCCCCTTTTGCAACCTTCTGACAAGCAAATTCAATGTGGAAGCCACATTCACTTAACGGCCGTGTTACTACAACTGCAGTGATTCACTTAACAATTATGGCAACAAAAGTCATAAAATGTGGCAAAACTCACTTGCTGACTGTCTCATTTAGCCACATAAATTTTGGGCTGAATTATAGATTGAAAACTACATATATTAACAAACCTGACATAGGCAATATAAATCTTTATTAAGTTACAAAGTTTAGTGAGGACCTCAAGTTGTATTGTTAAGTTTTAGAAAACAAAATACTAGTGAATCAAGAAAACAAGCAGTTGAAAAATCTACACGATTGAGAGTATTTATTTTGACTACGCAGGATTTTTTTTCCTATTCATATCAAGCAAATATGTTCTTGCCTTTCACCATTAACAGTGCTCCAGGAATTCATAGTATGAAAGCTGCCTACATATGGATATACCATGTGTTAGGTCTCTTGTCAGACCAGATTACATTAAAAAAAAAGAAAAAAAAGGAAAACACTTTAGGAGTCCTATGGTCTTTGTTTACTATATATACATTCTTCCCTTCCATGGACACAGTAATTTCTTAATTACAAAAGATTTGAAATTGCACAAAGTCCAGTGCTCAAATATAATCAGTACAGAAAAGTAGATGGGACAGAATTTTAATGTACAAAATTAATACCGCATTATTCTCTAAGAGATGAAATGAAGTAAATGGGATATAACTCTCTTTCTTTAAATAATAATCCTGTGGGATAAGTGATACTGTAAGAAAGTTCACATACCATCTTAAACCATAAAGTTGTTTACTTAGTTTGTCTTGGTTTGTTATGCAGACTCTGCTTCTAAATTATATTGTACAATATTACACGCAATATGTAACAATTGAGCATGACCTATAAAACATCCATTGATTCCTGTTAAATTCTTTCATGTTATATTATTATTATTATTTTCAGTACTCCTTCTGTGGGTCAAGTATTTTAATTGGTATATCAGGGTTGATTTGCTATCTTAGGTTATAAATTTTTAGAATTAAAAAAAGACTGCATATCTCATTAAAATGAAAGAATAACTGAATAATGAATTGCTTTACTGACCAAGTTTCTTGTCAAAACGTTTACAACGTTCAAATTTTCCACACAATGTTTTATTTCATTGTTTCTTTCCAATTATATACAGTTCGCATCCCTATTCCTATTTCTCATGCAAATTTTTATTTTATCCTAAAATATATACGTCCTATGCTTCAGTCTTTTTGGAAAGTCTTACAATGAACACACTGTTGCCTTCTAATTTTATTCTGTAATTTTTATCCAGAGTGTTGCATGTTTTCTATATACTCATTTTAAAAATGAATATTAAAAGGAAATCTAAATAAGACACAGTGATTATTAAGAAGGCAGTCACGTAGTACAAAGAACCAAAGCTCTGCAAATTCCAGCAAAGATTAGAGTATAGTTAAAACCTCTATAAAATCAAAGCCAACCTTCTCAAATTATATGCTCTTGTAACTTCCATAACTCTTAAACAGCAGGACCAAAGTTTTATGGCAATTATGGGAGTTACATTCCAGCATATCTGGAGGCAACAGATTAGGAAATTAGTTTGTGCAAAAGATCTAGTTGAGTCTGGAGTGCCAGGTAACCAAAAAAGGTTTAGGAAAGAGATCCTGAGAATAACTAAAAGGTTGATTTTCATTTTCAAATGAATTAATGGAGTTGAAGCACCCAGATCTCCAGTAATTTAGAGATTTAAAGATTAAAATCAGCACTTTGTACTCAGGAATTGCCTACATAGTAGAGATATTTTTGCTTCACCCAGTCAGTCATGTAGCTTCTGAATGGCTGTTGTGTGTTTCAGAAGCAATTGCAATTTCTGAACAGGGTTCAAAGGCAGCTCCAAATTCAAGGATTTTCCAATTTGATAGGGTCCTTATCTGAGTTCACAGGAATGTGGTGCTGAATCTAAAATAAAAGTAAACACTCATAGAAAAAAAAACATTTCTGTTGCTTTGGAAAAAGGAATTCTATATGTTCAATGAAAATGATGCAAAATATAAAATTTAGAAAGTGTACATCCATTTTCATGATGATACATAGATGGATTTGATTTGCAACATGTTCATTATTGTTTTCAGTTCTTCAAAACTTGGATCCAAAAAGGCTTTGTAGGACATTTTGTAAATAGAGAAGACCTTCCTATACTTTTTGTAAACCTTTGTTATATGATAACCTATGCTGAAGATGTAGAATTAGTTTCAAACTTCTTTCCTCAACCAAGAAGCCAATATGCCTATTGGTATCTTCTTGATGGCCTCAAGATCCCACCTGATTCGTGTTTCTCAAGATTCTTTTCATTTAAAAAAAAAAAGGGGGGGGGTAAGGGGCTTTAGCCTGCTGCAAAGCAAAGCCCTAGGCTGAAGTGCCATTTAATTCTCCCTCCAGCGTTTGTAGAAAATAAAATGAAAACATCCTAGCAAGCTGGAGACAGAGGAAAGTAATTCTACCACTTCAATTTGATGCACGATCTGCATAAGTCCTATTGCTTTGCAAAGATTTTCTGTAAATATAGCTAACCGAACAGCAAAATGAAAAGGCTCTTTCTTACCACAAAACAGATGGAAGGGCCATTACCTACTGACTAGGTTCATGCGTGAAAACCATGATTTGTTTCAGCAAGGTTTGCTGAATAATGTACAACGTACTATGCACTGAATGAGGACCAAACAACTTTGTATCTTAGTGCACCATTAGGCAAACGTGCCCCTTCCAGTGTTGCTGATCCCTGGTTTTGACCAACCTTATCTCTGCCCAATGTGTGAGCTAGCCATTAAGTTTCATCCTATGGACAGATAATACTGTAGTCTTCGGTATGCAATATCAGAATAAACAATTCATTGAAATATTTGCTGAGGAAGTGATATTTCAAATTAAATCAAGACTGGTAGAGTAGGACATTTCTGCTGGAGATGTACTATACACAAATAGAGAGAAGAAAAATCCATCCATTTTCTGAGCAGGTAAAATGGAAACTGGTCTACAGGCAAGAAATACATTTATCTAACTTATCTAAATAATGCACACTCTTGGCAATGAAGTTAATACCAATAATCCAGAAATCCAGTTAATACCAATAATCAACAAGTGCTACAGGGAATGATACAAAATATAATAAAATATTAAACATAAGAAAGAAGCAATCATGTATACTGCATGACTTAATCTACAGCAGGAGTTCCCAACCTCTGGGCCGTGGCCCACTACCGGGCTGTGGCCTATTCGGAATTGGGCCACGCGAGTGGCTGGCTGGAGTGTGTGCGTGCACAGCTGAACTTGCATGAGCGGGGGGCCAACTGGCAATCACACACATGTGCTGGCCTGCTCCTTGTGCAATTTGAGCTGTGCACGTGCGCATCGGCCTGTTGCTCACGCAAGGCTTCATGCGTTCATGCTGGCCTATCACTCCCATGACCCAGCTCCCCTGTCCCTCAACAGCCAGGCCGCCAACCTGCAAAGGTTGGGGACCGCTGATCTATAGCAGAGTTTGTGCAGCTTTCTCAGCTATCATGGTCAAAGGGAGAATAGCCATAGAGAGAACTGCAATATATATACTTAGACAGGACCTTTTTGTTATAGGTAGTCCTTGACTTACAAATGTAATGGAGCCCGGAATTTCCATCCTAAGTCATGATGGTCATAAGATGAGGTCATGATGGTCATAAGGTCATTCAGGAAGAACTGTCTGTATTAGTGATATTCCACATGAGCAGGCTTCTGTCTTTGAATGATCCATAACAAAACCCATCTGATGACACATTTTATATGTTGTAGTTATGGGAAAACCTGAACCTTTTTGATATCGCTGTTGAATAAACTGAGCTACATGGGAAAAAAAGAATATTAAAGTTGTTTCTATAGACAGAATTTTATCTTACAGTGCAGTTTGTAACTTTTTGCTTTTAATAAATACAATGGAAATATGATACTCCAAACGATATATATGATGGATTATTACTGATATTCTTTTAGCCATAGCACTAACAGAATTGTCCAAATTAAATCAACATGCAATGTGATATCATTAAACTCAAAGTTCCAGAATTCCTCCCCGCTTGCACCACCAGAGATGGCCATTCATGATGCTGACAGAGACTGCTGGGAGTTATATTTTGACATATTTGGCTGGCCATTTGTTGCTATTGGGATAATATGGAAGGGCTAATGACTCTTTACCATTTTGCACATAGGCTTGCTGACATATGTGTTGGTGTAAATCTAGCTGATAACATAAGACGGGAGCAAAAGAGAGAGCATATTTTTCTCACAGACAGAAAGTATTACAGAAAAGGTAGCTTGAGGATTGAAAATGGGGAGGAGAGTTTTGGTAGAAGAGACAGTTCAGAGAGGAAGGGGAAGAATGATGACCTAAAATGATACTAGGCAATGTTTGTTGCTGAAGACTTGTTGGTTTTAGAAAAAGCCAGGGCAAAGCAGTGCTGAATGAAGTCTGAAGACCTCAAAAAGAGAGAGAGACAGAGAGACAGAGAGACAGAGACAGAGAGACAGACAGACAGAGAGAGAGACAGACAGAGACAGAGAGACAGAGACAGAGAAATTATGAGGGGACATCTTCCAGATACAGATGGTATCTGGGGCAAGCTAAAGACATTCTGCCAGCCTGGGCCATTGTGTGCCCCAGTATACTGGTAGTTAATATCCTTAGTTAACCATACGAGGCAAAGGTTTAGAAGTAGATACACACATAATGGAGTAGAAGTCCAAGGAGCTTATAAAACCTTCGCTCAGTAGGGGAACAGTTACTTTCTGCTTATCAGGAGGGGGATGGAAAAGGAGCAGTGTATCCAGTCTTTGATCAACTCTATTGGACTTTAAAAAATCTGCACTGTTGAAAGAAATATAGCTCATCTTGGTAATGTTCTAACAAAAGAGAAAATTCACCAGAAGAGTCTAGATATCGCTGTGTTGTTGAATCCTTTCCTGTGAAACTATAAATCCTTGTGCCAACCTCCTTTAACAATATAGATGTCATTACTTCTGTTGCACATATGTCTACATACATGTAAAGGCTTCTTCCCATATATTGAAATCTTATATTTACATATCAGACAAAAAGTGCCCATCTGTTTGGGAGCATTGTGTGGTATGTAAATATAGCATCAGAGTGAAACTATAAGGACAAATGCTGTCTACACCCCCTCCATTGTTTCATGGATGAAAATGATTACATGCATATAACACATCTTAATCCTCATATCTAAAATTACACATACCTTAGCTACCACAAGACTGGATTACTACAATATGCTGTATGTGGGGCTGCTTTTGAAGAGTGTCCAAATATTTCGGCTGGTTGAAAATGTGGCAATCAAGATTTTCAGGTGCTGAAATGTTCAGGAACAAGTGATTTCTCTGGTTTATTATTTTACCTTCTCTTTGCGCAGTTCAAAGTGCTGATCATAACAATTAAACAATGAATGTTCTTTAAGCAAGAAATGGTCAATGTGTGTTGTTGGACTTGGATTCCCATCAGATCTACCAATATAGCCAATGGTAAAGGATGGTGGGATCTTCAACATGTTACGTATTCAGGGTTTAAATGGATTAGGAGTTCAGATACTCATATACCCAGTGGGAGGCCCATATTAAAACAACGTACCTCATGTATGGCCACTATCTGAAAACGACATTTAATACAGCACAATTTCTGACTAAAATGGTCCGACTGAGGTCGGCATATGTGAGCCTGATTAGGGTAGGTTGCAGGGGTGATAAAGAAATATAATTTGTCATTTTATTCTACTTTATATATTTATGTATCAAATTATTGTATTTTATCCTATAACTATTGTATTTTACCCTACTCTCATTTTAAATTGTTTGGAATTTTATTGGTAATGTATGTTTGAACCTGTGCGTTGAGATGGCCAATAGAGTCAACCTTGAGCCTGGTGAGATTTGAACTACCAAATTACAGGCAGCCAGCAGGTAACAGAAGTAGCCTGGAGTACTGCACTCTAACCATTGTGCCATATATAAATAAATATAGATATAGATAGATATATCCTATTTTACAGAAAATAGCCTTTTAGTGGAAAGCTTTGAGGGGATAGTTTTTTGTTTCAGAGCTTCGTCTATTTAAGGGGTGCAATGGCTCAGTGGTTAAAAATGCTGAGCTCATCACTTGGAAAGTTGACAGTGCAGGTTCGAGACCCGAGTGCTGCACAACGAGGTGAGTTCCCATTACTTGCCCCAGCTCCTGCCCATATAGCAGTTTTAAAGCATGCAAATGCAAGTAGATAAATAGGGTACAAGTTTAATGGGAAAGTAACAGCTTTCCATATGCCTCGGTGTATAGCCATGCTGGCCACATGACCACAGAAATGTCTTTGGACAATGTTGACTGCCTCGGCTAAAAAATGGAGATGAGCACCGCCCCGTAGAGTTGGAAGGGGAAACCTTTACCTTTTATTTAAGGGGTTATAGAGTTTAATGTTAAAAGCTGCTAAGAAAGAATATTAGCACCTTGATTAACACAAAGAGAATTCCTCACATAGATCACTTGTGCATCTCTACATATAAATAAGCATATATCAATTTGATTCAGATTGTTGCCTTTGGGGGCAAATATTAAGCTATTTAATAAAGGCAGGATATAAATAAATAAATATGGCCATTCTATTAGAATGAAGCTCTCCTAGGGATCTTCTTCTTTTACACAAAGCTATCCATCTACTGAAGAAAATCTTCCTTCAAAGTGGGGGAGGAAGGAATTGGGGGGGCAGGATGATCTCTCTAGATATCTAAGGCATTGGAACTTCCTTCCCAGGGAATAGCTCTGACTCTTCTCTGGCAACATATTGTCATCATCCCAAGAACTTTTTGTCCCATAAGTCTTTTCGTATGAATTAGTCTAATGCTTGCCATTTATTTGCTACTATCCTATTATTCTTTTAGATCAGTTTTCAGACATTTGAGGGCCCAAGATCTACCCTTGGCCTTTGAACAGTGTGCTGGGAGCTGAACTCCGTATTGCTTGTGCAGGCAGGATATAAAAGAAATTGGTTGCTTTTAATTTAAATTTAAAGTAGTACAATTAAATTAATTAAATATGGTTATACAGACAGTAGGATTGCTTACACCTTATGTATTTATTAATATTCCCTCTTCCGTCACATTAAAAATTGAACTTCAGAAACAACTTTTGCAGCAGTTTAGGGACTGCATCCAAGGATTTGGAGCTTGCAGGAGCCTCTGAGGCCTCAAGTTGGGTAGTTTTATTTTAATTTTCTTAACTGCTCTGTGTGTATTTGCATACGTGCATTTAATGTGTCTTTCTATCTAATTGATTGTCAAAGCAGAATATCCTATTCCCCAGAAATTCCCCCTTCTCCAGAAGTAAGCTATAGGTTTGTTATACAAGATTTTGTTTGCCAGCTACTTAATATATAGGGAGAATGTTTTTCCTAGGCTGCCAGGGAATTCTGGGAAAACACTCAACAAGCCAAGAGCACACTAGGTGAAAAGGCTGCTTTAGAAGGCTTGATTCCCCTGCATGTAGTATTATTTATTTGACTAGTAGAGTTCATTTCCTTCTTTTTTATATGCAGTAACACAAAGTACAAAGATATCCTTCTCCAGCAGCCTCCTCCTTCAAAAACTGAGCACTCCTGTTTAATGTAGGCTTATTCTTAGCACCTGAATGCATGATAAGGAGTGACATTAACATTTTTAAGTATGTCATTGAATTGCACTAAATATAAGGGGAAAATAAAACATGCTCCCTCCTTTCTCAAAAGACAATACGAGAAGTATCAAAGAAGAAGCACTCAAAGTTCAGATGTATGTGATATTTCAAAAGATTAATTATACAGTTTTGCATTATTTTTTTTTCAAGTGAAATTGATCTTTTTGTTTTCAGGCAGATGGAGGAAGAAATATATCTTTTCTGCAGACTTTGCCTCCTCAACAGTTATTTCAGAATGTTGCATTTGATAAGATGTCTTTTGCTTTTAAGTTTATTTTTTGAAGGGGAATAGAGAGCTACAAAATGTGTGTGTGTGTGTGTGTGTCTGTGTGTATGTGCGTGCAGGTGTGTTTATTAATATGACACATAGATACGCATGCACCAACTCTCACAATTCTAGCTAAAAATAAGGAAGGTTTATATTAGGACCAGAGCAGATTATTTGAACAATCCCTGCTTGAAACAAACTCGTTATTCTGGACAACCTTAAGGCTAGGTCAGGACAGACAGCGACAACTGGGACTGAGTCTTTGGGAGACTTGGAGTGGGGAAAAGTAAATAACAGTGGTCTGCTGTTTCTGAGTACATGTGCTGCATACAACATGTGTATCGCTAACAAAATATTTAGAATTGCAAACACATACAAGACAACCTGGATGCATCCCAGGTCCAAGTATGTCAGTGTGGCCTTACAGACATCACGGTCACCTGGGTCATGCAAAGTGTTGAGTGATGGACTGATCACGGGCTGTTCTAGTCGGTCTTCCACCTGCACACTGTCACATTACACCATAAGCAATCAAGGACTGTCTGAATGTTATTCAAAAGTGGCCATCTGCAAGGCTCAGCCCAAGTCCCCACATTTTCAAGATGTAATGAATGAAAAACTCTCTGGCAATTTACTACTTGTAGGAACCTGTTCTGAAAAGTGGACTCAGTTTAGAGATGTCATCACACAGACTGTACTCAGACTGAAAAGCTGGGCACACCAAGACTGATTTGATGAAAGCCATGAGACCATTTCAGTAGCCCTCCAGGCCTATGCAGACTGGCAGAATGAGCCATCATCTGTCTCAAAGAAAGACAAGTTTAAACACCTATATCTAAAGTACAGGCAAAACTGCAAGAAATGTAGGATGAGTGGTGGCAGAAAAAGGTTGAGCAGGTGAAACTCTATGCTGACATGCATGTCACTGAAGAGTTCTTCAACCCATAAAGGCAGTTTATTGTTCTTCTAAATTAGAATGCTCTCCGCTGCTGTCCTCTGATGGATCACGTTTTATCAAATACCAGGAAGGACTGGAAGGACTTATGAGCTAAAGTGTAAGGATACTGTTATATAGGAGAGCTGGTTTCCCCCCCCCCCTTTGTCCTTGTTTTGTAGAGAAACTGTGAGGTTTTTTCCTATAAAAATATTTGTTAAGCCTGTTTTAGGATTTCTACAGCAATTTTTGTATACTCTACTGAAAGTGAAGTGAAGTTATCAATTTTTTTGTGACCCAGCCTTTTTGATTCAAGGAGCTTTAGTCCAGTTTAAAGATAATAACCCATAAAAAAGAGAAAAGCAGAAACTATAAATCTTCTCATCCATTTGATGGAAGCAGGCGGATGCTTGGCAGTAGATTAAAAATGTCATGAAAACATTAATAACTTAGTTTGTTATGGCAGCACTTTTAGTATGCGGCATGGGGGGAGCGGGGAAAAGTGCTTGTAGAATTTATGCCTATATTCCAGCTGAATTTTCGTTGGCTATGGCACTATACAGCAATTTGCTTCTCTATTTCAGATACGTCTTAGGTCAGCCTCTATTCATCTTTATACATTATCAGTTAGTATATGGAGAATAAATTGAGCAGGTATATAGGATCATCTGGCTGCCTTTTTCACAACTACAATCACATGCATTGTATTTTACCCCCAATAACAATAATAATAATAGTAATGGACACCCAGATCTAAATATTCATATAGTATATAACCAGACTCAATCCAAGATATTTCATTATTTGAGATTTTTTTAAAAAATAATGAAATTCTGCCACTCCTTCCACATAATAAAGCCACTGGAGTGGAAATTGAAGATTTCTTCAGCCATTATGTTTGGAAAGGGCTTCCATTATTTTTTAAAGTACCATGCTAGTTTAGTTGATCCATGGCAAACATATTCTGTAAAACAGTTCTGTCCTGCATCTCATTGCTATCTTCATTTCACCAAATCGTAGGACTGATCCCGTGGGTAAATGTATATTTTTATTGACTTATTTGTAAAGTATTAAGTGTCTAGTATAACCCAGGCTGACAAAGGTTGCATTTTAAATTACCCTTGTAGTAAACCTGGAGCCAACTGCCAGATTCCCAGATTAAGATACAGGTAGCCTTGTAGACATTCCTCTTCTAGTAAAACATCTAATCTTTGAAAGACACCTAAGACATTAGATCTTCCATCTCTTGCAATGAATACGGCATCCTCTATTTCCCTCCATTGTACAGCCATGGAACAACAGTATCAAAGGGAAGGGGGACGGGGAGGAGGCAGTCAGGATAGTGTGACCAAAGCCATGCCCCTTTTAACTGTGCATCACATATTTCCCCCTTTCCCTGGCCACAGATGTCCCTGCCATGAAATATGAAGTTATTTTCCAGTTGCACTTGTACAGTGAATTGCTGAAAGATATATTAATGTAGATTTAAGTAATTCCCACCAAATCATCTGAGCTGCCAGGTGAAAAAAAAAGAATCTGATTAGAAGATGACAACAGACAGCACACACCCGTGGAAGCAGAAAGTGGAACTCAGCAAGGATACGATCTAATCCATTAACAACTTGCTGTACTTTTTTAAAAAATAAAATTCTGGCATTAAACTTGAACACACATAAAGAAGATATTATTAAATGATTAATCTCTAGCAAGAGGAATCTCATTTTGGCTACCAGCAAGCAGTGAATAAAGAAATACTGTTTTAATTAACACCACTCTATAGTCTCATTTAACACTTAGTAGGAGAATTCAGACACACACAAGACCAACTAAGATGGTATTCCTTTCAATGTTTTCCATACTAATATACTAATTATACATTGACTCTTGCTATTAAAGAAAAGAAGACATTGATGAGCACCATAAGCAATCCTTCTAATTCTAAATACACTTAGTGCTTGTCATGGTTTCAAACTTTTTCATAGCGTCAGTCTTATCAGTCAATCATAATCCAATAGGAGAGTAACATAAGCCCAGTCTTCCAAAAGGTTCATGTTTATATTATTGATATTATTCTGTAAAAATTACACTTACAATGATGAGTTTTGGACATGTTAATTTTGAGTGTTACATTATGCTCTATCTAGACTGCTAGTTACCTTAAATGCTGTACACTGTATGTATCTGTACATGAAAACCACTCTTTAACAGACATTAATAATTTGATTCAAATTAATTTTGAGGTCTAATTCAAAGTGTTATTTCCGACATAAAATTTTGCATGGCTTGGAACCTTGGTTCCTGAAGAAAAATGAATTCATTTTATACTTACTATGTCTCTCTTTGGTACTCCTGCTCCAAGTATACCATTAGCCAGACATTCAGTGATAGTCACAGTGACGAAGGCAATGTCAGTCACAGCCCACCTCTGTTTTAGAAAACTCTTCTTGGATTCTTGTGCTGCATCAGGATTATCAATTTGTCTTTTAATAGCCTCTTGAAGACGATCAATAAAATCAGAATAAGTC
>JANHFL010009668.1:371058-395141 GCA_032468155.1 Oxyrhabdium leporinum | reverse complement strand
AGAAGAAGAAGAAGAAGAAGAAGAAGAAGAAGAAGAAGAAGAAGAAGAAGAAGAAGAAGAAGAAGAAGAAGAATTACCTCATGAAATTTAATATAATATTGGGTCTCTTAAATGAAAATATAAACTTCCCTTACTTTTTGCTCGCAGTTCCACTTTTTGTAAAGTGTGCCCTCCATGTTTCAGAAGCTCTCAAAGGTTTTGCCTGCTAACAAATTTACATCTTCCTTTTTTTTTGTATTAATATTATATTTAGGAATCATGTTTTGTGTTTTAAGAACAGTAGTTATTTTTATTGCTGGGAGGGAAAAAAAATCATACTTTTGCTTTTGTTTTGCTGTGTTGGGTGAAAATGTCCAACTGTTTTGCAATCACTAGAAACTCTGGATCTAAAAAAGGACTTTCATCACAAAAGATTATATTGCTTGGCATCAGCTTTCATTTTTAAGTTTACCTAGGAAATTTCTTTTCTGTGCCAAACAAGAGAGGCAAAGTCAATAACTTTCTCACCTTATTTCAGTATACAGTGCCAATGTCTTTTAATACTCCATAGAAATGAAACTTGTGAAAATAGTAAAAAAAAAAGTCAATATTTCCAATATTTTTAAAGAAGTCCTTAACTCTGTAAGCACATATCTAGCCAAGAATATTCTTAAACTATGATGCATTTGAGTAAAGATACTCAGATAAAAATATTTTTGTTTTCTCTTCCTATCAGAAAACCTATAGAGAAAATTAGGACGTGACTATATGGCTTTAGGATTTAGAACACCTGTCATAGATTGCATACATGTTGATGCCATCACACTTACAACAACTGTGGGGCTTGAGAGAGACGTTTCGATGATCAAAAGAGTTTCGATGCTATCAGTGCTAAAGGAATAATATCATATATATAAATATTCTCACTTAGGACTAAGTTACACAAAGGAAATCTGGAACATTTGTTGTTATGAAAAAGGAACACTGGACTCAAACACAATCATATCAGATTAAAAGTAAAATGTAAAATATATGCAATGGATGGAATTATATTAGCAGATGTTGTTTATTTCTTTATTTAAAACATTTGTATAGCTCCCATCTTAAAAACGAACTCTGGGTGGCTTACAGTCCCAAAATAAAGCAATATATACTGCAATAAAAAGAAAACAAAAATAATTAATAACAAATCCCACTACATTATCATATTGCCCTAACTTTAACCTGTCCAAACACTTGAGGGAGAAATGAGGACTTACATGCTGTCCTGCAGGTTAAGAATGTAGGGGCCTGTCAGATCTCCTGGGGGAAGGTTTTCCATAGAGCAGGGGCTTCAATAAAGAAAGCACCTTGTTAGAAGACTCACTAGATAACAATGTTTAAGGAAGGGACCTGGAGGCTGCTTACTCTTACTCTGTTCTTGTGGGATGGGCAGACACCCTGAGGAAAGGTGATCCCATTGCTGGTAGCAATATAGGGCTTTAAGGGTGATGCCCAGTTCTTTGAATTGTACCTGGAAGGAAACTTAGTCCAGCTTACACAAGGCTTTCCAGTCTAGCAAAAGACACAGTTGGTGCACAAGACAGATGTCCAAAGGCCCCTTCTAGCCATTGCTACCTATTCATTGTGCAGAAGCCATAAGTCAAAAAGGACCCTCAAATTGCTCATCCAGAGTCAAAGATGGAATATCCCCAAGTCCTGACAGCCATAAAACCAAAGCCACTCCATCTTGCCTGGGTTGAGTTGAAGTCAGTTTCTCCCTACAGCTGCCAGATACCAAGTTGTGTATTTCCACAGCATTACAACAGTATCAGTTGCCCAATGGAAATACACAACTTGGTATCATTAGCATTGCACTAATTGATGCACTTTTTTTTAGATTCTCTCTTTATAGATTTGAATTGAACTATACTGAATAGACATTCCTAACCCATTCCATTTGTTCCAAAAAGATCTTCAGAACTTCTGGACAAGTAATTAGCAATTATGAGGTATATAATTGATTCCAAATATTATCTTTCCAGAATCCTATAGTTTAGTAGTGCAATTTTTCAGTTTTTTTAAATTAGTTTTCTGTAGGGAGCCAGATTAACTAAGGAACAGGAGAATTCCCATTACAGAAATGCCAGTGATAATCAGAAATCATATTGATCATTGCAAAACCTTAGAGACCACTCATTTCAACCAATCAGTATGGTTTGTAAAACAATTTATAACTTCAGATTTGATTAAGCCAATCAAGGTGGTTTATTAAAACTATATATGTATATGTATCCAGATTACTGCTTTGAACCATGATTTACCTTACAAATGTGGCTGCCATCCAGAGGTATAGGGTGTAATTTCACAGCTAGGAGAGGTGTGGCTAAGAGTTCTAGGAGCTATCCTGAGGAAGACAGGTTTAGAGGCATATGTGAACCAGATTTAAGCATGATGCAACTAACCAATACAATTTTTAGAGTGATCATGGTATATGCATAAGATAGGACAATGTTGCAATTGTTATGATAGGAAAGTTTACTGTAAAAATAGTTCTCAAATTTAAATCACTCAGGTAAGATAGATCACTTTTAACTTCTTCCTTCATAATCTGCAATATGATGCCATTTCTACTTGCCTAACCATGAGTCTCAAAGAATTATTGTATTGAGTTTGTGTGATCTCAGTTGCAGGATCTGCATTCTGCCTGGATGTTTTCTTGTGGGATGTCAGTGTTGTATTTTCAAAATAATATAGTTTGTGTGATTTTTTATTCTTCATGCATTAAAATGGTTTTTAATACCAGGAATTATGATTTGGGAAGGTGGAAAGAATATACATTTGCTTGTCCACCACCCTTAGAGCGATTCCAGAAGTCACACCTTAAGACCAATATCAACTTTATCAATTGCTACTTCTTATGTAACGAAAATTACCCATCCTGTTTTTTTCATGAGATGTAATTGGGGTAGAGGAACAGTTTTTTTAAAAAAAATCTCTTAATATTTCCCCATTATTTCTTTCCCTTTGCTTTTATCAATAATAGTAATAATAATAATGATGATGATGATGATGACGATGATGATGACGACGATGATGATGATGATGATGATAATAATAATAATAATAATAATAATAATAATAATAATAATAATAATAATAACCTATTCAAAATAAAAATTGAAATAGCCAGGCAACTTTATTTGATGGCTTTAACTAAAAGCTCTGCCTAGAAACATCCTGCCACATTATATGCCCAAAGAACAGCTAATATTAAAAATGTCAATGATCAGCAAAATGCCCTAAAGGTGAAGATGGAACTGTGAAAGGCAATTAATTCTTCATTTTATAAATTATTATATGCTGTACTATTTAAAACTTTTAGAAGAAAAATACACTTATTTGGAATCCTCAGTCCCCATCAAACCAACCCCTGGCAATTAGTACTTTTAGGCCTTGGTGTTGATGCTCTTTTCGAGCGATAGCTCATTTAAAATGCTAACCCTGTAATTTATTAGCAATATTTAATACCTCAGTGGCCAGAAAATCTTAGTCTTTTATTACCACTGATTAACATACCTTTGATGTTCTGCCCAGCATTACACAATCCAAAACAAATTACTTGCAGGAAAAGGAATATTATACAAATATAGGAAAGTAATAAATAATGCATAGGCAGGAGACTTCTTTTCTTGGTGTGTTCGAACATGCCACCATCGCTTCATATGGCTTTGACTTCTGAGACAGCAATGTTTCCAGTCCTCCAGGGAATCTTTTCACCTAGCAGTGCACTTCGCACTCTGATATCAGCAACAGCAGCTGCTGGCAGACGGCCTTTCCACAACTGAGTTTTCATCAGCCACCAAGACTGTTCATCAGATGTCTACCAGTGGAAGCCTGAAAGCGGCCTAGTCAAAGTGCTTTTCAGTTACAGTCTTCTCACTAATGGGTCCCAGATGTTCAAGAAACAGAAACTTTCATTCATTTTTCAGAAGGGTGTTCCTCCTCTCCCCCCCCCCCCTCCAGCTGCTTAGCTTTGGCAAGAGATTTAAAAGACAGAGAGAAGATATTTTTTTAAGGCAATAAATGCAATGAAATATATTAGTTACTAGTGGATTTCGCTTGAGAGCTGCACTAGACTGTTCTGCTCGGCAACAGGCCCAGTAGAGAATCAAATAGGCCTAAACCTAAACAGACCTCAGCCAAAGTTGATCAAAAGGCTCTTTCACAGTAAGGGCTCAATTCGAACTAAAAATGTAGGGGCTGGAGAATGTTAAAGTAGAAGGCTGGCTCCAGATTCTGTCAATGGAATAGAGAATTATGCCAGCAGAAATACCCAAAAAAACTGCTCGGAGAAGGAGAAATAAAGGGAGAAATAAGGTCCACCAGCTAGGTTAGGGAGGCCCAAAGGAGAATACTCTGAAACAATTTCCAACACAGTGGACACAATATTGATTATAAACCAGAGCTGAGTTTATGAAATGCTAGCCATATCCATAGCCAACCTCTATTATGGGTGAAAAATATAAGGATATTTTTTTTTTTTTAAAGTCCCTTCTTTGGTTTGGGAATAATTTTGATTCAACATAGATTGGAACTTGGCCATCTTATTTACCTTTTAGTACTTAGAATTAGGTTGTAACTACTGTATTTTAAAAAGGTATTCTTTTTGTGTATTTATTGTTTCAAGGATCTCTTCATTTCTTCCTCTATGAAGTAAATCAAGTTGGTTCAGATTTCTTGCTTGCAATCCTGTCTTAAACAAATATTAAATTATTCTACTCTCATTTATGAGTCGTATCTTTGTTTTATGTAAATGATACCTGGGACAGCTTCCATTTTTTAAAAAAAAATTTGTTTTGTTTTTTTTTCTCTCGTACCCTCACAGTTTTCCAACATTTTTTGGCACCATTGCCCCACAGGAGACGTTTTTCAAAAAGGTTAAATAAATCTTATGCAAAATCAGTTCCCATGTGACTGTCTGTCAGTGGCTCTTATATGAACCTAGATCTGGCTTAAGCCACATGGGATGAATTATTTGATCCGCTCATTTCAGTTTCCCTCCTATGTTGTTTAAGGTTCATATTTGAAGTCTAACCACTGCACACACAGTTTAATTTTAACTCCACATGGGATACTAATGAATTGGTATGATAACACAATATATATTTCTACTACAGTAACGGCAATGATTACTGTACTACGTAGCACTGTATTGTAGCAATATATAGATTGCTTTGGATTTGGGGTCTGTGTATACGGCATCTGGCATGGAAAAAGTGGGATATGAAACCAAGAAATTAAAATTACATTATATAAAATTAAAAGTATTTGTTCTGGTGATACCTACATTAAAACTAGCATTCAAATGTTTTTAAAGTTTTAAAATTAGCATTGGAACAAGAACAAGTTATAAACATCTAGATAATTAATCCATTCTCTTCATTTGCATTATCTTTATTAATGTTGTTATATGAAGGATATAAATTCCAAATATTGCTTTTTTTCTAGCATAAATATTTTGATACTTTTTGATGCAGTTTGAAGCAATTAGAAATAGATGCATTCACTGCAAATTTTACTTTGCTACTCAAAGGCAAATATGGCTCGACATAATAAATAAAAATTATAGCTTGCATGGTGTACAATGTGTGATTTTCCAGAATTCTCAGATGCCTCAGCCAATATGGCAAAGGCAGAGAGCGTTTGGGACATCTGTTTTAACAATATTTGCAGGAACAATAGTACATCTTTTTGTGATTTGCAGTAGGAATTGTACAGGTTTATATGGGCCTTGAGGGATGCCCAGTCATGGAGACCTTTGACATGACCTCTGGAAAAAGAGTGTTACTGACCCATACTTCCAAAATAAGTCTTATTCCTTTCCTTGTCAGTAATTTGGGTTAGATAGATATTTAGGATACACCAAATATAGGGGGAAGTAGTAGAAACAAAAAGGACCCTTTTTCTTCTCTGGCTAGCAATCAACAATTTGGGGTTGCTGACTACACATGTCAGGTTGGGACCCAAATGTCTTGCAGCAAAAACTAGATGGTAATGGGACAAATTTTCACTGAGGGAATGAATTGGGGTTTTGTATCAGGTGGTCTTTGAAAACAAAATAAAATTGATTGCTACAAAATGTGAAAAGTCATATTTGTTGATAGACAGATACAGAAAAGCTAAAGTCCATTGTCATCATGAATCAGACTTATCTATTAAGTCGAAAGTAAACCATGTATTGTTTTATTTGTACTGGGTACTCATAATATTGAGACATAAAAACAAATCCAGCTCTTAATTCTAGAAGCCAGGTTGGTGTAGTGGTGAAGGCATCAGGCAAAGAACCAGGAGATCATTAGATATGAAGCCAGCTGGTTGACCTTAGGCCTGTTACTCCCTCTGAACCATAAGAAGACACTGGCAAACCATTTGGCAAAACTTTGTTGAAAGACCTGCAGAGATTAGTCTAGAATAAAAAATTGACTCAAACACACACACACATACACACACACACAATTCTGCTTACAAATCAGAATAAAGACAATTTCTGTTGATTCAGATCATTTGGCCAGTAAACACTCAGCTTCATCCAGTTGCCCCAACTCAACCCCAAATTAAGGGATTACCGGGTAATAAAAAGGGAATTTAGATTATTATTTGTCATTTGAACTGTGGCTTGTATTGTTGATGTTCACATTTTGTGCATGTTTAATCCATGCTAATTTATGGGCATGAAAATATAAACCTTTTTACTTTGTTTAATAATCAGCTGCTGGCCATGATATTCCTCAGGTTCATAAAATAATATTATCTCATGAAAAAAAGGTAACCAAATAACCTATATTCTGATTTGAAGATGAATCCATAGAAAATGTTTCCTGAAAAGTGAACATTATTAGTTCCAATGCTTTATAAATTGCATGATAAGATCTCTCTACTTCTATATTTCCTAAGTAGTGACAGAATTGTATTCCTTCAAGTCCAAAATTAAGAATCTTCATAGTAAATTTACATCAAAAATTAAAATTTGCTGCATTATATTCAAAATATGAAAGATGAAAAGATATTGATATAGAGATGTGTTACTATTACAAATGCAATGCTGTTCAGTCTGATCTCCAATTTAGATATGCAGATCATCCATAGACCGTAGCTGGGTTTACACATTACACTAAATCATGTTTTATTTGACTTATGGAACAAAGTCTGACTGGATTTACCCAATGTATGAAGCCAGAAGCCATGCATTACAAACCACAATAGTTGGGTTTATTAAATGGATCTTTATTTGTAGAGAGTAAACCTCTGACTTAAGAATCATGTCAAAACAATGCAATTTTTACATGGCAGTTGGCAACTTGTGTTGAAATGATTTATGATAGCCTGTGTCTGTGGCAAGTGAGTCAGACAGCATTCTTGTCTCAAGTAGGCATCGCAGTAAAAGAAAATTAAAATCTCTTTCAAGCAGGGGTAATTGCTCTACTGTGTGTTAGTTTAGCTCCATCAATAATCTTCCTTTTATATGTTCTATTTATAGATGCATTCGCGCAAATTTTATGTAAGTCATGCTATTATCATATCTGGATAAATAAAACAGAAAATGGAAAGAAGGGGGAGAGAGAAAAGGAGAAATCTAAAAATACAATTAACAAAAATGATGAAGGGCTAAAGAATGGATTGCATGTTAGGATGATAACTGAAAGGAAGGTCCTAGCCCTGTGATGGCAAATCTATGGCATGCGTGCCACAGGTGGCATGCAGAGCCCTCTCTGTGGGTACATGAGCCGTCACCCCAGCTTAGCTTTGTCATGCATGCATGTGTGCACCTCCCCCCGGCCAGCTGGTCTTCGGGTCTCTGCCGCGCATGTGCGGGAGGTGGGTGGCATGTGGGGACCGCATGCACGGGAGACATGAGCACAAGCACAGGAGATGCACGTGCATATGTGGGGCTTGGGGGGCATGCATGGGGATGTGCATGCATACGTGGGGGCGCATGCACAGGGGGGAGGGCACATGCACAGGGGACGTGTGCGTGTTACATTTTGGAAATACGCACGCATGTGTGCACTTTGGGCACTCAGTGCCGAAAAGGTTAGCCATCGCTGTCCTAGGCTTAAAGCAATGTTGTACATGATTGAATATGCCTTATTTCACAAATTGAGCTGATGTCAGCAAGGTACATGAGAGGTTACAGGAAAGAACTATTACTATGTATATTTGCACTTAGTATTTGTGGTTTGGGGAATGGGGAGGGAACGGGGATCTTTAGAAAAGATTGCCAAAATGAAACTTCTGAATTTTAAGAAATGCCTCAAACCGATTGCTAAATTCTATTAAATTGAGTCTATAGTGATTACAAAATAAAGATTTTTTTGTATGATAGATCATTCTCTTTATTAATAGCCTGGAGGACAGACATATCTATAGGAATCCTTTTTAGCTTTCTCAAGTTACTTAACTTTTACTATATGCAAGACAAAATTATTCTGGATTAAAAATAAAAGGAATTTTCAACAGTTGGACTTGTGACAAATATAACTTGAAAACTTTTTTTGCCTCTTATGGGTTTAAAAATAGTTCATCGTTCTTTCAAAAAAAAGAAAACTTCTAGTACATTATTCGCAGGTTTATGATATCATATGGCTGCCCCAATACAGTGGTACCTTGGTACTCAACTGCTTTGAAACTCATTGAATTTGGTACTCAGTGCATTTTGAGTGAAAATTTTGTCTCAGTACTCATCCTTTGTTTGGTACTCAATGCAAAGATTGGACCTATCGGTGTCAGCTGCCTTGTGACTCACTACATTATTCTCTATGGGAAAATTTTGTTTGGTACTCATCATTTTGGGTACTCATTGTGCCTCTTGGAACCAATTAATGATGAGTACCGAGGTACCACTGTATTGGTCAGTTGAAAGGCACTTTTCTGCAAATATTATTGTAAATCAATATCTCTGGGCAGAATGTGAAAAGAAAAGAAAATCACATTCCAGAGATACTGTGTGGCTAGATGGGCGGCTAATAAATTTTACAAACAAACAAATAAATAAATATTATATATGCATCAATTGCCACAAGGACATCCCTCCCATTTTCTTTTCTTCAGAATTGCTATTTATTTATTTATCAAATTTATATAGCCGCACAACACATACATAGTAAGGTGGTTGGTTCCATTCGACAGAACAGTGTCAACCACATAGTCATTGGTAAGAGAAAAGCCACGTCTGAAGATACTGAATTCCACAATTTAAATTTTCATATGTAAAAAATGCAAGTTATTTTATTGAACTTGAATGATTCTGGATTGAGTTTCAGTGAAAGACTCCAAGTTCTTATAGTGAGAAAGGAATAAAAATCTCAGTAATTTTTATTCTGTGCATTGTTTTGCAAACTGTATGTGTCCCTCTTTGTTTTTATTCTAAACTAAAAGCTTAGAATATTGCACCAACACAGGAGGTTTTCCCTATAGGAAATTTCTGTAACCCCCTTAATATTTTGGTAGTTTCTTGAAATGAAGGAAGATGAAAAGAGGAGAAAAAAAGAGAAGGGAGAATATCCTTGTCAGTCTGATCCACTGAATTACAATGTCCAGTGCTACTTTGTTTGGTACACTTCTACGTTTAACTTGTCAGAGGACATGATAAACCCATTAAAATTATTATTGGCACAGAGCATTGGACTTGATTAAGACTTGGCAGAAAAGATTCCAAAATCTGTTCCTTTTCCTCCTCCTTTCCTCCCCACACCAGAGTGATATTAAATCACTAAAGCCACAAGAAGAAACTCAAATTATTTAAGTAAGACGGTACTTTCCATTTCAGCTTACCCCAGGCAAATTAAACAGCCCCCCTTGAAACAGTGACAAGAAGACTTATAAGAGCTTAAGAGCACCAGACACCAATTACATTTTGAGAAGTAAATGCCATAATTAACAAGACATATACTTTAATCTAAAGTAACCCAAATATGTGGCTGGATAAAGAAAAAAGGTATAGATAAACTCTGTAATTATAATAAATCAGTGCACAGGGGAAATGTATACCTTTGAGGGATATTTCTTTATTCCACAATTAACGTGCAGATGTCTCTGTAAGCATTCTTCTTTTTGCCCTATGTAATATGCCACAGTCCCTTTCTTTTCAATTTTGGGATTCAGCTATTGTGTCTTATACCTTGACCAGTTTATACACCTGAGTGTGAATAGTAATGAAATTCCAGTCTCCATAACTTGATGCTTGGAAGACAAGAAAAGATTCTGGAAAAGAGAATAGATTTCCATTTTTTTTTTAAAAAAAAGGACCTTTCCCTAAGCTTGGTCCTTAGTACAAGTTTATCTTGAACTCTAACACTGAAGTTATATGCTTTTTACTTACTGTTATTTGTGATGTTCAACATCTGTAATAATTCTAAGGTTTTGTTTAAACATTAGTGGCTTTCTTATGGCTACTCCCACTGAACTGAAGGATGAGACAGTGTTTATCTGTAAAAGCTCTCCTTACTGCAGTACTGTACACATTTTTTAAAATATGTGTTTCATCTATGTTATGCTATGTTATGCTATGTTATGTGGAAGAAAGAAGAGTTCTATAAGAGCTGGAAGCAGATAAAAATAAGACAAATGTGAAATTCATTTCTGTGCTTTCCCTGTTAAATAAAGCAAGAAAATGTAACTTGAAGCCCAGGATCATATTCAGTCCCAAAACTTCTCATGTCCCTAGAGCCCCTTCTCCAAAGAACTTTGATTGTCAATATGACATAAGGAAGAAATTAAATTTGTGGGAATAGTCATGTGATCTGTAGTTACATAATTTGGTTATTACACTTACATTAAGTGAAATCAAACTTTCTTTTTGTCCCAAATTTATCCATGTTTTGCATTGGCTTTACCATCTTATTAAGAATAAAGAGCTTGGAGCATCACAGAAAGGTCAACTGCAGCATACAGACTACAGGCTACATTGACCAAGAAATAATCAGAATGGTATATCAATCAATAATTTTGGATTTGGGAAAAGCAATAGTCTCCACTCATCTCTTTGACACATATCTGTAGTCTGCTGCACCACCAGTTTTAGAATAAATAAATACACTGCGTGTTGTGGGAATCTTATACATTTTATTGGACAAAAATAATAGTGTATAACTCAAATAAGTATCAAAATGAAATATCTATGTTCTAGCTCCATATTCTTGATATTCCCTATCAAAAATGGGGAACTGATGTTGTTCATGTATGCTGAAATCTTTCCCACAATTAACATATTAACATATTTACCATAAGTGAGTCTATGTGTAACTGAAACAAAATATATATTTTTACTCTGCTTATTCCTGACAGTTTTTTTCTCATCATTTCCCCTGCAGCCTGACCTGTATCGAATTTCAGCTTTATATATAAAATGGAGTAGGAATCTATCATCTTGTAATGTACCAGTCAAAATAATCAAGCTATGTAAATAGATCTTCATCACTATTAATATCTTAGAATAACTGATTTAACCATTATTATGCATTATAAACCACTGGTGAATTTGACCAGATAGACTATCAGTATAACACCAGAAGGATTTTTATCGTTGCTTTGTTTTTCCCTTAAGAATAGAGCCTTGTAAACAGATATAGATAAAACCACCTTCCTTTATTTTCATTACATTTTAAATAGGTGATGCTGTGTGATTCTCTTTTGATTTTAGAGCCATGTGCAAAAACCAGACAAGTATAAAGAAGGAAGAAGAACACGACTATTAAAAGGAAAGCTTTGTGGATATAGAATGAACGTGTCAAGGTTAAAGTATTCCAGTAATCCCAGGGTCAGGAAAAAAGCTGCTGCTAATAAAGTCCTTCTGTGCATTTTATTCACTCCACTAAAGGAAGAAGGGCAGCCAGGAGACCAATTACAAATCACTCGTCTGATGTTTAATCCCCTTATTTCCATTTCCCATTAAAATGAACTATTTTGTTTTTTGTCCTTCCTAACTCCCCTAAACACCAAATTCCAAAATGTGTATCCTGCACATGGTATTTGACTTCAGGAAAAAGTTTAAATGTACATTAAACCCCTATTACATTGTAAAGCTTTTGCCTTCTTTTTTTCTTTGCTGCCTTCTGTTTCAAGAAAACTTGTAATGGATTTTCAAACTCTTAGCAAAAAAAACTATTACTTTATCATCTCTTATGTGATGAGGCTCATATAAGAATTAAACATTCCTGAAGACAGATTTTTTCAACCTTGACAATTTTAAGATGGGTGGACTTCAACTCCCAGAATTGCCCACCCAGCATCCTGAACTCCACAGATCTTAAAGTTGCTGAGTTTGAAATACATCGATCTAAAAGAACAAGGAAAATCCTAAAATAACTCAGTGACAATTTGTCTCAAAAATGGCTAACTCCTAGGCTCTGATATTAGTCCCGGGCAAAACTCCTAGTTTAAGATTACCAGATGCCTGAACAGGAAAAGGAGAACAAGGACAATTAGTATAAAGGAAGTCAAAAGTGGGGGGAAAGGAAGACACACTAACTGTTCAATGTTCTTGGTCTCTATGGCAAAAATAATAGTGAAATATTGTAAAAAAAAAGTGTACATAGGTCTACATGTACTTAGACACTAGAAAGACTGGTTTTTCAATTGCAATATTTTCCAACAACTTTTTTTATTTTCAACATGTATACTAGTGATAATATAGAATTGATCATGACACTCTTTTCAAATTTCAAATTTTAGAAATTTATGATGAGCCATGTGATCTATATCCCACAATGATCCCAGATTAGAAGGGGCTGGATTGAAGCTGATTGCTGGAATCAAGAAATAAATTAAATAATGTAAATTTAGGCTGTCAATTGATGTGGAAAAGAAAGAAGCATAAGTTTACAAGGTCACGATACATCAACAGGTCTGGAGCTAATCTGAGGTCAGGAAGGTATGCTCGTCTCCCCCACTGAAGTGGTACCTATTCATCTGCTCACATTGAGCTTGCTTTCAAATTGTTAGGTGGACAGAAGCTGAGGTGAGTAACAGGAACTCACCCCACCACACAATGCTAGGAGTCAAGCCACTGAAGCACAGTCCATTAATGGTCTGGAGCAGAGATCAATAAGCCACTGAGCCACTGTGCTTCTAATTCCATGAATGAAGGAATTACTAAACTATCTCCACTGGGATTATTAGTAATTATATGATAGCAAAGAATGACACGTATACATCACTAAAATCAAGGAAATATATCACCAAAAAGAAAGACCTCTTTGAAAGTTCTTTTCATTTATATATAGACATCGAACTCTAATGATTTAATACAGTTATTTTCAACTTGGCAATTTTAAGGTGCTGATCTAATATAACTCTCCCTCAGTCAATTAACCAGGTGCTAAGTGTTGATTTGCATTTTCTTATTCCCTCTTCCCTCCCAGATTCTCATCATGCTTTATCTAAACCAGATTTCTGCAGATCTGCCTTTCGATAAGAGGCAGTGTGTAAACCAGGACACACTGCCCCATATATTTTGCACATACCCAGAGGCATTCTCCTTTAACAGGCAACACATTCCTTTTTCTCTTTAGAGCCTGTGCCACAAAGACAGTGAAATCTGTTTCTTTTGAGATCCAGCTCAATGGGCTAGAGATTCAATACTAAAACTGTCTTAAGACCTATTGTAATATTGAGCCTTGTATTTAGTAGTTGAAATACTTCTGTTTTATCTTTCCAGTTACAAATTTTAGAAGGACAAGCATAACCTCTGACCTTGTTTATAAATTGCTTTCAACCATAATATGCTTTATTAAGATATTAGCTTACCACACTGGGTGAATGCAACTACAGCAGCTTGTACGTCTTGGCTTGTACCTAAGCATGTTGTATAAACATAAAACACTTTAAAAACAATGGTTTGGTTAGTGTAATGTGTGAGTTCATTCCCTATCTCACTTTCCTTCCACTCTTTTAAAGTCACTCCTTAGCTGCTTAGCTGCTTCTGGTTGTCTGGTCATAATGTTTCTGATTAGCATCAAACATCTTACAAAGAACATCTGAACAAAGACAGAACACAGCAACGTTCCCCAAAGCGATGTCTTCCAGGAAAAACAGCCAGACGCCCATTAGCCTAAGAAATCAAGTCAGTTACCAGCCATATGAACAATTTGATGGCTCATGGAAATACTGCTGGACCAGTGTCTTTAGCTAACCACATGGAAATAGCTGCAAATCATAGGTAGCTATAAACGTATCAATGCAAAATCTTGATAAGCTCTCTACAAATCATTTATCAGTGCAGTGAGAAAAAATATCCACTGGAATGTAATTTCCTAAGTCTAGCTACTTGGCTTCTCAATTGCTTGTCTTTCCACCCATCCACTCTTCTATTCATTACTTCTAGTTTGCTAAAATAGCTACTTTAAACAGATAAATCATTTGAGAGAGAAAAAGTAGGAAAATGCTATCACCCAGAGATCCTACTTGTGAGGTTTTTGGATGTGACAGAATGCTGATCCAGCAGCTTTACTTATATTCTTATTATTACTCTGTAAAAGTGAAATTTAATCACCTCAAAAACTTATTTATTTACACAGTGCACAAGTATCAGGCTTTGTGAAAATCTCTGAAGCTTCAGTGACAATTCATGTTATCTCAATCTACAGTAATTTATGTCAACGTATTTTAAACCTCCACTCTTTCTGGTTCACTGCCTTCAATACCTCAGTGTTGCTTTGAATAAGAAGCTACCTAATTGTTGCAAATCCTGTGCCATCTTCTGGGTGTGTGGAGAACCTAGGCAATTATGCTCATTTTCTCTCCCCCTCCAAAGAAAACCTCTGCTAAATCCAGTTCCATAGACTGTGCAGAAAAAAAATGATTGGAACAGCAAAGAAAAGTTGAGTCTCATATTTATGATGGGGAAATGCATTTATGCTATTGTGTCTCAAAATGGCTGAAAATTGGCTCATATTAGTATTATGAAAGGCCTTCTAATGATTGTTGAAGGAAATGTTTACAAGCTTTTTTTCTTCCAACTGTTTCTTTTTGCCGCTTATCACTCATTTTCCCTTCCTCATTTTTTGACTCTTAACACTGTGTGTCTAATGCTTCTTGCATTCCAGTGTTCACTGGATGCCTGCAAGACAACAAACATTAATATCTCACTGTTACACTTGGGGTGATAAGATGGAAATGAAGATTTCTACATCAGTTCAGCAACATTTCTGGCTGTGAGAAGAAATACAGTGAAGTAAGCTCTAAGCTTTAAGTCTGTTTTCAGATAGGCTTGTCCAAGGCAGTGTTTTTTATCAGGAAAGATCGGCCATCACCCTTGCTGATTTTATAAGTGTTGTACAGAGGTATATTAAATAGCTAACTATAGCAGTAAAATTGAACTGTACATTCCATTCTTTCTCAAGAAGTATTCCTTATTTTCTTTGCAACACAATAAATATATTTCATAAAATATTATCTTTAATATATATAAAAAGAATGATTTTGTGTAAACTTTCTTTGAATATAGTGACCTACTCAGATTTTCAGTTGTGTCTTCTTCCTTAATAAGCAATAGAAGAAGCTTTATAATTGGAGAGCTTATAAAATTTATAAAATGCCAAAATCAGTCCTTGAATAGTTTTTTCTGATGCCACTGTGTTTTTTGTCTCTGAAGAATTAGATACTATGCTTTGTCAACATTGTGTAGTGGTACTCCGGTGTTGAAGTAACATCATTGCACATCCCTTAATATAATTGTTGGAAGAAATGTCCATCTGGGTTCAGTTCCAAGTGGGAAGAAAGACACTGGCAACATGGAGGCTGATTGGAAAGATGGTTTAATGATGGGCAGCAGGACCACATGGTTTTCAGGTCCTGGGCAAAAAATGAGCACATGGGTGAGAGAGGGAGAGAGATTTATACCCCCTGTTGGGCTTTGAACTTGCTCCCTGTTCCTGTGTCAAGAAATGTATCCTGATTGGTTGTCAGACTCCCATGGGGCCATGCAGGGGTAACTTTGTATGTTGCCTTGAGTCCCAAGCTTGGTTGAATGTTGCTGGGTAATGTAATGAAGGGGCTTTGGGCAATTCCCATTATGGCTTAATGGCTTTGTCCTTGTTTGGATCTGAGTGAGGGCTGATCCTATCATGTCCTGAGGGCCATGTCTTAATCCCATCACCCTGGAGCTGAAGGGGTGGGGCAGGGAGCTGCAGGAATCTGCTTTGTCTTTAAAACATGTTTCTCCTTTCGTCATCCAGGGAAATATAATATTCTGCCTTTTTAATATTTCCTAGAATATGTCATTCTTCTGAGAGAGGGGTGGGTGCTAACTTTCTACATTATAACTCTTATAACTGGTTTAACACAAGGCTAAAATAGCAACACAGGGTAATGACAAAATAACCTTCAACCCTTTACCTTCTGAACAGAGGAAGTCAGAATTTGTTTCCAGTATAAAGTAAGTAAAGAAAAGAAGTGTAAGTAGAAGCGCTGCTTGTAGCTCAAGTACCTTCATAAATTCAATGTATGTTTTTTCCCCTTTGTTTTACACAGGTTAGTACAGAATGTAGTGTAAGAAAAGAGACTAGGTGGGAATTTGTGATTGTGACATAACAGACAGATAGTTAGTCCTGGGTTGGAGGATGCTTGAATTCAATCCATTGTCTTTTGATGTGCTGCATACTCAAACAGGATAACAGTATTTGGCAGGGAATCAGAACATAAGCAATAGCAGCAGGTAAGAGTGAATACAATCCCAAACCATCTGGAGCAACAGTTGAACACCATCGGCATTGACAAAGTCCCCATCAGTCAGTAGAAAAAGGCAGCTTTACTTGGAACAGCTTACATCCTGTGAAGATATTTTTAACATCATTTAATATTTGCCTGTCCCAGGTCCTTGGGAAGGATTTGATAGGTGGATTAAAATGCCAAATCCAGTCTAAACATCTGGCTGACTCTACATCCCGCTATAATAGCAATAGCAGCAACAACAATAATTTGATTTCTTCTACAACTAAAAATGTGATCAAGATCTGATGGCAATTGCAGGAAGAACAAGAAACTTACACAAAGGTTGAAACACACTTCATTGCACATTCATGCACTGAAACTGAAATTGGAAATGGACACAAAGAAGGTCCTCCAAGAGAAACAAATTTCAAGGTGAGAAACCAGCAGCATCTGTAACAAACCATGATAGCTCACACAGATGCAATAAGATTATTGTGCAAATACGGCCCTTATGCATTTGCGTAATTGGTATGATATGACACAGACCTGCTGAGCATGCTGAGAGCAGAAATGTTAGTACTAAATTTGTGATATATTTTTTTTCCATTTTATGGTTGCAGCACAAATAGAAGACTGGAAAAGCTTTGATGGTGTCACAACTGCCACCTTAATTAATGAATTTACATCAGATTAAATCTGGCCTATCTCACCTACACTGATCTACCTGGGCTGACAATGTCAGTATCATTTTTTTTTCTTTTCTTTTCTTTTCTTTTTTCGACACCTGTTATTGTCTGAGTTTCCTTTTAAACCAGATTTCCTTGGGTCTTAACCTGATATCTTCAATGAGCAAAAGGTGGCCGAGCCCTGCCTTTACGTGTTTCATTTTTGTACCAGTGCTCTGAATTGCTCTTCATCACAGGAGGCTTCTATGTAATGATGAAATATGAGTGATACACCCTTAAAGGGAGAGAGTTTTTCAGCAGTCAAAGGGAGTTTACAGAAGTTAAGTACCGTTTGGAGGCATCATTCAAAAGGAAATGCTTGCAAGAGGCAAGGATGTTGAGAGAAGCTCTTGCAGCTTTTCTTTTTTACATCAGGATTTGCTTTATGAACCACACTGGCCTGTCAAATCCCAATTCTATTTATTCAGGATGTTTGAAATGAAAGAAAGTCTGAAATCTCAGCTAAGAAATAAAAATAAAGAAATAAAATGGAACAGCTAACAACTCTGGCACGAGGATGCTGATCTTTCCCCTTCCAAATCCATCAGCATTAAAAAGAACTTGCATATACAATTCAGTTAAATACTATTCCAGGATGTGTATTTCTCTATAAAGAAAAACATGGAGTGCCTGCAGGGCCAACAACTTGAGAAAAGAAAAGGAATATAAATCAACTTATATTTAAGAGTGACCATGGGTAACCAGAAATGCCATAGAGGTGAGTAGAAAAAAATTCACTGCTGAGAATCTTCAGACAGACAGACTGCAGAGGTGGGATGCCTCCAGTCTAGTCAGCATGGAAATGCAAATTTCTATCATTTCAGCAGGGCAGTTAAAAGTTTTGGAGACAAGAAACTTTTGTTATACATGAGATTGGTTTAAATTGGGAAACCAGCATGGGGTAAATGTTTAGACAAACTATTTTTCCCCTAAGGGCAGGCCATGGGTCTGCTCTGATTCATTCCCTTGTGATATTAATATTCAGAAGAAAAGCTGAAAATCCAATAAAGATCCAAAGACGCATCTAGTTCCATCCTTATAGAAATTAGAGTTTTAGCTCTAATTTCTCACATATGGTCATATGCAAAAATAAAGTACCTGAAACACAGTGGTGTTTTATCTAGAGCATGCATGCCAAAGTAATCTATTGAAATATCTATTCAGTGATTTGGACAATAGCATACTTTCTTTACGGTGATTTCAAATCTTCCCTTTTGTTTTAGGGGTCACATTTTAACAAGGAGCATACTTTGAGTGATTGTGCTCCTTGGAGTTATTCCCATAACATAGTTATTCATGTAGATGTAAAGTTGGCAGTTTCACATGACTGGGACAGAAGCTGGCTATGACATCTCAACCACCTATCCCAGGAATCCTCCAAATGGGAATTCCAGGTGGAAATTACCTGTCCATGGGAAGATGTGTGTCAAAAACTGCCAGAGGAAAGATGCACCATTATGACTGAAGCCTGTTCTTTGTTTTAGTGTGGACTACTTGACTCCTTGCGAGTGCAGTTTTTGTTTAGCAAAATTTCAGAAATACTGTAGTTTTTCCTAGGCCTAAGAGAGAATGACTGGTCCAGGATGGTTTTGTGCTAAGGGGAGACTAGAACATAGTCTCCTAAATCTAGTTTCTTGAAATGTAGTCATCGTCTCCCAAGTTCTAGCCTGGTGCTTTAACCAGTACACCAAACAGGCTCTCATCAATTTTGTATATCATATCCATAAACATAATGTTGATCATAATGTTGTCTCCTCCAGCTTTCAAATTTTGATTGGAAATTTATATACATAAATATAGTAAGTGACTTTGAATAGCATCTAATGGAGAAAAATGTGATATAAATTCCATTAATAAATTTATTTCTATTTATTTGTAAAATTTATTAGCCAGTCATTTTGTCATATAGTAACTCTGGGTGACTTACCAACTCAGCTGTTATCTGACAGATATTTTAAAGAGGTTTTTTTTCCCTTCCTTTATTATTCTTATAAATAACTCAAGTCAGTGAACATACCTAATACTCCTTCTTTCTCCTTTCTACCACAACAACAACTCTGGGATGTGAGTTGGGCTGAGAAAGAATTGGTGGCCCAAAGTCCAAAAGAATTTGTGGCCCAAAGTCACCCAGCTGGCTTTCATGTCTAGAATGGGACTAGAACTCACAGTCTCCTAGTTTCTAGCATGGTGCCTTAGCTACTAAACTAATCTGGTTATAATAAATATCTAACTATATAATTGCCCTTGTAAAAAAGAAACAACAATTAATTTTCTTTGCTGGGTTCCCATTCGTTTCTTTACCCAATTGCACTTGACATAATCAGTAGATATAATTAATTTTAGAGGCACTGAGTGGTCTGATCTTTTGTTTAAATTGATACTATTGCTGCTGCCAAGAGAATGACTAGAATTATATATAGCTGTGAAAACAAAAAATGAACTATCCCATTATTTTTGTATTTACATTTGTGCAATAAATATAATTGGCAGTTATATAATTTTTCAATTTCTGCAAATGTATGTTAAACTCTTCTAATAGACTTGAAATGCCTAGTTCTGAACATTATTTTTTTTCTAAATGGGCCTTTGCTTTCCTTACCTTCATTAACCCATCCCCTTATCCCATGCTCTGAAATAGTTCTGGAGACTTGAGACAAAAAAGGCCATTTTGTTTGCAAGAAGATGCTTTTCTACTACTGCAATGACACAACTATTTTTTTAAACCGTATATATTGGAAATAGGACAGCAGAGATCCATGAATGAGCATCAGTAAAACTGTCAGAGACCAGAGGTAATTTGATCCTATCATCAGTGTACGTATAATAGGCTTTAAAGAAAATAATAGAGTTTAGCACTTCTAGGGTTAAAGGTGCAAATTAGTTTTCTTTAATCTATTTGTGTTTAAAATAACATGTTATTAATAAAGACGTATCGTGATAATCTTATATTCAGAGCTTTGTTTCATTTTAGTAAAAGGATGGCTCCACTAATAACCTTATCTTCTAACCTCCTTGTGCTCTTGTTAAACATTTCAGAAGAAGTCCTTTGGGACAAAGGAACAAGTGAAGTAATTTATTCCTACATACTTTTTAGTAGCCTCCCTCCCCCTAGCCCTGGCACACACACCTATTTAATTTATAAATTAAGCTCATTATTCAGTGCCATCTAGTGGAAATTTCGAGGATATTGTTATATTAAACCACCTTCCACAGTCTGGTGCCCTCAGATGTTCCCCAGTCTTCTGCCAGCTATTAGCTATGCTGTCTAGAGGCCATGGGGACTGGATTATCTGGAGAGGTCCTAGCTGGGCAAGTCTGGATTAGGTGCTTGCCTTACAGGATTTCTTAATTAGATGGCCAAGGGTTCACGTCATAGGCATCCTGCTTGTCAACTGATCCTTGTTCAATCAAAAGGTTGCCTACATGGATAACTCCATATTATTTCTTGTTAATTTTTAAAAAATGGTTTGCCGTTGCCTTTTTCCAAACTGTATTTTTGCTTCTCAGGTAGTGAGTGCCTAGTGGATTCCCATACAACTACAAGCAGGTTTAAATCAGGTTAAGTTGTATTTAAAACAAAAACAAAAACTTTTAGGTGCTGCCACCTGCTACGATATTCATCCCTAACTGGAGCATGAGTTTGTATAAAGATCCTTGTGTTTATCTCATCTTCCTATTCATCTGAATATTTGGCTACTATTTTACCTATTTTTTTAATGTCCAGTTCTGTGTGCATTTATTTTATTTATTTCTCCTACTATTTTATACCCTGTTTGAACCTTACAAGTCAGCTCACAAAAGAAAATATTTAAGAATATATTGTTCAGTTTAACAACCAGAAGTCCGCTAACAGCACTCTAGAAGGAATATAAGCTAACAAAGGCATTCCATAGAATGACAGAAGAGCCAAAAACAACTTAAGAAAAGGCAAGCTGGGAAAATATGACTTTCTAAAACACTTAAAAGATATTCAGATTAGGGCCCTTTGTGCCACAGATGTTTTGGATCCCTCTGGCAAACACCTAGAAGCCTAACTTCGATCAATTTAATACATTATTTTCATAGCGTTCCAACTGCATAAATATTGCTTTGCGATCAGGACAGAGACTACATAATCATGCACAACCACTCTTACTTTTATTTATTCATTTAAATGTTGCTAAGTTGTGGAAGGCGCAGACAAACAAGGAGGTCTTTCTTTGGCAAAGCATTGTGTCTGATTTGGCACCAAATAGAAGGCACTCCACACTTGAGATATTGGAAAAAAAATGTCTTCCCTATCATCAGATACTTCACATCAGAGGATAGGAAGGATTCAGTCTCAAGCCCATTTATGGCTTTAAAGGTAATTGCCAGTACTTTGAAGTGTGGTTGGAAATGGATCAGCATCCACTAAGGTAGTTTCCCTTTAGCTGGTCCCAGCTAGTATCTTGGCAGCTGTGTTTTCTACTAAATCAAGGTTCAAAGACATCTTCAAAGGCAGACCCCTGTACAATTCATTGCAATACTGTAGTCTAATCGGGATGTTGCCAGGGCAAAGATCATTTTAACATGAGATCTTAGAAAGAGCTACAGCTGGCCGTCAACCTAAGCAGATGGGAAAATGCAATTGGACTGCTGGACTTCTAAATACACTCACAATGCTATCCAGAAATACTATGGTTGAGTTAGACAGCTTGTAGCCCTAGGACTCTATGCAATCTTCCTGCTAATATCATATGATCTTTGGTCTATTTTCAGAATAAACACCTTAAGCCATCCAACAAGTCGTCTATCTTTCCTCAGTCGCTTGATCTATATAGACAAGAGTCTCATAAGGAGTTGACTTGCCCATATTAATTCTGATCCAACTACTGCTGGATGTTGCTTACATATCACCTTCAAACCAACAGCATCTCTGTAGAGAATGTAATTTTGTTCAGGATAAAGTGATCTCTCCGAAATTCACCAATGGGACTTCTGCTTTTTCTGTAGCAGAATTCAAAGTACTGGCCTACTTGAGGTTTGATAGTGTGTGTGAGACTGCTAGGGCTGTGTAAAGAGATACTTTGCAAGGTGCTTTAGCATGAATAAAGCACCTCTATTTCAAGCATTAAAACAGCCATGTCTTTTCCAAGACTCATATAATGCTTTGAAAGCTGCCCTCAGTTGTTTTTACTTTTATTGCATGAAATGCCATCTCACTTCCTGGTAGACAACAGCAAATGTGTTTTTTTGTGCATGTATACACATTGTGGAACAATTGAAACTGAGATAATATGAATTCATTAACACCTTGAAGAGGGCTGCTTCATTCTTGCTAACATATTTTGTGAACTACTTTCTTTGAATGTTTGGCACAACCCTGCAGTAATTCAGAATATTTTGAATGGGTAGGCTCATGATGACCTCATTTCACAAATAATATAGGATATACTTCACTTTTCATGTCAACAGCCCCACTTGACTTCTGACTGGCAAGCTGGGAACTGTCTTTCAAAACAGTCTTTGGGGTCAAGATAAAAAAGAGAGCCAGTTTGGTCTAATGGTTAAGGCATTAGGCTAGAAAGTGGGAGACCATGAATTCAAATCCTACCTTAGCCATAAAGGTGACTGTGGGCCAGTCACTCTCCCTTTCAGCCCAACTCACCTCACATGGCTGTTGTTGTGGGGAACATAGAAGGAGGAAGGTATGTTAGATTATGTTCACTACCTTGAGTTATTTATAAAAATAATAAAGGTGGAATATAAATATAAATACATAAATTTCTGAGGACAGAATAACAAAATTATATCATATTTAACTTAAATTTAATTAATTAAAGTTTAATTAACTTTTAATTAAAAGTTAGAATGATGACATTCGATGCATTTGCTGATCTTGTCATTCTGCCTCTTTAGAAAATCCAGTTCACTGGCAACTTTCTGAAAACTTTTGAGAAGCACATCCAACACTACTGTTGGTTTCAGGCAGCATGGAAGATGTCAGCTATTCTTCCCTGACAAACAATAGACCTAAGATGGTGGGAGCATGAAAGTTGTACTCTGCTAATTAGAATTGAGATTTAGCTCCGAGGATATATGTTGGCTGTGGAATTGTGGCTTTAAATCAAAAGGAACAACTTCCATGTCAGGAACAAACATTTTTTTGTCTTATTGGGTGAGGCCCTGATCTTGCCCTCAGCTTCCTTCCTATTCCAAGTTTTTATTTGTGAATTTATAAGCAAATCCCTAGAAATGTTTGAAGCTAATCCAGTTCAAATCTTTTTTAGATTTTTTTATCCTACCTTTATTTCTATGAATAATTCAAGATGTGAACATACTTTATATTCCTTCATCCTATTTTTTCCACAACAACAACCACCCTGTGGGGTGGGTTCAGGTATTTTTTTTAAAAAAATAGAATATATTTAGATCAAATATTATTTGATTCTGAATCTCAGATTAAACATTCAATTTATTAATTCAACTTGAATTTTGAGTTTGACTGTGGCACTACCTGAATATATAGATAAAATATATTTATTATATTTTGGTAATTTGATATTTTTTTTACATTTATAAGGCATATATATATGCCTTATAAATGTAAGGCATATATATATGTTTTCTGAGGTTTTCGCGGGTATTTGTATGTGTATCTTCGGTTTTTCGGGTTTTTTCCCACGTAGATTTGAAGGTTTCTTGGCGACGTTTCGATGAAGTCTCATT
>JANHFL010009668.1:356060-370958 GCA_032468155.1 Oxyrhabdium leporinum | reverse complement strand
TGTTATCTTGTGTGGTGATCGTGGGTGTGGTGGTATCTTGTGTGTTAATCATGGGTGTGGGTTTGGTATCGCTCTTATGTAGCTGTTTGTTAGGTATACGTTTGTCAATGAGCGCGGGTTTCCAAATCTACGCGGGAAAAAACCCGAAAAACCGAAGATACACACACACACACACACACACATATATATGCCTTATAAATATAAAAAAAATACCAAATTACCAAAATGACAAATATTTCTGAGTAGTTACAGACGTGATTTATTTTAGAAATAAATTATCTAAATAAAAATAAAATAAATGTCTGTGTTGAGAGAGTTTATCCCTTGTAAGGGAGAAATAAGTTGTTTTATGTAAGCTTTTTAGATGTATTACATTTGTTGGCATATGCCCTCAAAAATATTATCATCCTTAAGTTTAAATAACTGTGTATTCTGCCAATGATTTTAAAAGCATGAATCCTTATAAAATGAATTACATCCAGTTTGTCATACTATTCAGTTTTAGACTCTCTTGATTTTCATCTTATGAAAATCATATTACAGATAATATACTATAATTGATAGCAATTTGATATTTTGTCTTGTACTTATTAGAACCAGTAAACACACTGAATTGAAAATACAATATTAACTATAGGTCAGAGATAATGCTTCAGACTTGCATGTGTCTCCATTTGTACACACCTTTAAAAGTTACATTGGCTGTGGGCTTAACCCAAATTCGTTCTGTCTGCCTCTGGTACCTGCTTGAAACACTTCTCTCTAATCCTAGATTATCTCAGTACAGGGATTTTGCTTGTTCCTTTCAAATGCCAGAAGCACTTGTCAAATTGAAACGGGACAGACTTTTTCAGAAAAAAAACACCACCTGTGATCACTTGTTTCTGCCGATGGGCAACTTATTTTATCACACTGAGAAAATCCAGAGCCAGCAGAACAGGAATGAATATTGGAAGAAGGTCTCTGTTCTTTAGTAAAAGTAAAGGTTTTATTGTGCTGACCTACAAAATTGATGTAAAATTATTTTCTGTATTTTGCCAGCTACATCCCCTCTTGGTTTGTTGTTATAGTTGAGTGTGAATGTAACATGTAGAGTCCTTAATAACCATTGAAGGACTGTAAAGCAAGCACATATGGCTTTGTTCATTTAGAAATCTTCCCCTTGTGCTAGTGCTGTTTAATTTCACTTTTGATTTTAAGAATAATTTGTTTTTACTTTTTTCAGGAAAAAAATTGTGCATTGCATTTCTGTAGCATGAAGTCCAGCTTATTGTTCTTTGATTTTTTTTTTACAACTGACTTAACTAGATATCTCACAAACACCACCATCCAATTAAGTAGTCTTGAGATTCTTTGGCAAGCCAACCCAGTCAATTGTATTGTGCTGTTAATTTACTTTCCCTTCTTTGGAAGTTCTAAAGAAAGTTCTAAAGAGGTTTGACAAAATGAGCATTCTTTAATCCTTCCATCTCAGAAAATAATGGGGAAGATATGTTCACCTGAGTCCATCTCTTGTGGCATCATCCCCAATTGGCTCTCCATGATTTTTATAATACTCTGTATGCCCCTTTATCTCAGAAATCAGGATGTGACCATCTTCTGTCGTCCTTGTGTCTGGGAGAACTTCAAGGTTGCTTATTTATTGATCAAGTTTCTACTACCATTCTCACCAGAATCTGGGTGGTTTACAAACATCATTATAAAATACTATAAACATGGAACTAAAATCATAATTAAAAATAAAATTTAAAAATAAGGTTATAAATTTACAAACTAAAAGTAAAAAAAATCAAATTAAAAAAGTTAACAAGGCTAAAAGGTTAACATGGTAGAGGAAGCATCCTTGAGCCATCAGGGTGGTATAAGACTCTTAGATCCCAGTTCTAATTGGCAGAACCAGGTCTTAACACTGGAAGGCAAGAAGGGTGGGGATTTACCTCACTTCTGAGGTAAGATTACTTGGTTATTATAAAAATGACCAAGTCAATTATGGGCTGCCAATTTACCTGGGAATAGTTGATTTGATCAAATAAAGCAGAGCCGTTTCTTAAAAAGCTGACATTATTGGTATTTTGGATGAGGAGAAATAGACTCAAACTTAAGAGAAGCTATATGGATGTTTAGAAAGCATAACTCAAAAGAGAAAGAAGGAGCAGGAGCAACAATGGTCTAGTGTAATGGAATTTGCTCATGGAGAAGCAGTGAAGGAGAGTCTTAGCAACACAGGACTTTCCCAGAGACAAAGCAATACATTCCAGACAAAAACCCAAAATTAAGAGATTGAACTGTCACAAAGTGTGTGAGCAATGGAAGAATTAGGTGTGAGCAGATAAAGAATTGGACTTCATTGGATTTCACTATGTCATGTTTGGGTTTGGGCTTGACATCTGGATAACAAAATTAAAACAGGATATATGTATCCCATCAGTACTGAAATATTGTTGTGCTATGGCTACAGGCATCATTAAAAAAAAAGAGTTTGGCTGGGTAAGATGTGCTATCCATACATATAAACCCTCACCATCACGCTATGTGGACAGTGGTCCTAAGACTTAACTAGTAAGCCGTTGGGTTCTCAACCGTGAGGATATGTAAAACAAAAGTATTACAACCTCACAGACCAAATGTTTTTGATTTCGCATAGCAGCAAGAACAAGAACTGATCATACTAAGCACTAAGAAATCAAGACATCCAGCAAAGATGGTTGACATCAAGCTATTCCAAGGCATGAAGTTAAAAGCCAAAAGCAAAGTTTCAGAGTGGTATCCTCATAAACTGTACTGGGACTTCTTGAACCTTAGCAGAATATTATTTCATGTAAAGAAGCTAGATTTAAGGTAAGTAAATAATTATACATGCTTCTCAGTAATTAGATCATACCTGAGATTTCTAAGGCCAGAAGATTTAACCACCCAGTCCTAGGCTCTGGGCTCATCAATATTTACATGATAATCCCAGTCTTTACCTAGGTAATGATCTTACCATCCTCTCATCGCCAGCCTGTACTTCAACTAGTCTGAAATTGCCACTGGTATACCAGGGTCAAGGCAGTCTTTTTCCACTTTATCCCCTGACATGATTCTACCGAAATCAGGTATGTAAAATCTATGAAATTTTGCCATGTATTATTTTGAAAGCAACAAAACTGCTGTGTGACAAGAAACGTGTTTGGGAGCACCAGGAGACAAAGATATATCCCTTCCCCTTTGGTCCCTAGTCAGCCTCCACCTCAGCCATATCTCTCCTGGGACATTTGTTCTTTCCATTAGCACTTGATTTCCTGAATTCCTTTCACACCCATTACCCCCCTCTATTTTTTGACACCAACTTCTCTCCAGACCATCAAGAAAGTAGACAGGGGTAGAATAAATCTACTCTATTTTGTCTGTGGAAGAAAAGGAACCATATCTGAACATATCTATTTCAATAAGTAGACATTTCTGAAATGACATTATTGTCATTTCACTACTTTTGATATAACTATCCTGCTTTTGTTTATTAAAGAGCCCCCAAAATATCAAACTTGATTTTTATTCACTGGCAATCAGTATTTTCCCTTCCCTTCTCCTTTCTTCTCTTCTTGAAGTGAAATACTGGTTGCCAAGCACGCTTCATTTTTCATGCCTTACACAGCCTAGGTAGTCAATAATTATGGCAAGAGCTGCATCTCTCAACTCTGGGGCTATTTTTGTTGTGGTGTCTTTCCATTGTCTGTCTTTATTCCACATTTAATTTGGAAGATGCCAAAATGGGATTTGAAAAAGAAGCAGACATAAATGTCTGAACAAGACAGGCAAAGTTCTAAAGTCACACACAGTTCCTGCTTTGGTGTCCTAATTGGTGGATATTTTTTGTCCACACAGTACTGGAAATTCTGTGAATGAGGGCTCATTGGAGTCTAGGCAGTTGTCCAAGGATCTCAGGTTTGATGCTCATTCATCCTTATAGATACTTGACTTAAAAATTAGCACACACAAGCAAAAAAAGAAACTCATAGATGGATAAAGACTATGTTGAGTCAGTCCATAGTACTGCCTCCCCCTAACAATAGACAATTTTAGTTCTAGGTGGAAACAATATCATCTTGATGAATTGTTCTTTTCTGACTTTTCATAAGAAGCTCTCCTTTTTCTGGGGCATGAACACCTAAATTTTTTAACACAACTTGTTCTGGAAATGGAAAGACAAGAAGGCTTTACTACTCAGGAATGTTTTCCTGAACAGCCAATCTTATATGTTTAGATTGGCAAAGTACATAAACAATATTATAGTATTCAAATTGAGAAGGGCTTGGATGCTGGCTTGATTTAATACATTAGTCATTTTGGAAGGCAGATATATACAAATTTCCATATGTTGATCAATTATATCCATATGGCGTAGGTGCATAGAATCTCTTGCCCACATTAAACTGTACTGCTGCTTTTATAAAGATATTAGAAGCTGTTTTATTTCCCGACCTGGTAAAATACCAAGTCACCCTGATACTTTCTATGGACAAGTTCTATTTTCTGATCAAAGAGTCTCTACCTCTCTGCATATTGTCAAACTCTTCTAGTAAGATAAGATTTCAGCAGACCAATTCCCTTACCTCAATATAATATAACTCTGTCTAACTTCTGAACAATATTAAATAAGGATATATTGATAAATGTCATTTCATTCTATTTTATTTTAATCAACATTTATCTTAGTTTTTTAGCTTTATACTTTAGTTTTAGACAAATAATATTCTGGGGTTGGTTTTTTTGGCCTTACCGATGTAGTTTACAGTAGTAACACTGACAATAATATTCAGTATCATTCTTTTAGCTTCTGTTTTAAATGTTTTCTCCTTTTAAACAATTTCTTAATTCTTTTGTTCTACACCAGTCTTTGACTGAAATACAGTTTGGCTGACTGACTAGTTTGATGGTATTCTAAAATTTTGTCCTTAAATAATTTGTCTCAGAATAGTAACTGCTAATCTTACAACCGTAATTAACCCACATTAGCATTAAGTTTTCCAACTTGACAAAACAAAGTATTCCCACAGGAGGAACAATAACAAGTAGTAAAAACAACAATAAACAGATACATAAACATTTACCAAATGTCTTCTCTGCATCCTCATTTCAGAATATCATTCCTTTAAGCTGCCTTTTGTTGTTTCCTCAGAAGTGTCTTCTTGCTGAGGTAGACGCTGGGAATGCTAATAAAAGTAAAGCAAACTCTACACCTCTTCCCTAGCATTTGAGCCTTCCATTCATCATGAAATTTCACTTTTTTGACATCTGGTGCTTCTCATCTTGTCTTCCAATTTAGCACTGCCTTCCCACTGTCCTAAGTGAGAACAAACAACCTTCCATTTGTCAAGTCTTTTAGCACAAATGACCTCTCTTTTTCCTCACATAAAAACACATAGTAATCAACTGAACAAGATAATCTAAAGTGGATTTCTTTCAACCTGTTTGACCGGGAGAATAATAGCATTTAGTTAAATAATAATTGCTTTTCTTTCAGAGTGCTTTAGTAAAGTAGACACCTTTAATTCAACTTCAGCCCTTGATGACTTACAGGCAGACCCTTGTACAGATTTTCTAACAACTGTACAGAAGTCCATTTATCACTGCTGCTTTCACAGATTTTATTTTAGCTTCTTAGTCTAGGCTATGGCCCTGAACTTCCCTGATGGTTTCTCATCTACTATGTTTAGCTTTTAAACCTAATCAAGGCCAGCCAAGTGTTGTCACCTGCTGAGCCTTCAAAGTACCATTTTCCAACAAAAATTGCACAAGGCAGATAGCAATCTTTCCCAGCTCTTTTTCCTGTTTTAAACTTGTGATGGAAATTTGGAAATTTATCTGGTTTTGCTTCTTTTACTAAACCAGTTTTTCCTTTTATAGATGGTTAGATTTCAACTCCTAGATCTGTAGCCAGCATGACCATTCTAGGAAGTGAACTCCAATGCATTTGAAAGGTACCACAGTGGGATAGGCGGTGCTACCATTCAGATATAATCAACAAATATTACAGACAAAAGTGAATGTTGCTCACCTGGCCTTTGGGCCAATTATTATAATAATCTCTTTTCTTTTCCAAATATTTACCTATCTACCTTACTGCCACTGCTAGGAATGATACCTTCTTCATCCTATTTTTTTCTTCTTCTTCCTTCCTCTTCTCATTAATTGACAAATTTAATAAAAATGTTTCTAAAGCTTGGAAAATAGCCTTATTTGAAGACAGAGTAAGCATTAATAATACACTGGAGAATGAAAGGACAGTTTGAAAGCCTTAGAAAAACTCAGATCGACATCCTTAATGTAAAATCCAACACTTCCTTTGCTCATAGTGAAGCTTTGCTCAATATCTTCTTACTGTGGGATGGTTTAAAATCTGAGACTATCCATTAACTAATCAATGCTGTTCTTAAAACACATATAATATGCAGTCATTTCTTTTCTGTGCATTACTTTGACACACCTTTGTAACTATAAACAGTTCATTCTGCTCCAAGCTCAGTTTAATCTTGATGCAGTAGTGATTACTGATTTCAAGAGGATTTTTGAAAAAGATGAAAAAGAATAGCAATACCTAATTCAAAACCTAAAAATTTTAATATCATGCTAGAAAAAATATAACTCAACAACCATGCTGTTAGACCCAAGCAAACTCTTTAGGAAAGCCATCAAGAATTGACTATTCCAAAAAGCTTTTGGGGATTGGAATGGAGATAACAGCAGGCGGCAATTGACAGACTGTTTTTGTGGTGCATTAGGATATTGATTATTATTGTTTACTGTTTTATCCTTTGTTTACAGAGGTGTAGTATTCACCAGTCATAGCTATGATTTTAGCTGTCTAAAAAAATAAATAATAAAAAATTATTCTTGAAGGAAGGAATAATATAAATTGAGAGGCCATTTCATCCCACTGGGGGTGACCCGTTCCACTCACGCCAGCAGAGGAGGGTCCCGTCAGCCCAATTATTCCAGCTGTCAGGGTCCACAAGGAGGACTGCTGTTGCTCCTACCCTCTGGAACATCTTGACCCCCCAATGTGAGGTTGGTCCCAACCCCTCTATCCTTTCGTAAGTGCCTAAAGATGTGCCTAAAGCTCTGCCAATTGGGCTGGGGCCCCAGTGGGGGAACAGCACAGTGGAGGTGGCTAATCAAGTAACAACAACTCCTTCCACTTTGCCCCTGCCCCTTCACATGTCCTTAGATCTTAATGTTTGATTTTCATTTATTTATGTTTTAACTGTACATGTATAGACATACTTTTATGACTGTAATCTGCACAGAGTTACTCTACTGTAAGACAGGCAGCCAATAAATTTTATGAATAAAATAAAATAATAGTAAACATAATAAATATGCTAGAAGGCTTGTGGGTGCTTGTATTTTTCTAGTTCTCCTACATTTCAAATTGTCTTTAAAAGACGAAAAAACTTGCTCATTCTTTGCTTGTTTTGCTATTTCTCTTCTGTTTTTTAGACCAATTAGAAGCTTGGTTAGGCATTATATATACCACTTCAAAACATCCAGCACATAAAGAGATGCTTCTTATTTTATATTATATTCATTGTACCCACATGGAAGCTGTTAACAAAATGTTTTTAATGAGGTATCAACTCACGTCATAGTGATGTTTGTTAGCTCTTTACCACATGAATTTCCCCTATTGATTTTAGCTCCATATTGTAACTCCCACCATAAGGAATACATTCTGCTATTTTGCATTGTTTGTAGTTTGCTTGCTTTACATAATAAATACTGTACAGATATTATGATGCCATATGAACTATTATAACAACTCTAGTGTTGATGTTATACCAAAGAGTTCATAATATAATGAAACTTTAATTCAATATAATGTAGTTTAATCAAGTTATGAACTAATTATTGCTGATTCAGAACCATAGCTATATAAAATATTCAAGAGAGTGATGCAAAAAGAGTATTACATGATTTATTTTTACAATCAAAGAAGATTGCATCTTTCCCCAAAATCTCATATTAATGCTATCCAGCTTTTAACAACAAACTTGTATATTGCTAATGTTGATGGTAAGTAAAATAGACAATTGGCCTGGTCTATAAAGCTCATAGAGTCTTTGTGGTCTTATTAGTATTTTAAGAAAACCATACTATTTTCCTAAAATATACACATCTGAATATTAAGGAAAGAACAATCAAGAACATTTTAATACTTTTCCAAATCCCTTTGGGTCTCTCTTTAAAAAAAAAAACCCAATATAATGAAAGTCAGCAATTTTCAGAGCAACCCAATGCATATTTACTCTGAAGTAAATCTCTGTATTCAATTGGGCTAATTTCTAGGTTGATATGCATACGACTGCATTGTTGATTTCTCAAATTGCCATAATTAAGTGCCTTCCTATTTCGTTTTTAAAATTTATGAGACAAAACTAGTATAATTCTGAGTCTCATTTTCTTTTTCACTTTCTAGATTGGTTGACCTAACACAGAGAGAAAAATCACAAGAGATGAAAGCATGTATGAAAAAAAAATGTGGTGAGGGGAGCCTGCTATAATGTTCTGCTCCTTTGCTGAAGTTAATTTAGCTCCACACACACACAAAGTATTTGCTTTAAGAAAATGAAAACAACATGGACCATTTCAGATGGTTGCATGGCTTCCAGCTGTAAATTGCAATGTGCAAATAAAGAAACTATTCTCTGATTTACTTTTAAAGACAAATGTTTACCACAAAAAAAAGTGTAATACAATAGCACATAGCTTTTTGAATTCATAGGCACATCTTTATAAAACAAACAAAATAAATAGATACCACAGAGAATTTGAGCATTTTTCTCTTTCCCAAGCTGCACAGGTCTCATGATCTTTTTCCGTTATTATTGTAATATTTGATGCAGTTGAGAACTATAAGTGCAAATAGATGTGTCTGTGTGCTCAAAGAAAGGCCAATGTTTTAATGAATTAAATATAGTATAGAATTTGGTATCTCAAAATACTGAGGCCCATCCATCAGTTATAAAATATACTATAAATTAAACAATTTTGAAGCAAATACAGCATTTCAGTGTATAAATGTATTACTTTCACTCTGTTAATTCTGATAGTTTAGCACATCAGCAAATAGTAATTAATGACTGAGGGAATTGTGATAAAGGCTTATTTAATGAAAAATGGTTAAAATGAATGTGTCTTACTGCAGTGTGTATATCCAGTCACTTTTATGGTACTGTCCAGATACATAAAGCTGCTTTGACTTCTGTAATGACAGCAAATCCAATCTGAACATTCTACTGTTCAGATGTGAGTAAAGGAGTAAGTAAAGGAACAAAGGATCTGAGCTACACTCTTCGTTGCTATGGTTGCCTGGAGTTGTGCAACCTCAGGTTGTTAGGTTTCATACATTAAAAAAGGCATTGCCATCTGAGTTGAGCATCACCACATGGAGCAACTGATGCTATCCTCCATTTTCTATAGCTGCTGTGGTACTTCATTTCTAGATTTACATATTACACCAAATTATCATGTAGTTTTGGATCTCTGTGGATATGTGAATCCCACAATTCTGATCTGTAAATCAAGGTTTACAATACATCTCATATTCAGGTAGTGCTCAACCTACAAGAGTTTATGTAGTGACCACTGAAAGTTATAATGGCATTGAAAAAAATGACTTATGACCATTTTTCACACAACTATTGCAGCATCCTTATCATCACACAATCAAAATTCAGATACTTGGAAGCTGACTCATATTTATGACGGTCACATCATCCTGGAATCATGTGATCACTTTTTATAATCTTCTGACAAGCAAATTTGATGGAGAAGTCAGATCTATTTAACAATCATGTTACTAACTTAACAACTGCAGTGATTCACTTAACAACTGTGGCAAGAAAGGTTGTAAAATGAGGCAAAACTCACTTAACAAATGTCACACTTAACAACAGAAATTTTGGGCTGAATTGTGGTTGTAAGTCGAGGACTACCTGTATGAACCCAATTGCTATGAGTGAAGAATACAGAATCTCATGTTTTTAATTAGGAGACACAACTAATTAGCTAGAGCTGACAACTATCATACTGTGTACAGATATTCATTAGTATCTTTCAACAGTAAATTTTACTTAGGGATACAAAAGTATAGAGGGATAGGTATATGTCACAACCTTACATATTTGTACAACTGTGGCTTACTTGCTGCAGCACCATTATAGCTAAAGTTCCCTTGATCTTTTCCAACCCTATAGATAAGAGCTTATGGGCAAATCTTCTGTCACCCATTACTGAGCATATACATTCCTTTCTGTTGTTTAGCAACCCAGCAGGCTGGTAAGATTTAGAACTTCCTTAATACAAAAAAAAGATAAAAAGAAAGCACATCAAATTCAAGTAAATTGGTGCACGAGAACACCTTCATTTGATAGTAATTTGCCTTTTAGTCTCCTTGCTTCTCTTCTCTTTTAAATTTTATCATGCCCTGACTATGACTTTCATACTTTGCTATAGAATTATTTATAAGAAAAGTCATGTGGATGTTGCGCTACTAAAATCAATAGAATATTTAGGATGCAAACCTTGAAGTAACTTTTTACTTCTTAAAAGTTGATTCAGATGTTCAGGAAGTATAATTTACATCTTAATAATTCAATGTCTTTAATTACAATTCAATGTCTTTAATTACAATTCAATGTCTTTAATTACGAAAACCTGAACATGAACATATTCCAAAACCAGTGGTTTCCTTTTTTGGCTTTTTTTGCAGGTATTAGAGTGGGGGGAAAGATATTAGGGCTGGGTTTTTGGTCTTGTGCAAAATCTTCTAAATATGTATTCATAGATATGAGCATAAATGACCAGTCCCCTGGCAAAATTCTGAGCATTGAAATCTGTCAAAGTGCACACACTGTGACTAGGTGAGAACCCAGGAGCAAATACAGCACACAGGTTTGTATTTACATATAGTGGTTTTTATCCCTAAAAGCATATATACATAAAGAGGTGGGATTCAGCCAGTTTGGACTACGAACCTAGCTCCGATCATTGATCAGCTGGCTGGCTGGTAGCTTCAATGATCAGCTGGGCCCGCCACCTGCCCCTGCACTTTTGTTTCCTTTATCCTCTCAGCTGATTCGCGCAACAGAGCGGACTGCTATGCCTCAGCTGTAGCTACTGTGTTATTACATAGAAGGTAAATTGGTTGTCTTGAAGCTGCACACGCGCGCAAAGCACATGTTAGGTGCACATGCGCATGTGATCACCGAACCAATTGTGAAACCGTTTGAAACCCACCACTGTATACATACAAGTACTTTTATACAGGCCTTGAATACAGGAGCAATCAGTAACCAACTACACCACGGAAGAGAGAGATACGCCTTCACAAGGTCTCTCATATATTATAGCCTCTTAAAATGGTAGCAGTCAAATAACCCTGCTGACTCATTGCTACCATTACATCATCATTATAACGTTACAGTATTACAGCATTACAACCTTACAGCAGCTGGTCAGTTGTTAAATTATCATTACCCTGACAAAATCTATCATATCAGCTGCAATTATTTTCCATGTAAAAGGAAGATATCTTTAAAATATTAAAATATGTGATATTTTTCTAGATTCCAGAGTAATACAATCGCAGGGACCATTAGCATAAGATATTTCTGTTCCCTGAAGATCAGCTAAGAGCATAATCTTCATATATCAGTAGTTTATGGTGGCAGTCCCAACCATAGAGCTCATATAGACAATTCTGAAAACTTTTAGAAGTCTCTCCCTGCTGCCACTGCATCTTCCAATATTTATCACCAATGTTAGCACTGCTACATTAGTTATGCTGGGAGGTCAGTGTACAAGATTAATCCCCATTGTTTTCACAAGCAAAAATATAAAAATAAGACTTGGTAAGAAAAAAATAATTTGGGAAGATTTTGGGAGTAGAATAATGAAAACAGAGAATGGAGTTGAGCTATTTAAGTGGTCAGTGACACTGTAGCATAGTCATTAAGTTTAGGAATTGGATTATGAACTTAAAATCAGCATTCAGGTATGAAAACTCACTGAGTGGTTTTGGGCCAATCAGTTATCACTCCATTTCATCTATCTGATGGCAATAGTCACCTTAAGTCACCTTACAGGAAGGAAGGAAGGAAGGAGGGAAGGAAGGAAGGAAGGAAGGAAGGAAGGAAAGAAAGAAAGAAAGAAACAAAGAAAGAAAGAAAGAAAGAAAGAAAGAAAGAAAGAAAGAAAGAAAGAAAGAAAGAAAGAAAGAAAGAAAGAAAGAAAGTTGTGAACATAAAATTAGAGGAGGGAGAGATGCTTTGATTGTTATCACGAACTCTTAGAGGAAATGTATGATAGAAATCTGTTAAAAACATGTAATAGTTTGCTCCCTCAAATTTAAGTTGTCTGTCTGCCAGGCAATTTGTGCTGGGTTCAGATGCAAAGCTATTTAAGTGGTCAGAGATGTTTTAGGCATTTATTTTAAGCCTCTGGCTGCATGAGAGCATACTGTGTATACCAGGAGCTGGCAAATTTTCAGTGATAAGGGCCACATTTAACAAGGGGTGTGGGGAAGACAAGAATCATAGGATGGGTGAATTGTTTCACAGATGAGAGGAGGTAGGATTTCCAAAGTAGATGAGCTTGCCTGGGTTTTATACATTTGATATGCCCATTTTAGAGCTTAACAATTTTAAAGGTTTCCCCTATCCAGTTGTGATCGACTCATGGTAGGTGGTGCTCATCTCCAATTCTCCACCAAGGAAGCCAGCATTGTCTGATAGACACTTCATCATGTGGCCAGCATGAAAATATGAAACACAGTAACCTTCCTGCCAAAGCTGTACCTATTTATCTACTTGCATTTGCAAGCTTTCAAACTGCTAGTTTGTCAGGAGCTGAGGTGAGTAATGAGAGCTCATCCCATTGTGCAGCAGTTGGGTCTTGAACCTGGATTATTGGCTTTCCAGATGACAAGCTCAAGGTCTTAACTGCTAAGCCATCATGCCTCCACAGTTTACATTGGTGTTTTTACTTCAGAGAAATGTGACTTACTTCCCCAGGACTTTTATCATTCATACACGGAATACCTTTGCAGTGAAAATTATTCAGTGACTTTTTTTTAATTTGGCTTCTTACAAAAAAAAAATTGTTTAACTCATCTTGGGTTAAGGAGGAGATAGGACAGAGATCCCAAACCCATTGCAAAATACCTGTTAATTCATTCTTACTGATCTTTCCTAAAATCATAGCTGCCTCATGAGACGAACCAGTGTTTGTATGGTTATAAATAAAAATACTGGTCATACGGGAAAGTTTTCTTCCAATAGGTTACATCTGCACATGAGATTGAGATTGCCAGACATGTGACATTTGTCAGCATTTGTCCTGTTATTACCATGGAGCTGTCCTTCTAGCTCATGGACCTGCAAGAGGAAACCACCCAGACTGTCTGAGTGATGATGGAGAAGGGATAAATAAACCTTCTTGGGCAATGTTTTTTCCTGTTCCTGGAAGCTCTGTTTCCACAGAGGCATTTGTATCCGGTACGTTGCAGAGATCTTCTTTCACATCAAAGTGTCTTTCTTTAGGCTGCACAGCTCAGGGCACAACCTCTGGTTCTGATGGGAAAAGGCCTTATTCCAAAGGAAAAAGAAAGAAATGTTTACTCTGAATATATATGGTTATCTGTTCTTTTGGGTTTCAGCTATTCTTGCCCTATGAACTTTTTCATGGTTTCTTTAAAAATCTAGTTTGGATGCTTAGTTTTCAGAAGACTCTGGAAGGGCTATCCATGGCATCTAAGATTAGTCTTTAAACTATTAACTCAGAGCACCTGGCAAAGTCATTGCAAGATTATGCCTCCATAGGGAAATAAATTGCTTGCAAAGTCACTGCAAGTTCATGTCTTCATAGGGAAACAGTTTCAAATAGCTACTGTATCATGATTATACACACATGCACACACACCATATGGATGTATGTGCATTGTGCGTGTATATATATATTGAATTCGATATTGAGATAAATAGGCAGACAAACAGAGGGATGAAAACATTGAAAAAGGGGGGTGAACAACCTGTAGTCAGAAAAACACCTGTCTAGACTCATTTCAAACCGCTTCAGCAAGTGATCAATTCACACAATTTATTTTTTTCTCCACAGTTTTTGCCTGGGAGACAGACAGAAAAATAAGCATAAAGACAAAGAGAGGGTATCTACATTCATGGCTTGACCCAGCCAGGTCAATTACGGTCCCCCTCCCCAAATGATAATGCCTGAAAGAATGCTTCTTTCAGTAGAGAAAGGGTTTCTCTAGAAGTTGTGGCAATACTGTAGAAAGCCCACTTGCAACACTGATTTATCATTAAAGCAATGGCTGGGATGCTATACACCACTCATATGGAAGACCCCACAAAAATGGAAAAGGATAAATATTAGATCATCCTGCTTGCATTGCAGTGGTGTAAATTTGTACAATTACATGAATACAGAAAGGGTATATCTCACTGATACTCAACATCAATTTAAGTCAGATGGGCAGCATATAAGTTTGATGAGTAAGTAAATTTAATCAAGGGGGAAGCTCTTAAATACATATAGACCAAGAAGGATTCTTATGTTTCCCACTAAAATCAAAGCCTTGTTCTGGTGAAACTTGTTTAGTTTTGGAAGGAGATAAATGAAGGGGCAGACAAATAATTGTGCAAATCTGATCTCAGCTGACAGTTGGAAGGAGATTTGGTCCATTGGCCAATATTGTGTAAATGAAAAACTGCAATTAAAAACTTTGTGCTTCTCGTTTCCAATGATAGGATATTTTTGTTTTCTATTTTCTTTGTCTATGGGCTTCAGACTTGTACTACAAACAATTACTAGCAGTTAGAATTATTCTGTTAGATGCTTCTT
>JANHFL010009668.1:306661-341996 GCA_032468155.1 Oxyrhabdium leporinum | reverse complement strand
AGAAAGGAGAGGGAAGGAGGGAGGGAGGGAGGGAGAGAGGGAGAGAGAGAGAGACCCATTTCTCACAGAAAACACTGAGAGCCATGAAACCTTGGTAGTCGTGGCTGGGTGTGTGTGTCATGTGACTGGGTGAGGGTGACATTGAGTTGGCCACACCCACCCAGGTTTTGTGGTTCCTGGTGTTTTCTTTTCTGTTGGAAACAGGTCCAAATGGCTCTTTGAGTGTTTAAGGTTGCAGACCCGTGCTATAGAGGGATGATTGAGAGCATCCTATCATATTGCATTACTGTTTGGAAGCATTAATGCTTCAGTCAGAAAGGGGATGTACAGAGTGGTAAGGATGGCAGAAAAAATTATTGGTAATTCACTCCCTTCTATCCAGGACATAGCATATAAGTGTTGCTTGAGCAGGGTCCACAGTATTGTCTGGGACACTACACATTCTCTTCACAACCTGTTTTCCTTGTTACCTTCTGGGAGGAGGCTTCATGGAATCCGAAGCAGAACTTCCAGATTCAGTATTGTGAACTGTCAACCTTCCTTTTTCTTTTATGTATTCAAGATGGACAGTGATTAATATTTATATGTAACGGTGTAGGTATATACATACTGTATGTATATAGCATGTCTATATGTGTGCTGTGTATGTGTGCACTTTTGAGAGCAGGCAACAGAATTTCATTTTTAATGTGTGCCAGTGTGCCCAGAGTAAAAAAATGACAATAAAGGCTCCTCTCCTCTCCTCTCCTGCCCTCCCCTCCCCTCCCCTCCCATCTTAATCTTATCATCTTATCATCACATGTTATCTCATCTCATCTCATGTTATCAAGTCACTGTAATGCTGAAATATACTTTAGAAGAGTCTAAGCCTACCCAAGAATAGAGAACACAACATGGTTAATTTCTTACATATTATTCTGATAACTGAAACTATCAATTTATGTCTCAGACAAACACCAAAGGAATCACTACAGGGAATTCTCCAGTGGGCAGCACCAAGCTATACCCAAGCTAGGCTATAGGCAGTTCTCCACTGCATTTCAGGCCCCTTCATTTGTATTTAAATGAACAGAATTTCCATCTCACATTGAACATATGTCTTTGGCTGAAAATACTGAGAAAATTGAGAGCTGAGGATCAGACAGGAGCACAATACTGGCTGAACATGCACTTCTGTACAACATCACTGGAATCGGTTGATGAGAGTTTCATTAATTAAACTGGCAGCTAATTGAAAATGCCTTAAGGAATCCAAATAGCATGGTATAAAAATAGATTCAGAGGACAATTTAATTACATACAATTTTGCCATGTTTTTCAATGATTGCTTTGGCCTATTGCAGAAAAGTTTACCCATGAAATCTGCTCTGCTTTGTCTCCTTGTTAACTCTCTTTAATGTCTTCAAGTTGGCCTTAAAAATACACCTGTTACAGAGCATAAACCCAAGATAGCAATAATTTTATGAGTACAATTTTAAAAATGGAGTCACTGATTATTCCAAGGTTATTAGTGCCAGTTAGCAGGAGGCCTGTGTTTGTTTTAATAATGTAAGGAATTTGTATTCTCTCTTTTATTAGCAAACAGCTCTAAACAAGATCATGAAAATAGAATTCAAAACTCCCAAAATTCAGTATAAAAAACCACAGTTAAAATGAGATGGCTTACAGATGAAAAATGAGTAATGGAAAAACAAATAAATAGGAGGGAGGGAGGGAGAAAGAAAGGAGAGAGAGAAGGAAGGAAGGATGGCTTGAGTGTCACCTAAAACTACTGGAAAACACAAAGAAAAAACTCAAAATGTACTTATTTCAAGACCAATGTTTTTGAAAAATGATTTTTAATAAAAAATATCTCCTTTTTACTTATCCAATTTATGTTGAACTGATTAAAAGGCTTCCATTCAAATTCCACACCAGAAATTTTAGAAGTATAAATTTCATATTGATGTTTGTTTTAAAAAGTTCCATTGAAGACTTTGAGGGATTTTTCAGAAATGCATTTCATTGCCACTGAAATTTCTCATTTACTTTTCTTTTTGTTACTATTCCTTCCAACTTTTAACTTTTATCAATAGCAATGATTGTGCCAAGGAGACCATTTGAAGAAGTTAAATCACAAAATTTCAATCAGATCACCAAAAGGTCCACTCTGATTATAATAAATTGGCACCTGATTCAACATGGAGAGGAAAACTGCAAGAGAGGACACCTAAGGAAGTTCTAAAATAAGAGAGTTATTACATTTAAATATGATTTATTTGTAGTTTGTGGACTAAAACACAATTGACTAGACTCACACAGCATAATCTAAAGCCAAATAAGTTGCATTATGACTTGGAGCAAAGTGTAGATCTAGCTATTGTGGTTTATAAATCATACTTTGAGTCTTACTTACATTAATCTACTTAATGAATATCATATGTGTGATCTCAACTATTATTTTCAAAAGTGAATTCAGTAAGAACAATATTCTGTTATATATGAGACCTGTTTAATTAACGAGCACTTTTAATTGTCCCTGGTTTAGGATTCTTCCAACATTGTTGTCTTTTTGTCCTTCTGGTAAAATCTTCATGGTAGCCTAAAAGAGGATACTGGAGGAACACTGTAACACTATGAGAGGGCGGAAAAGAAGCAATCCCTGAAGCCTAGGCCACAGGTCAATCATGGCTTAGAATGCCTGTATCTTTCTTGCTTCATTATGTAATCCACAAAATAATAGATTAACTGAAACTAGCCTGTATGTTCTTCTAAGTAAAAAGAATACTCACCAGCTTCATGAAATACAAGAAAAAAAGCCAGAATATTTTCATAGAAAAGAAATATTTAAGGAACTCATTAAGACTCTGAAAGCAAAGCTTTTCTCTTTCTCTACCATTAATTCCAAGAAATTATTTTATATTTTTTTTTATTTAGGATAATTTTGTGGTGATTATATCCTAATTTGATCATATTCCATTAGCAAATCATCCTTCAAATAATGTTTCTATCTTTTCAAGGATAAATATTGACACAACACTGCTTACTTTCCTAATCTTTAGTTTGGGAAGTCATGAAGAGCTTCACCATATTCTCTGTTGAGGAAAGAACCTGTCTTTTATTTCTTTTTAGACACTTCTGCTGATCACAATTTGGGACATGATTTTAATATAATATACTCATGAAGAAATACATCTCTGGGAAAGAAATTTATAGTAAGGACACTTTAATTTGGCAAGTTCATGATCAATCTTCCTTTTTACTAGCCATTTTATAACAAATAAAATAAGAATCTTGACAAACTCTAACAAAAAGTAAAAGAAATAAAGTTTTTACCTTTATTTATAGCTTAAATTCAATATACAATTAACCATCAAGGAGAAGACTGTTAATCCTACAGTCTTGCAGCTGTTCAGTATAAGTAGTGTAAAAAAACAACAACTAATATGGACTAAAACAACAGCTGGCTCTCAGACTCAGTTCCACTCCTTGGTAGATAAATGTCATGATTAAAATCTACTTTTCTTCTGTATCAGCCAGGGCAGACAATTGAGTTTTGTTCCAATTTTCTTGAAATGTCCTTAAATAAATAACTTGCAGATTATTAGACATTATTCTATAAAAACCAGCATCAATAATTTTAAACAGTGATGATCACAGTGAATTATTTTTAGTTTCATTTTAAAAAGTTATATTAGGTATGACTACTATTGACTTTTATTTTGATGCAGTGTAATCTATCATCCATCCAATAGTTAAATAATTATTTGTATTATAATGCCTTTATTTATTGCAGAACTCTGCAAAAGTTTTACTGAAGTACAACAAAGCCTGACTTTTCATGGGTTTTAGTCAGAAAGTTTAAAGAAACCAATTTCTGCCTTTCAAACGTAGCATAGTGGGGGAGTGGAAAAGATTGAGCATAAATAGTTGAGCCCGCAACTCATTTACACTTCAAATATTCTTCTGAGTTGGTTATTCCTCAATTAATAAAATAGCTGGTGTATCCCTAAAGTAGTATAAAGTGACACACTGTGTGAAATCAATTATCCTTTCCAAAATCATTAAATCCAGTAGCCTGTGACTCCATCTCTGCTAATTCTGGTTGCAGCCTCTTTCGTCCTCCATTAACTCTGGTGCTTGTAACAGGCTGCCAAAAATAATTTCCCAGAATGTAAATAATTCAGAAATTAAAAATTAATAAATAATAACAGGCAGCTCCTGGGAGATAGACTGGGTCAATTAGTCAGTTCAGCATTCTGTTTCTTCACAGCAGGGGGATACCCATATTCGTTACTTGGCTCTGGCCTCCAATTCTGGGGCCTGACTTTACGTCTCTTCATTACTGGATTCAGTCAGACACAATTACCTCCATCACTATCTCTGTTCCTAACTTCAAAGAAACACACTTTTCCTTGTCTGCCATTTTTCCTCCTTGCAGCAGCCTCAGCTTGACGTCTCTGGTATGTCTTCCATGTGGACTAATTAATAAGACTTCAACTTACCATACTCGGTACTTTTCTTTGATGTCCTACCTTAGTCAATCATCCTATTTAATTAGAATTTCAGTGATAACTTTACTTATCATGTGGGTAGATTAACAGCATTTTAATTCTCTTTTTTACAGGGTAATTACATCTGCTCTTTTTTGGATAAGAAAATATTTCAGCCCAAGTGCATTACAGTTTATGCATTTGTATGTGACTGATTGCATTCTATGGAATTATCTTTCTAAGTAAAGAATACTGTAATTTTGATTGCTAAACAAATATAGTTGATGTGGAAATGAACACTGGATCCTTTTGTCACATTTACTGGTGCATATTGTAGGAATTCAGTTAAATCACACCAACAGAAGTTGTTGCATGCTTTAGAGTCCTAACAAGTAAATAATAGTGTACAATTTAAATATATTCTAGGCAATATTATTAACAAAAACAATATTATATGTTCTATAGTTATCCCATGTTCCAATTGCTTCCTTCCATTAACTTCAGTTATTTTTAAAATCCTATAAAAATGGTCACGATGTTGACATTCTATGCCAGATTGGAATGAAAAGTATGTTGAAAAACGTGGCTTATCTAAGGTTACATTAATGCTACATTTCTGATACACACTTCAGTTGGAATATTTTTATTTTTAACTTGACTCCTTGCTATTTTAAATTACATGTAATGGATATTTATTATGTTTATTAGTATTTTAACTGAATTTTCTGTATTTGATCCACAAATATCCACAAACCTCTACAGACTTGAGGCATCCACCTGCTATATGGATTGTTGTCAGCTTACCTACTTTCAATGATGATTGACATCTGACAATTTACTGCCTCAGACAGAAGATTCAGGATACGATTGATTTGGTTACCATTTTGAAATTTTGGAATTATCCCATAGAGATCTGACTGGATTATACTAGTTTAATTGATATATTAGATGATTAGATTGTCACTAATTCAGCTTGCATTTAATATAGCCTGAATCTCTCTGCTGCTTTGGTGCTTAACTTATTACATCTATTCTTAAAATGTTATTTTTGTATACATACAAACTGCCTGACATGCCCTTTAAAAATCATGGGATATGTCTGATTTCATAAACTAAAGATGAAACTCAAGAGCCTGTCTTTTAAACATTTCATGAACATTTCAGAAGAGCTTAGAAAATTGTTCCTTAATTCATTCATCATTTTGCAGGAGAAAATATGTTTTCAGATCCCAGCCAAAGATTAATCCTAACCTCAAAATACTTTACTACTTCTGATATCAAACTCAACAATAAGCTGAAAAATAAGTGGGAGAGGATGTTAACCTGCTCAAAATTACAGTCACACCAAAAGATCCAAAATCAAAGCAAAGGTGGAAGATAAAATATAAGAAGGCAAAACCAATATAGAAAACTACTTGATGAATTGTAGAACATTTTTAACAGATAGAAAATGGTAGTGATGTTAGGAAAGATTAATGATGGGGGAAGGAAATCAGACCATGGGAATTAAGAGAAAAAGTTCCAAAATAATAAGTATCTCTATACAAATGATTTTAATATCTAATTCAATATTGGCCCCACATCTGTCCAACAGAAAACACTGGCTTGTATTGAAAAAAAAAAGTCATTTTTTCCTGCTTATTTCAAATTGGAGCAAACTTAAGCCTTTTCTTTTGTGATCCTGGAGCTTGTGGGCAATGTATCTTCTTAAAGATGATAACACTAGTCTTTTCCAACTCCTACCTTCAAACAAACATTCAATCTTTTTGTTCAAAACCAAAGCAAAACAAACTAGCAACTTAGCATGTTGCACACCAGGGCTAATTGTGTGAGTAGCTCATGAAACAATCAGGATTCATTTAGGCCAGACCTCACTCCTGACAATGCCAGAAATTCTGGGTCACTTCATTTCAGTGAAGTTCTTATAATAAAAATTCCTTGCTCAAAAGAAGTTTCTGACAATCTTTGTTAAAAGTCATTGAAAAAAATGGTATTTAAAGATTACAACATTGTTTCTAAAGTTCTGGGATTCCATTGGTACAACAAATACAATCTTGAAATGGAAAAGTTCTGAAACAAACACGAATCTTTCCAAAAGAGACTGTCCTCCCAAAATCACTTCAAGACTGCAACATAAAATTGTTCACAAGGAACCCTAGAATTGCAGGGACATCTTTCTTGTCTTGGTAAAAGTCAGCGTGCATGACTTTCCCATCAGAAAAGCAGTGAATTAATGAGAATGGTACTACAAGGAAGAAGCCATTGGTCAGCAAGAACCTGCATTCCTCTTTCAACTTCACTAAAAAGAACTTCTAGAGGAATATTTGGCTACATGGATGATGTTATCTCTGGCAGAAACCAAACAGCGCATTCCACCAAGCACCTACAAGCAGCTTTCAAGCAAAGAGATGGGAATATCATGGTTTAATGATGCTGAGGTGCCTCAGGATATGAACAACTTGTCAGCACTGAATGAAACAATTCTTCAATTGGATCTATATCCACATCTGATAACACAAAATAGCAAAAATAAAGAAAAATTCAGGAAATCCCAAAAGAAATGAAGTTTTTCACAAAATTTGGTATAATAATATATTAGGTATATTTGAAATTATCTTCCCTTTGTTTTAATTTAGGATATCTGTCACTTGAACATGGGAACTAAATCTATTTAACTAGTATCAGCACTATTTTTTAAAATATTAATATTCTGTTAAAATATTTCTTTTAGAGATCATTTCCAAATTCCTTCATCAGCAATTTAAGTTTTGTTCTTTAACAACTGAATTATGTTACCCTTTTCTATTTAGGTCATTGTTATTTAATGTCATTTAATTGGGTCTCTTCCCTCTAGGGTTCAGGACCCAAAAAGGTCACATTTAATACTCTAATTGCTCTGAAACTCATTTGTGATTGAAAATGTGTTTCTTTTATAATGAGCTTGCATAATTTGTTTATACATATTTTTTTCTCATTACTTCAGGAGATAGAGATATGCTGGTGTCTTAAATTTGCATTTGAGAACATCCAGTAATTAACCAAAATAATAATTATATTGGTATCAGGCTGTGAGGATACTTCTCAGCATCGTGTAAGTTACAAATTTATAAATAAGGCCACGAATACACATCAAAGCTTTTGGAAGGATACTATTTAAAAGATGAAAGCAGAAGCAGCTAATGATGGTGTCAAACCTTCATAAAGTCTGGAAAGTCAGCTTACTTTTGAACAACTGAAGCTCTGCAAATGTAAGGCTGCCCCTTATATTTAGGATTCTTTGGGCCACAAATATCCAGATTTCCAGCAGATGACAGAAAAGTGCTAGAAATCTTCTTCCTGACATTTAATAGTCATCTAAATTATAGCCAAGATACAATAGTTATACATATGTTGAATTAAAAGAGGATTGTATGTAAACATAATTTGCATGGTATTGCATGGAACTATACATTCCATAAAAATGTTGCTGCTATCATGTAAATAAGAGTATACAACCATTTATGAGGAATTTTACAACTATTGGTCCCTACTCTCTTAGTCATAAATATTTGGAATTATACCCACATTTTGTTGTGTGAATGAAACCTTAGACTTACACTGTATGTAATTGAGGTTGATAGTAGAAGTGTAATTAACTGCCTGGGTCATTCAGCAGGCTAAGCTTTAATATGGTTTGTTTGGTTTTGGTATTGTCTTGTTTCATCTCATTTCATATAAAAAAATGTAAGAACTAGAAAGGGGAAATAATTAATTTATATTTAAAAATATTAAGAACTTTAATAAAAACATAAATTTATTTAGTACTAGCCCAATACCAGGCCACACTGATACCTCTGACCAGCAAGTCATTCTGTGTGCATGTTGGCCCCAAGATTATATTCTGTGTGCATGTCAGTCCCTGCATTGTAAAAGTTGGATAGTTGTTTGAATAGTGCCACATTCACAATAAATATCCTTGTCCTCTGGGAGAAACCCCCATTTTTTCATGGCTTTGGTTTAAGCATATTATGTGAAGCTATGACTAAGGAGCTAGCATGATACACAAACCCAATCAATTGTGGTTATTTAATAATCCATATTTAAGTATGCTAATGAATCTACCCAATTATATGAACAGCCATTGCAAAAAAAACCACTCTAAGGATTATGTTCCATACCTACCGGCATTATCAATTACTGTTAGCTGTTTGCTCTTTATATATGAAGAAAAAGTAGTAATTTTTACACAACTTGTCTTTTTTTATGGAAGGTGGGAGCTCCAATATAATCCTGCAAGCAAGCAAATTATTTTGTGATTGTGGTTGGTTGTACAGTTAGCTAGCTGTTTAGACTGGATTTGACATTTTTACCTACTGAGTCCTTCCCAAGGACTTCAGATACACATGTTTATTAATAGTAAAGGTATGTTACAGGATATAAGCTGTTCAAAATAAAGCTGCCTTTTACAATTAACTGATGGGGACGTTGTCAATACGAATGGTGTTCAAGTAATGCTCCAGATGTTCTGGGACTGCATTCAAGGCACCTATTACTATTGGTAATATCCTTGCTTTCTTTTGCCATAGCTGTTCTATTTCTATTTGCAGGTTTTTATATTTTGTGATTTTCTCCACTTCTGCTGTCTCTAATATTGCAATATCCAGACTTTTTTGTCTTTCTTGTCAACAGTTATTAGATTTGGGATGTTGCATGTTAATGCTTGGCTGTTTGAATTTGAAACTCCAAAAGTGCTTTAGCTTCTTCATTTTCTATTATTTCGTCAATTTTGTGGTCCCACCAGTTCTTGCTTGCAGGCAAATGTTATTTCTTGCAAATATACCCAGTGCACCATTATTGCTACTTTGTCATGCTGTTATTTGTAGTCAGTCCGTGTGATCTTCTTGCAGCAAACTAGGTATGAGTAGCTTTTGACTTACAACCACAACTGAGTCCAAACTTTCGGTTGCTAAGTGAGACAGTTAAATGAATTTTGCCCCATTTTATGACCTTCCTTGCCATAGTTGTTAATTGAATCACTGCAGTTAAGTTAGTAACACAGTTGTTAAGTGAATCTGGCTTCTTCTTTGACTTCCTTCATAGTGTGCTGTATTACAGTAAACCATAAAGTGGTGCATCTCCTTCACTTCCTTCAAATGTCCTTTTTTCTTCTTTAGCTATCTAGTGTATTTTCCTTAGCTATCTGGTATGTTTGCAATATTCCAGGTTCACCTATGCTCCTTGGTAAATAGTCTGTCAACATCAATGCATGGAAGAAGGCATGATTCATCACCATTATTTTTCTGGTCTTCCTCTCCAGGACTTTTACTTCAGCTTGAGTCCAGTCCACTATTTCAGCTGTATACCTAGTGACTGGGAACATCCAAGTGTTAACTGCCTTAATGGTATTTTCTCCACTGAGTTTGGACTTTTAAGTTCTTCACCCTTCTGATGTATTCACTACTAAGCCTGGTCTCTGATTTCAGTGTACTTGATGTTTCAGCATCAATGCAACCTAGATATTTGTAGCGGTCTTCTTCATCCAGACTCCTGATGTTACTTCCATACAGTATCTTGATTCCTCCAGTTTTCACTATGTTTCCCCTGCTGATCGTAAGGATGGCACATTTGTCCAGTCCAAATGCCATTGCAATATCTTGGCTGCATATTCACAGTATTGATTAGTGATTCTATTTTACATGGTGTTTTTCCATACAGCCTCCGATCATCCATGTAAAAGAGGTGGGATAGCCTGGCAGATGTTTTTGATGTTTGGTAGCCATGGTCAGGATTGTTGACAGATAAATCAATGCAATGACAAATAGTAGTAATGGTAGTGAATCTCTTTCATACTTCGATAGTGATCTCTTCTCTTGATATTAACCTCTTCCAGTCTGTCACCATTGACCAGTGACTGTCTTACATTGTGCCATTGATCTTTGCACAAAGCTTCTGATATTTCTACTGACTACTGTTATTTCTAGCACTTGATTATCCAGTCATGTGACAGAAAGTTGAAAGCCTACATGTAATCAATCCAAGCTACATTTAGGTTAATCTTCCTTCTCTTACAGTTTCAGAATCATCTTGTCCATTAGAAGCTGATCTTTTGCCCCCTTGTTGTTTGGGTAGTTTCCTTTCTGCTCAAGTGGAAAGAGATTTTTTCAATTAGAGGCTGTTGTACTGCATCAGCTACCACACCAGTTAGCAATTTGAAAGTTGCTGGTAAGCAGGTAACTGCCTTGTAGTTGCCTGGTGCTGCCCCTTTTGTTATTGGAACCTTCATTATCGTGTAGGTTTTGCCAAATGTTAACCAGTGTTCAATTTCACCTCCTTGCAGTATGTTGTTAAACTGCTTAGAAATGAGTGGGTGTAGACCAGGGGCGTCAAACTCAATCACATTGCAGGCCAGATTGTGTCGTATCGTGACATTTTTTGCCTTTGTGGAGCTGGGGTGGACGTGGCCTATGCAGGCCAGGCCAGCAGTTTGACAGGCCTGGTGCAGACCGTTAAAATATTCAACAAAAGCTGTGAAATTATCTTCATCTGGTGCTGATCAATTCTTGATCTTTCTTGCCTTCTTCACCATTTATATTTAATTCTTTCATTTCAGCCTTTCTTCTTCTCCACATCCTTTATTAAAGCTGCATTCTTGTTGGATTTCTTTGGGTTGTCCCATAACTGTATGCATACATGCATAAATATATTTCTTGATTAGTATTTTTTGGTCTTCTTGTTCTTTAGTTTCTTCTATCTGCTCTAACTTGCTTACATCTGATTTTAGCATGCTGATCTTATTTTTCAACCTGATCTCCCATTCTGGTGATGCACCGCTTGGTACTTTTTGTTGATTTTGCCGTATATATCTTCATTTATAATGATAGCAGTGCGATATATCAATTAGTTTGCTTCTTGCAGTGAATTTGTGCTTCTTTTGAAATTACAATATTGGCATCCTTTATTAGCTGTGCTATTTTAATAAAAATTTCAATACAGATAGTCCTTGACTTACAAGAGTTCATTTAGTGACCGTTCAAAGTTACAATGGTACTGAAAAATGTGACTCATTTAACATCTCACTTAACAACAGAAATTATGGGCTCAATTGTGGTTGTAAGTCGAGGACTACCTGTATAGGCAAATCTTATTCTTTTGTTTTTGTGCTGTTCTAGATGCTCAGCTATTCTTTCAGTTTCAGATCCTCTTGTTTTTTAGATGACTCTGTTCTCTCTGAGAATAAGGCTAAGAGCTTGATTTGGGAATGAGAATAGTTAAATAGCAACACTGGTTTCTTCTACAAGCAATTCTCCCTGATTTGTCTCTCGAGATACTTCTGGTAAGGCCTGAGTTACTTTGCTCTTACATTCACAGAAGCCAACAGGAATTTATTAAGAACTAATTACACAAAACTATATAAAAGAAACCATCACTTTTTTTTAAAGCATTTGATTTAGCTGACCACTGTAATGCATTAAACACAGTATACCTTGATTTCAGCAAAACAGTTGCCTATGAAATCCTAATAAACAAGATGTAAAATGTGAACTAAGCCTTAGAGGAATATGGAACTTGTTAAAACAATTGTATCCAGTATATCTATCCAAACTCCAGGTCAAGCTGACAAAGATGTCAAGAGATTTGGATTAGGATCCTATCATAGGTCTTGAATTCTGGTATTTATAAATAACTTGGATGAGCAGTAAGAAAATGATTATCAGATTTATGAATGATATAAAAATGGCAGGGGGAGGGGAACACAGTGAATTCCTTAGAGGAAACTATCAATATTCCATAGGAGTTTGACAAACTCAAAGGCCAGAAAACAATAAGAATAATTTCATTACAAGTGCAATGTCTTTCATTTAGCTAGACAAAAAAATCAAAAGCATGAGGATAGATTGGTAGAAGCTATAATTGACAGCAGTTCATGCAAGATCTGTGTGTCTTGGTGTATCACAAGCTGAACATGAGCCATCAATGCAATAGGACTGTTTATGTAACCCTATACAAAATGCAATACCAGATTACATAAACAAAAAAAAGTATCATCAAGGGAAGTCATTGTTCTCTATTTCTGCATTGTTCAGACTGTATCTAGAATACTTTGGGAAATAGAATTTTAGGAAAGATGTACTTAGCCTGGAGCATATTCATGGGGAAAAACTTTGGAATTAAAAAACAACAACTCCTGATGTGATGCATTAATTTGCAGACAGCATAGTGATTAGATAATTGTAGGCTCAACAGGTTGGAGTTAATCAGTTAATCAAAATGACTATTTATATACAGTATATATATTTGTGCCTTCAGGTCAGTGTTAATACCTGATATAGCAGCTGTTTTGGCAAGATTGTTGGGGGCATAGTTTGCCATTCCTTTTCTAGGACTGAGACTGGCCCAAGGTCACCCTACTGGCTCTGTGCCTAAGGTAGGACTAGCACCTCTTAATTACTACTACACCAAACTGGGTATCTATCAAAAAGCTAATTATTTAATATTTAATAAATATCAGTAAAATGCAGCTACTTATTTAAGAGTCTGGCTGACTGAACTGAAGAACGTTCTTCTCAATATTGTTTTTGTCACATTAATATGGGTCCACGTGGCAAAACCATAAAAGACACGAGATATTTAAAAAAAAAACATGGAGTATAGTTTGGTGCTCAACCTCCTTCCCAATAAAAAAATTAATACAGATCCCAGTAAAATGATAAATTAAAATTACTAAAACCTAGCTCACGAAGGGCTGCCAACTGCTTATAGCTACGGTTTTAAAAGTCTTCATTTGCAAATTATTTTCAGCGCAGCTCGTGTTTCCTAACGCCCAAGCAGGATTACACCTGACTAGCATTTGGCAAGGGGGTTCCCAGGAAATTATCGCTTTAATATTATCCTAAAACGTAACCGTGCGTTTGAATAGAAATCCCGCCTGCTCCGACAAGCTGCACAATTCAATAACCTAAAAGTCTTGTGCGTTGCTTTGGCCAAAGTTGTTGCTGTTGTTGTTTTTAAAGTAATATACAGCAGAGAGAGAGAGAGAGAGAGAATGTGTATGTGTGTATATATGTATATTTTTGTAGTGTGATATCACGGCTGTAAATATAAACGCGGTAAGAAAGCTGCCTTGAACTCTTCTATCATCCGACTTTAAATCTGAAGGAAAAGCTTTTTCCCGCCTCTGGAGAAAAAATGGCAGCGCCCACCTTCCTTTCCCTGAGAGCTGAACGAAGCGACGTAACCGCACTTCCGGTTTCTTAGGTTCCACGTTTCAACTTTAACCTTGCCCCGCTGCCGCCTTCTTTCTCTTCCGGCGCAAGCTTCCGCTTAAGGTTGGTTCTCTTCTTTGGGGAAGCGGGGGGGGGGGGGGTCGATTGTAATAGGTTTCCATCCGTTGCGTAGAAAAATCGGGTGAGCTCAAAGGTTTGTTGTGACGCGGCCGGGAGCCTGGTGTGAAGAACGGAGGGCGTGTGGTTGCGGAAAATGGAAGAAATGGGAGAGAAGTAAAGCCGTGATGGCGATCGCAGGAAGGAGGCCTTGGGCTAATAAGGCCTTCTCGAAACCTGCCCGTAGTTATACGTGATCTTGAGTCTCCAATCGCTGCTACGCTGCCTGCTTAAACGGACACAGCATTGAGCGGCTTGTTTCCGTGCTGGCTTGCTCGCTCATCTGTAGTTTTTTTCTTTCTGCGGTAGATTTAAACATTTTAGGATTGTGACATCATGCAAATACATTTGCCACCTGCCCAGAGATACTTCCTGATGATGATACCTAGTTTGGGTAATGAAACGTCTGCAAGAAAGCAACCAAGGACCCCCCAGAAATATTTTCCCAGGACCAGTTTTTGTTAGGCAAGGTTTTTTGGGACCGGGAGAGGGGAAATGTTTGTGCATCAGGGTTTGTTTTTTCCAATTTGAGACTACTACCCTGTGTGGTAGTTATTCGGTCGTGAGCTCATGCTCATCTCCCCATGAAATATCCCGACTGTTTGGGGAAAAAAAGTAGTATAAAGTGTTGGTTTGGACGAGCAGAATCTGGGTGTAAATCTTTGCTTTTCGTGTAAGGGGAAAGGCTTTGAGAGTAGAGAGCATCAAATGTGACGGACATGCTTACTAGTACTGGTATAAAAATATTTTGACTTTATGACATATTTTCTGCCCACAGGAATAAAAAAAAGTTATTTGTGCTTAATGTCAGCATGACTTTTATAATCAAGAGTGCAAAGTAGCGCTCAATGTGATGAATTCTCTTAGAATTCCCACACTGTAATTATACAGAGATTAGAGATACTGTAATTCCAGCCAGTGCGCAATTGGAGATGGCTAAATCTAAACAGCAATGACCCTCCTCACATTCCGTTCACTTTCTCTTGTTTTAGGCACTGAAAATGGTCCAACGTCTGACATACCGGCGTAGGCTGTCCTACAATACAGCGTCTAACAAGACCAGGCTGTAAGTCCAATTTAGAATTCTTGGCTATTCTCTAATTGAATGTCTTTTGTTTTGAGTTTGTGACCATACTAAGTATTTGTTATCTGGTTTATATAGGTCCAGGACACCTGGTAATAGGATTGTTTATCTGTATACTAAGAAAGTTGGCAAGGCACCAAAGTCTGCATGCGGTGTATGCCCAGGAAGACTTCGTGGTGTAAGTCCTTTTTTTTCCTTTTCTTTTTTTTTAATGAAGTAATTTTGTACAAAGACCAAGCTACAGGGCACAAGACAATTTATATGAAAAAATCAGATTTGTGTGACTGGAGAAGGGTTTTTTTTTTCATTGTGAAAAACCGTATTTCATATCAGTAATGGGTTTTCTTTGCCTTATACCAGGGTTTAGATCTTCCCCATGGGGCCGCCCTGGAAACAGCAAAGGACCGGCCTGTGGTGCCTCTGCCAGTGAAAGCTCAGGAGGGCCACCCCCCCCCCTCCAAGCTCTGTTTTCACTGGCAGAGGGCTGCAGGAGACATTATGGCTAAAAACATGGCCCAGGGGGGTGTCTTCGTGTGGGGGCCCCCCCAGGCTCTGTTGTTGCTGCAGAGGGCTAGTAAAACAAACTAAAACAAAACAAAAGGAGAAATGTTTCCCCTTTTGCATTTGAGCATCCAACAAGGGACAGGAAAAGAGAAAGAGGAAAGACAAAAGAAAAAGTAGGAAAGATGGATAGAGAGCAAGGAAGGAAAAATAAGGAAAGAGGGGAAGGAAGGAAGGAGATTATAATGGGAGGGAGGGTCTGAAGAATGTCCTGCCTTAGCATGAGTGACAAGCTGGTCACGCCCATCCCGTCCATGTCCCCACCCCGGACCCCCAAGGTCAAACAACCCTGATGCAGCCATCAATGAAATTGAGTTTGACACCCCTGCCTTATACTGTCCCAAAGGTGCTTTTTCAGAAAGTCCAGTTGCCTCTTGAAAAAGCACCTTTGGGACAGCCATGACCTGAATGACTGAGAATCTCCATATACATTTGCCTTTTACTGCTTTGTGTGTTTGTGTACTGTAAATATAGTAATATATATTACTAATAGTGTTTAGTAATCCAGATACTGTGATAACTTACTACTCAAATTACTACTTTTATGTCCCTTTCTATTGATTTGTATTTAAATAGCTATAACTTCAAATTTAGTAGCAGTTTTAACTTTCAGAAAACAATGCTAGACAATAACATGATTGTTGAGGTAAAAATATTTTGCTTGCTAGAATTTCCTCTTAAGGCAGCATTTTTCTTTTCTACCAAGAACTTTAAAAGTTCTTTAGAGAGAACATTAACTTTTGAAGTGATGTGGTAAATGCTATATTCCAACTGCACAGATACCTATTTGTTCTGTTATATTTATTTTCTTATTCTTAATCATATTTTATATGGCCAGTTATCTCACTAAAGGTGAATGTGGGTGGCATAAACCAATTCAATAAAGCAACACATATTAAAAAATATTAAAAAGCATCAAAAATTAAAGATTATTAAAATTATGCGAACCCTAAGCATGGAAGAGAGTGAGTATATCGATCTCAGTAGTGGTGCTAACTAAATATGTCCCCGGCCCTGGTAACAACCAGATCTTCAAAGATCTGGGGAACATCATGAGGGATGGATCCAACCTAACCTCTGGTGTGGTGGGAGAGAGAATGTTCCACGAAACAAGCACTAGGCCACAGAAGGCCCACTTCTTGGGATCTACCAAATGTTAAGTCCCTGACAGATGAGTCTCAACACGTCTTTTCTTTCAGAGGAAATGGGACAGGCTGAAGTAATCATTTCATATGTATGAAACTATTATATTTGAAATAATTTCAGGAAGTGTGGGTGTATCTGTTGCAAGGGTATTGTTAAGAGCCAAATCCAAATTTTTGACAAACTTAATAGTAATTTAATGAAATAGCAAAATATATCATAGCTAGCTGAAAATTCCATTTCAATGAACGTATTCGGAACATATTTTCTTTTTGGTATTAAACAATATAGTCTTTGAAATTAAAACAAGCTTATTCATTTATAATACTTATTCAGAAATCTTTTGTCATATCAATATGAATGGGTAATTTATATAAACACAAAAATTATAAGGCCTACATTCTTTTTTTCTATAAATTGCAGCTTATATAAAGTTGGGTGAGTTAGAGAAAGATGTATTCTATTTTCTACAGGTCCGCGCTGTTCGTCCAAAAGTTCTTATGAGACTTTCCAAAACAAAGAAACACGTTAGTAGAGCCTACGGAGGTTCTATGTGTGCTAAATGTGTTCGTGACAGGTAAATGATACTTTGAGTATAATTTTGCTGAAATTCATAGGTTCCTTTGAATGTATCCCAATTACATATATACTGTAGTTTTTTCTCTGTCAGTAAGTGATCTGCAAAACTATAGATGAGAACATAGTTTAGAATAGTGACCTACTTTAGAATAGTTTTAAGGCATGCTGATGTACAAATTAATTGCAGTGTTCAAAGTAGCCTAGAGAGCTGTATCCATCTACCGTGTTTTAATTTACCTTTCCATTAACAGTTGGTATATCTTGCAACTAAGAAGCTTACTGATTCATTGGAAAAGGGGAAAATTGCATATAAATGTATAATTTGTGGAGGCAACTTTATGCTAAAGATCTGTTTTATAAAAAAATGTCTTTTGTAAACTTAACAAAGTTAGAATTAGAAGAACTACTGTTTCTTCCCACTTCTCCCTAAAGGTTTTATTTTAATGTGACATATCGATTGGATCTACTAACAAATACTAAATTTTCAAGTGATGCTTGTTATGATTGTGATATGGCTTGTTGCTGAATTATAAGAATGCTTTTTTTTTTCAGAATCAAGCGAGCATTCCTTATTGAAGAACAGAAGATTGTTGTCAAAGTACTGAAGGCACAAGCACAGAGTCAAAAATCAAAGTGATTATTTGTATTGTCACCCAATAAATGACGATTTAAATAAGTATGAGATTATTTTTCCTGAATATTAAACTATTGACAAGAACAAAGATACGAGATCCTAAAATAGGGTCTTTTTGCATTCATTTTTGGTAGTACTGCTTCCAAACCAATGTACAGTTAATCTGCAAAACACTTTTCTTCTTTTTGTATTGTGCTAATAATGGTATTTACAAAATCAGACATGAAAGTGACATTGGTGTACAAAAAAAAAGTAACCTGTCAAAAGAAATCACGAAGAGAAAATATTGTAGGTGATTGAAAGCCTGCGTATCAATAATGGTGCCTGATTTTTCAGGTATATGTTTAAAGTGAATGGTGTATTAAGTTAGAAGCATTTAGAATACTGTACTGATAACTAGAAAATAATCACTTCTAAAAGGCAATTGTCCAGTTAAATAATTAGGACTGGGTAATGTGGGAAGAAAAAAATATTGGAAATCATATTTACTTGCTGTTAGGTTTATCATAAATAATTTTATCAAACAATTGGAACCAATATTGAAATAAATATCTTAAGGGTTGTATCTATTTTACCCACAATAATCTTGTGAAGGGTGAACGGACAATGGCCGGTATCAGCCAGTAAATGCTATGATGGTCTCTGGCAATTCAGCACAACTATGGAAGTGTTAAGTATAACACAATTTACCTAGTGAAATGTGCTTTTTCAAGAGGCAACTGGACTTTCTGGTTTTTCTTTGAAATTCTCCACCATCCAGTCAAAGCTAAAGAAGCTTCTTGGATGAGAAGCGAAACATGTTCAAAGAAAAACCAGAAAGTCCAGTTGCCACTTGAAAAAGCACCTTTGGGACAACCATGACCTGAATGACTGAGAATCTCCATAGACATTTACCTAGTTAAATATGGAGAGCTTGACTTGTTAGAATGCCTTTCCAAGTATTCATTAACTATAGAAGACTGCTGACGGAAAGTGAATTAGAATATTTTAGAATGTAAAGTATGTATTGTGAATGAGCATTGATAAGTGTTAGGTAACCCTTCAAATTTTAGGTAAGAATCCTGTCAGATAAAATCTTTTCATCTAACCCAGTCTCCTGATTCTCGGATGCCTTGGAGAAAATCACAAACAAATTATGATTTACAATAGAATTTGATAAATCCTCTACCAAACCCACAGAGTTCTCATTGCAGTTTTTATAGAAGTCATATATGTTTCCTTAGTATAGCATCCCAACTAATGTACAACTACGGTATAGGAAGTAGAAACATTTTTAAAAATTAAAATGAGATTCAAAAGTTTATGACTTATGAAGATAGAATACCGTTCTTTTTAATATGTTTTGGAACGTCATCTTGATTATATATTACATGTTTTCAGATGAATTTCTGCAATGATGTATCAGATGCATTTGATAAGGCGTGTAAAGTTGGCAAAAGGATTTGAATCAAATGCGCAAAGAGCAATGCTGACCATTTCTATGATCTTCCATTACTGTTTCTAATTTTGTTTGATTTTCTGAAGAGAGCAACCTAAATGTTTCATTATTTTTGATGTGTGACCAAATGGCTTGTCAAACTGAGAAAGTGGTATAATATTAAGGCATTTACTTTCTTAAATCAGTTATAAGGGCTAAGTGTTTAACTTGGGGATATTTAAACAACCACCTTCAACATTGTAGCCTTGAAATATTCTGAACTACACTTCTCAGCATTCTTGACAATTGGCTTTGTTGATTCAAGTTTATGGGAATTCTCCAAATAGCTGAAGAAAGCTGCATTGGAAAAACATGTTTCAGATCCAACGCTGTCATTTGTATATTTCAGAAGAAATGAATAGCACACATTACTTCGATAGCTTTGGTTTGTGAACTGTTTTTTTCTTAGCTATTAGTGTTTGCATGAGACTAGTATACTGAACTCAAACTCACCCAGTAGGACAAGAGTCTTAATTGGGATTACAGCGTTGTATCCTTAGACTTTGAGTTCATATGTTGTGCTATGTTAGGCATGGTTAACAAATCACAATGGCTCAGTTTACACATACTAAACCAGAACCAAACAAATGAAAGTATCACGTGATGTGTGGAACCAGTCTCATAATAGTATCTGTCAAAGGTCAATTTAAAATAAAAAATACTGCATATAAATTCTCGTTTTATAATCACCATTTCATTTTATGTGTGTAAATGATTAGGCCGAGTGGCATGAATGAAATGGGGAGTAACGCTAAAACGGTGGCTACCGCTAATGAAAACCAGAACTTAGAACTCCTTAAAAATCAAGAGCTGCAAAATCAGGGATTTAAAACAATGCAAAACTACTAGGTTTTTAGCTAGAAAACTCGTGCCACTTTTCTGCGTCTTGGAGATGCTGGGCATTTATTCAGCAAATAAGTTCCAAATCTTTCAGTCAACCATTAGGGAACTGACAACATAATAGCTGGGTTCTGAGAGATTCATAATTCTTGGGGGAGAGGCTAGAGGAGAGCCAAGGGAAATTGCGTAAGAGAAGAGCCGAGTTAATGTTGAGGCTACAAAATCTGCATACATCCAGAATCTCATCTCAGGCTTAAAGAACGTCACACCTCCATACGATTTATTTAATGAAGGCTCAGCATATTCTGCAGAAGGAAAATGGATTTTTAAAAATTAAAATGGCTAACCAAAGCGTAGTTGAGCATCAGCCCAATTTCTGTGAGGAATTACAGCTACAGTTGCCTAATTGAAATAAACCTCTTTGTCGCTCGCGCGACAACTGCAGTGTCTGGTCGGGGCGGCATCTTTTCAAACCTCCTTCCAGGATAAATGCACGTATGAAACTCCAAACTATACCATTGGCTGGTCCCATTTCGATCGTGGGCGCGGCTTTTACGTCATCTACTTCTGCCACGTTTATTCATGAAATGACCACGTCGAGCATGTTAAGGTCCTGGGAGATTAATATCGGGTTAAACGGCCTTCATCACGATAGAATACCACTGGGAAAAACTTTTCTACCTATGACCTGTCATTAAAAACCCTGCCCTTTTTCGCCCATCATTTCATTCGCTTCGTTTCTCTTCTTTAGTAGTTCCCGCTACAGCGTTTGTGTTCTTTCCCTTCCAGGACGTTACTTTTCGGCAGTTCCGTTACCGTATTTACGGTGGGCGCGATAGGTCAGCCCAGGAACCGAACTCGGTGGGCAGGAAGGCGGCGGCGGCGGCAGCGGCTAGGGGAGCGGACGAGGCTGGAGCTGGGATCGCTATGGAGACCCTCTACCGAGTGCCGTTTTTGGTGCTGGAATGCCCCAACGTTAAACTGAAGCGGCCGAGTTGGGTGCACATGCCCTCGGCCATGACGGTCTACGCGCTAGTGGTGGTTTCTTACTTTCTCATCACGGGAGGTAAATGCCCGAGACCGCAAAGGGCTGAAGCCGCTGGGGTAGGGCGCACCCCCCGCCCCGGTAAAGGAGTTCAGGAGTCGCCTCCCACCATCGGGGGAGCTGGGAGAAAAGGACGGCGAGGCGATGCCTGAATACCCCCCGCAGTCACGCCGGGGACACCCTTTCCCTCTTCCCTGCCTCCCCCCGCTCGACCCTTCTGCCCCTGCCCGCTTGTAACGCGGGCAACGCTCGCTCCGTGTTCCCTCGAAAAGTCTTTCCAGGCCACAAGCCTCTGGAGAGTCTCAGTCATCCAGGTCATGGTCGCCCTAAGGGTGACAACACAGATCAACCACCAAGTGGCCTCAAGGACTCACTTAAAAGGACGCAACTGACCAGCGGTCGGTCTGCAAGGAGTATGAATCCTTCCATTCCCCACCATCCAGTCGGAGCTGAAGAAGCTGCTTGGATGAGAAGCGAAACGTCTTCAAAGAAAAGGAAAAACAAGAACGTCCAGTTGCCTCCTGAAAAAGCCCCTTTGGGATTTCCGGGCGGGCTGCCAAAAACCCCCGTTTATAACTAGAAGGGTCTTCAGCGGCCCTTATGGTTCACCCGCTCTCTTCTTCTCTGCCATCACCCTTTCTTTTTTTTTGCGGTATCTAAAAGTTTGCAGGAGAGCCACGAATCCTTGGGGACCTTGGGCTCAGATGCTCTCAGTCCTAAGAAATCTTGCTAAGAAAACTCTAGGGACTTTTGTCTATGGGAGATCCTCAGTCATCCAGATCATGGCTGCCCCAAAGGTGCTTTCCTCAGGAGGCAACTGGACTTCCTTATTTTTCTTTGAAGACATTTCGCTTCTCATCCAAGAAGCTTCTTCGGCTCTAACTGGATGGTGGGGCATGGAAGGATTTATACTCCTTGCAGACAGCTGGTCAGTTGCATTCTTTTTAGAGAGTTGTTGAGGCCACTTGGAGGCAGTTGCTAGAGTCTAGTCTGACTAGAAGGCACAGCTCAGAAAAGGAGTAAGGGTGGCTGAGCCAGAAGAATTCCTTATAACAAAAGGAGATATAGATATTGCTAAATTTTAATTACTGTACTGTTCTTTAGTTACGGTATTGTTCACTTATCCATAACTTTATCCTTACCAACCCTCCTTGCCTCTGAGGGAACAAACTGAGGCTTTGCACTTGGGCTGGCAAGTCTGTGCTGCAGAACTGCAGACAACTAGGCATGTCAGGAAAGAGATGGAAAAAAAACCCTTTTACCTTTTAGTTTAACCTTCTAGTATTTTTCTATATTTTTGCAGCCCAAGTCTGAAAAAGTCTATATAATCCGATTTGCTGATAGATGGAGCAGGGAATAGGGAGATGTAAAAGGGTCATTATAAGCCTAAAAGAAAATGATTCCATGTTTTCATTTAAGTGCTTGCTTACTTAATTTTGCCACATTGAATTTTGCTGCACTCTTAAAATGTTTGAATACATATATTTAAGTGCTTCTGTTCTCTGTGTTAAAAATATAGTAAAATGTATTTGAAAATTATTTGGAGATCCCAAACTCTATTAGTCCAGAGGGTGGACTTACTGAAGGTGGGTATCACCCACTTCTTTGTCCACGATCTTGGACAAAGAAGGTTTCGATCCCCCTGTGTCTGAAGTAAATCCATGGACTTTCTAGGAGAGAAGTAAATTTTACTGCAAAAAATTGGCTGAAGGAAATTTGAAAAGTGGCTAACTAATAAAACCTTGGTGGAGGGTATGCTTCTATATATATTGCAGCATTAGAACCTGAGGACTAGCAAAAATGATGGTTTTGAACTTTAAGAACTACTGCGTTCGTAACTATTAACAAGAGAACGAAAGACTGGTGAACTCTGCCTTCCTTTTTGGAAGAATTCTTTTATAAAGAATTACTTTTTCTTTATAAATATATTTTTTCCTTTGTAGGAATAATTTATGATGTGATTGTAGAACCTCCTAGTGTTGGTTCAATGACTGATGAACATGGACATCAACGGCCTGTGGCATTCTTGGCATACAGGTAAAATGTAATTCATACTAAAAGTATATCAAAATATTAAAATGCTACATTGCAAAATTATTATAGTATCAAATCTCTTGTCTACAAGAAAGAAGGATTTTTAGTAGCATATTTTCATATCATCATCATCATTTTGGTACAGATGTGCAAAATTGATTAATCTGAGAGGGTATTATTCCAGTGTGTATTGACAGATTTCATTTTCTTCTGGATTTCTTCCAGATCATACTATTCAGGGGGAGTGGGGAAAATTGGGCAGTTTTGACATAAATTCTCCAAGTAGAAGCAATTCAAGGTGTTTCAGGGATAATCTGGCCTTTTGTCTAAGATGTTGTATTTGGAACACTTTGAATCACTTCTGGATGATTTACTTCAAAAAAATTCTAAATCTCCCTCCCTGGAACAGCATGGTCCAAAGAAAAGCGACACAACAAAGCAGAACAATCCAGAATTCTTCAGAACAATCCAGCCAAGACTGAAGAATTTTGTGCATTCTTTTTTTTGTCTTGTCTGGAGATCTTTTGTTTTTTTCCTTCCCAGTGCACTGTAAGTCTATGTTAACTGCCTATTACATTCTTTGTTTCCCCTGGATTGTTTTACTGCTCTTTTTATTTGGATTTATGGTGCATGGATTGTTTTTGCTCCTAGTTCTGGTTGTACCCTAGTTTCTTTTTCCTTTTTCCTGTTTTCATCATTTTTTGAATGACCAAAGAAGATGGGGGTAGCAGCCGGTGGAATATAGTGACTGAAGTAGATATATTAAATGTGTCCGATAGCAGTTTCCAAAAATGTTGAAAAGTAAATTTGGATCCTTAATTTTGTGGTCCACCTCAAATTGGTGGAATTGGTACTCTCTAAATAATAAACGTTTGGAACTGACACCTATCCCAGCTCTTTTACCGGATTTCTCGCCTTGTTTTTATGCCATTAATTCCCTAATAGGTCAGTACAAAAAGCATGTTTCCCTACAAGTGAACTTGTGAACATTGTTCTTTTGCCTACCCTGAGTTAGATGATTATGGGGTCTATAGGTATAAAATTCCTGCATGTATAAATCCCACGTAAATTTCCGGACTCCTCTAATGTTGATCATTGACTCATTTTATATGCAGAGTGAATGGACAATACATTATGGAAGGACTTGCGTCCAGTTTCCTCTTTACAATGGGTGGACTTGGTTTCATAATACTGGATCGTTCCAATGCACCAAATATCCCAAAGCTGAACAGATTCCTGCTACTTTTTATTGGATTTGTGAGCGTCTTACTGAGTTTTTTCATGGCAAGAGTCTTTATGCGAATGAAATTACCGTAAGTCTTTTTTTTTTTCTTGGATTCTTTTCTCCCTCATTCTTAATATTTGATTAAACCAAAATTTTAATTAATACATAAAAAGAATAAAATGAACATAAATTATTTCAGATTATTTTCTAAAGATATATTATTTGGAGAAACGTAAACAAATGTGAGTCTATTTGTGTACATTTATTGGATAGGACCGGAGATTATTACATTTAGGAAATTGTAGAAATCAGTTGGAGAAATAAACAATATCTGAGATAAAGGGATTAAATATTTTGAAATGCTATCTAGTACTGCATTTTCATAGTACTTTAAGATAATTCAGTGTTATCTCCGGATTAGAAACTTTCAAATTAAGAATAAGATTATGGTTAGTAAGGGTTTTCAGTCTAATAACTGAAATAACATCCAACAAAACACATGTGATTGGTGGTTAATTTGCTTTCTAGCCTACTACATATGAACTACTATACATGACCATGGAGTCATTACACCTGGTGCATGGAAAGCCTTCTGCTGTTCCTTTAACAGAAGTACATCTTGCATATGTTCTTTTTTATCCTTCTAAATTATTTCTGTCTAGATCAAGAATGAGTTTGTGGTCCTTCCAATGCTCTATCTCTGATTACTGGTACTGACAGAATAAGAATTTAGCATTATGTAATGGACTCAACGGCAAACTAAATAGTATTACTTTTATTTCACATTTCCAATTTTCTTTGTTTTCTAGGGGCTACTTGATGGGTTAGTGCCTTTTCTGAATGCTGCAGATTGAAGATTGTATTTCCTTCTCATTAGGAAGAAGAATGGATAGCAAAAATACAGAGCCCCATCATTCCTATCTAAAGCCACAAGAAAGAGAGAATGAGTAGACTAGCGAAAGGATTGTTTTCTCATTTTCTCCTTTTATAAACAGGATTTGTTGCAGGCAGTTAGTTTAATGAATGTGTCCCTATTTTTCTTCAGTATTTAAAAAAGCGACATTCTCATGTTATCAGACCTAAGTGTATTATGTCGGTACAATAGAATCACAACTCTACAATCCAATCTCTCCTTCATGATCAACCTCAGAGTAATAATTCTATACTTTCTTCTAATACCTTGGCTTGGTCTATCTCCCTGTGAGAGAATCTATTTTGAAAATGTGAAGGTAACATTAACTTTTTCCATATTTATAACAACTCCTGGTCAGTGATTGCCAATGTATGTTTAGGAGTTTGATCAAGAAAACAGAAAAGCAACTAGTTTTGTGTTCACCTTTGGATAAGCCAACCCAGAGGACAGAGCAGATCAAGTACTTACAAGATATGAAAGAGAGGAGAGTTGGTGTATTGTGGAGAATGCCTGCATGAGGGTGCCTCTTCCCTCTAGCATTACTGTCAATTGGTGCTTTAAAATATTCCAGGTAATACAGTCTTCTAGCCACTTGCAAAGGCACTGAAAAATAACTTTCTGCACATGGATTTGTATCTGTGTTGTGTTATGAAGAAAAGATTACACTGACATATTAGTAGATGAATCTAAACATATGCAAAATAAAACCCTGGATTGTATGATAGTAATTGTTTCTTTAAAATTTTTGAAAACATTAAACATTTTTCTACTAAAACACTTTGCTTGTATATATTTAGTGCTCTTTTACATTCCTAATAGTCTTGTGCTTTCCTACATTTTTTTTACATTTCATAGTACAGATGTGATCTTTAGTAATATTCTTATTTTTATATAAGAGGATAACTGCTTATGAAGGCCATGTAGTGAATCTGTGACTTTAGGTAGTTCCATAAATGTTTGCATTATTTCTGATGTAATATTCAAACTAAGGCCGCATAAAGCAGGCATGACTACAAAGTTAAAAGTAATTGCCATCACTGAAGTGACAGCTAATGAAATTAAAAAAGAAAAAGCAGAATAAAAACAAAGGAAAACATGTTAAAATTTGGATTTGTTACCTAAATTTCAATAGTAATATTAAGTATGTTCAAAGATACTGGAGCAATGAAAGACATATTTATGAGATTCCCCTTTAAATACACAAGACAGCTTACCTTTCAAAAAATCAAAATCAAGTAAAAGCATAAAAGCCCATAGTAAATGATTAATGAAATGAAAGTAGACTGCTGATGACTGTTTTAAAAGGACATTGTGGGGTGCAATTCCAAAGTTGGATACTAAAGCTATAATGTCACTATAAACAAGACCCCCAAAACCCTGCTGAAGATGTTACATAGTTTGGTAACGAAACCAAGCTTGGAATACAAACCTGTAAAAGTCATTTTCTCTAATCCCAGAAAGTAAGGGGACATCTTGGTTGACAGATTTTTAAGCAGGACTTTTAAATACATACATTTTAAGACTTTAAAGACTTTAAAATCAGCCCAAAAAACTTTGAAATAGAATGGAAAGTAATGTTGCTTGCTTAACTTTAAATTATTAAGTGAGTACCAGTTTGCAAATTCAAACTGTTAAATGGCAGTCCCATATATTCTTAGGGCAGTTCTGATGTGTTACCAGATTGTGAATAATTTGGGCTTTATTATGTGGAGCCAAGAAGAGAAGCAAATGGCACATGGGTCAGAGCAGATCAAAGTATGTATAAACACCTGAATAGTTTGGGTACAAAGAGTGGTGCAATTAGTTCAATATCAAATAACATTCAAAAGTTAATATTTATTGAGTTATAAAATTTACCTGGGAAGTCTAACCATTTTTCAGCATCCTCGTCAATTTATGATGTCCTTTTCATCCATTTTTCTTAGATACAAACCTAACATTTACTTTACTACCATGGTTTGACCTAACCCTACTATTTCCATACAAATCTCTAAAATACTTCTTGCAACGTTTCTGCTGTTGACTTTCATCTCCCTTTTTCACCCTGTTCCTTGTTTAATACTTTTCCTTCACTTGAAAACGTTTTTGTTAAAATTTCTCTGCATTTTATATTTATATTACATTTTTTAAAAAAAAAAGTCAGTTGGCTTTGGTTCTTTATGTCTATATGGGCAAGTTCATGCAACTTTCTAGACAACAATTTCAGGAGTGGTTGGCTATTGCCTTCCTCCTAATGCTAAGAGAAGGTGACTGCTGTGAAACCATGCCATTGGCTTCCATGTCTGAAGCAGGAATAGAATTTGGTTTCCCTATTACCAGTCCAGTACCTTAATAACTAGTCCATGCAACACACCATGATAATAGAATAGAAATAGAAATAATAGAAGTAGAATAAGCTGGAAGGGACTTTAGACGTCTTCTAGCCCAGTCCCCTGCTCGAGCAGGAGAACCTATACCAATTTAGATAAGTGACTGTCTAAAATTTTCTTAAAAACATCCAGTGATGGAGCGCCCCTGATTTCTGGAGGCAGGCTATTCCACTGATTAATTGTCCTCACTGTTAGGAAGTTTCTCCTTAATTCCAGGTTGCTTCTCTCTTTGATTAGCTTCCAACCATTGTTTCTTGTCCCCTGCCCTCTGGTGCTTTGGAGAATAATTTTACCCCCTCTTTTTGTGGCAGCGCCTCAAATACTGAACCCAAAATTTCCACTGCTAAGCAAGACGGTAGTTAAGTGAGGTTTGCCCCATTTTATCATCTTCCTTGCCACTGTTGTTAAGTGAATCAGTGCAGTTAAATTACTAACACGGTTGTTAAATGAATCTGGCTGCCCCACTGACTTTGCTGTCAGAAGCTCAGAAAAGGTGACATGATGACCCCGGGACACTACAACCGTGATAAATACAGACCAATTGCCAAGCATCCAAATTTTGATCAAATGACTATGGGAATGCTGCAGCAACCGGATGTAAGTCACTTATCAGTTCAATTGTAACCGGTCACTAAACAAATGGCTGTAAGTTGAGGACTACCTGTACTTGGAGAATGATTGATGTTGACTAAATTGGAATGTTGAAAATTATAATGCTACCATGATATACTTGAATATAGCCACTGGAAGTTGAGTTCATCTTAAGGGCATCTTTATATAATAAAATTGTATCATATTTTGGTAGACTACAGTCACACTGCTTCTAAGTGACACCATTAGACACAAGTACCAGGATATGGTACAATTTTGGCTTACCCTTTTTATTTTCATGCTCCATCTTTGGAACCTAAAAACGCATTTTTGCTGATTGATTTCTTGTTCACTGCTAGTGAATTCACTGGAAGCTGGTCATCATATCTGAACATTAAACAAAGATGTTTTCAAAAGGTTCCATTTATAGAAATACCTGGCTGGTAATTCATGCAGGAAGTTTTTGTATAGTTTGCATTCTTAGTTATCAATCTTTTATTTAAAATGAAGCCTATAACATGTAAGATGAAATAAAATAAAATATTGTACCAGTTCATCAGCAGGTGGCACTGCCCGCACAGATTATGTAAGTGAGATAATCTATTATATACACAACTGTGAAATCACAGCTGCCAGTTCTTTTAGCTGGTTTTGGCCTTCTTACACATCGGGTTCTTGACAAAAATGTAGGATGTTGTAATGTATTGGTATAGTATATGCATGAATTCAAGCAGTGCAATTGACAGTGCTTTTGTAATTGACAGATGGAAATTTTGTCAATGCACAAATTTTCTAAGTGCTATCCAAGCTGTTCTGGTATGGCACCCAGTGTATCAATAGCCATTGAGACTACCGCAGCTGGTTTATGCCATATTCTTTTCGTTTTGATTTTCAAATCTTGATAAACTGATCTCGCCATTCTTTGTCTTTTACTCTACTATCCCCATATTAATTTTCCATACTTAATTTTTTTCAACTACGGTTAAAGTTCAGCTTGTGTCCATTTAATCGTTTCAGTAGTGTACTGTATCCATAGGTATGCCCAGGCATTGATGGCTTTGATGCTGTTTCTTCAGTTCAATTTTGTCTTTAACAATTTTCTCACTCTTTGGATGTATGGTTTTTTTATTAATCACATTTTAAACTTGCCCATGCTTGATGTTACCCAACGGAAAAATGGCCAGATACTTTATCCACCTATAGAGTCTCGCCCATGATTCTGGGATAGGCAGGTGTTGTCTAATAGTGTTAAAGATATTGTTGCAGGATGTAAGCTGTTCTACATAAATGCCTTTTGCAATTGACTGATGGGAATTTTGTCAATGCCAGTGACGTTCATGTGTACAGGTACTTTGGGATTGTACACAATGTGCCTATTACTATTGAAACCATCTGTCTCTTTTGACATAGTTGTTCTATTTGCAGGTTTTTGTATTTTGTTATTTTCTCCAGTTCTTTCTCTTCTATTCTGCTGACTCCAGATGTTCGCTATCCAGACTTTTTGACATTCCTATTGAAAATTGTTAAGTCTGGAGTATTGTATAGTAGGTCCTTGTCTGTTTGGATTCTAAAATCCCAGAGCACCTTAGTTACTTCATTTTTTGTGGTTTCACCAGTTCTTCCTTGCAGGCAAATGGTATTGCTTGCAGATGTTCCAATTCACTGTTTTTGCTAGTTTGTCATGTCATTATTTCTAGTCAGTATCTGTGATCTTCTTGCAGCAACTAAGTGGTCCACTGTTTCTTATTATTATTTACCACTGAATCCCTAAGGACTACAGTGATTTACAGGTGTGAAACATAAAACAGAACGTAATGAACAAAATATATATCAATAAAGGTTTATGAGTTAATAAATATAAAAAATAAAATTAAAAAACAAACAAACTGTAGATGAGGTCATAGCCCAAATGCTTTCCAGAAAAGCTCAATATGAGCAGCTTCCAGAACAGTGTTAGCATTGGACCTACTCGGAAACCATTCAAAAGAACCAGTGCAGCCACTAAAAGGAGTCATGTCAAACCTTAGCCCCCTTCCCTGAAGTGAGGTGCTGCAAATTATTTTTCCCAAGAAAATCAAACTTGTTGAGCTGATTCAAATGGGAGAAGCCATGTAGAAATTTTGAGGTTAATATCAGTAGATGAAATTGCATGTAGGAGCCTGTTAGCACCACTGGGTGGTCTGCAGCACTGTATGATGTGTGAACGCCAGTCAACAAATGGGCTGCTGCACTTAACTCTGCAGTTTCCAAGTGATCTTCAAAAACAATCCCATCTAGAGGGCATTGCAATAGTCCAACTGCAATGGGTCTAGTTACTGTAATCAGCCTACTACACCACATGATTACGAAGACATCACAGTAACTAGATCCTTCTGTTCCAGCCCTTTTCCTTTTCTAACAGCAACCCATGAGTCAAGAAATGGCAGAACCACAGCAGCAATTCATTCGCTCATTCATACATTCATGAACTCATGTATTCATGCATTCATTCATGCATGCATGCATGCATTCATGCATTCATTCATTCATTCAATTTTAACGAAAGCAACTTATGAACACTGTCCAAATTTTGGAATTTTGTGAAACCAACCCACAATTTATTATTTATGGATTTTATTTTTGTATCAATTCACATGTCTACTATTTTTTGGATAACAATAGTCTTTGACACATAGTTGGTTTCAGAATCAAACTTCAAATTACAACCAGTCAAGTAGATTTCATCTAAAATTGTTAGAAATGATTGGTATCTTATAGCTTCTGGGCATAAAGGTGATATATAAATTGACATCTTCATCATCATTTCTGTTCAATGGAGTGACTAATCATGGTGTATTGTATAATCTTGATATGGCTTATTTTATTTTACATAGAGTATACATGAATCCAATCAACTGATTAGTTCAATAACCAGTAGCTGATGTATTTACTGTATGAACTAGGTCTCAGTCTACATGTTTGATGTTTCCTTGTGTATGCAGGCAGATTTAATGTCCAATTATTCCTAAATATCCAACTAGTAATAAGCATTTTCTGGAATACAGAAATCATTCCCTGATAAGCAATTATAGACATAACATTATCAACTAGAACTATAAATAGTTTTATTAACATAATCTCTGTTTTTTACCGTTTGCCTCTCTGAAGTAGATTGTGGTTTGAAATTTTTGTAACTTTTGGAGTCAAGTGAAAGAGAACTTAATAATTGCCTGTAGCATGATGGAACTGATAATGGGAGAAAATATATGGGTAAGATTGCTTTCCCAAATCTAGTGTCCTTTGAAATTCTATGCTAACTAATAATTTTGACTATTCTATTGTACCACAAAAATGCTTAGAGAAAACTAGTATCAAGTTACGGCACTTCACACTCTGTTGTTTCATTTGTTAAAATGTCCAATGAATATTAAGCACTTAGAACAATTAATGAGTAGAGTGGGATTTATTCCTGTAGACAAAGAGTTAAATCCTCAACACTTGCGTAGACTCTCTTATATGGAGTGATCTGCTCTATTTCATTTTACATTTCATGCAAAGGCAGCATTTAGTTTATGTAAAATCTTTAACATTTAGTTTGTAGGGAAATCAGACTACCGCAATAACTGGGATCAGAAGCATTAGATAGAATCAATAATAGGAACAGCAAATTTAATGCCACTATAGAATTCTGTACTATTAAGGTAGCTAGCCATCCACTTAATGAGGAAAAACATTTTCCAGGTGATGCATATATTTTAACATAGTTTTTTTATATCTAGTTATGTTAAAATGCTCTTACAAGTTGTCAATTATAAATATCAGCTTTCATAAATGTCTGTCTCAAGCTAATTACATGACTTGCCATTTCATATGGGACTTCAAAATACTTGACCTTTTAAATGGTAAGTTCGTATGGATCTTATGCAGGCTGCAGACTATGAGAGCTAGATTATTTATGAATATCCTCTTAGCTGCAAAAAAAAACCCGACAAAAGGTTTGTGTCTTGAAGTGTAAAAGAGGAGACTCTTGCAAATACCGTTTTGGAGAAATTCAAAATACTGAAGTACTGAAATTCCTTCTTCTATAGGATACAATCATAAAAGAAAGAGGAATCTTACGAATTTTTAAAAAGTTACGTTGTACATGTGTTGATGTTGGAAACACTAAAAACCTTGATTTTTAAGAGGTGATTGGTATATCAGCTGGACTGCATTGGTTACAAATACACTTCTTTTTCCACTTCTATCAACGTGTGCTTCTAATGCTTACCGATGTGAAATAAGGTGGCCCTGAGGTCAGGGATCTCTATTTCATAAACTCTCATGTTTTCAGCGTGACGCTACATCGGATTTCTTTTTTTGACCCATGCTTAAAGTATCAAAGTTTCCCAGTGCCCAGTTTTGTTATTTCACAGCTGAATCATTCCCATTTCAGATCCAGCCAGAAAGCTGAAAGCCAGCTATATGAATTGAATTTAAAACACAGTAAGAATTCATTTATGAACATTTCTCTATTCTTGAATTTAGTCACCAACGTTCTTTTATTATTATTATTATTTGACTGCCTTTAACTTCTGCAGTTTGTGGATACTCTCATTGGAATGCCTGACCTTCTTTAACTCTCTGGAGTCTTTCTTTTAAGAAAACTGCTGGTCAATAATTTCTCTGTTGCAGCTTTGAGCTCTTTTTTGCCTAGGAACCAGAAAGACACACCCTCCACCAGCATCCAATCCACTGATGATGATGCCACATGTTTGTACTTTGTCCTCAGATGGCCTTTCCAATTCCACAAAACTTTGTGCAAATTCTTTTACTCCTTGCTTAGTATGCAAAGGGTGGGTCCAGTCCATGTTGTTGATCAAATGAGCATTGGTAGGCATTGGATAACATCAAATTAGCTCATGTTTTTCTACATTGAGTGGAAATTAAGGATAGGCTTAAGTGTGGGAAGGGAGATTAGCTCACCCATAAAGGGAGCATCAAGCAGGCTACATATGAATTGTTTGTGATAGAAGAATCTTCTTGCTTTATTCGAGCAAGAATAAAGAATCTTTTTTTCCAAGATTCCAAAGGTTATTGTGGAGGAAAAGGGAGAGTGTTGAAGAAACTATTAGAAGTTCCCTAAGGAAGTACTATTTATCCAGCAGTGTTTGATACTGTTATTCTAGGTTTTTAGGGACAGAGAGAGTTACATTTTAATTTTTGAAAACGAATGGATTGATTGAATTTATAACATCACTCGTTTCAATCTAGTAACTCTGGGTGGCCAACAAAACTGAAAACATAAAATAAAACAAACTAGAAAACTGCAAAGTATATTTCAGAATCAAATAATGTGGTAGACCAAAAACCTGAAGAAAAAGCCAGGTCTTTAATTTAAAACATCTTTTGAGCAATATTAGGGCCAGTAAGTCAGAAATAATGCTACATACTGGCTGTGTTTGCATAATCTTATGAATCACAAAATTATATTTTATTATAATATCTTGTGTGAATGCAGTCTACGTGGTCCAAGCTATGAGGCCCATAAAACTGGAATATTTTAGTAAAACATTAATAACGAGTAAGCATGTTGTACTGCTCATGGCCCGTAAGCCAGATGTGTCACATGCTGGCCACGCCCACGGCCGATTTAGCGAAGAGGGAAAAAGTCCCAATATGTCATATTATGCCGCCATGATGATATGAGTGTGACACCCCTGTTGCAGAGCATAAGCTTAAAAATATTCCTTGACAAGCTAAATCTTCTTGCTTTTTTGCCACATATTTTTTTATCTTTCCTAAACCTGAACTAGTATATCTCATTTGCCCTGCTTTAGCCTGTAGTGGCATAATATATTGGTAGGAACCTGTGGTCCTCTTGATTTTGTTCTTTAAAATCCAGTATCCCTCACCATTACCCATGTTGCTTGGTTTTCCTGAAGTTGCTGTAACATCTGATTAGTGAAAAGTGTGGAAAGCACCCTTAAAAGGCAGCACTTTTTAAGATTAGGATGCTGAAAATGTATTGGTGTGACTGAACCTGAGATGATCACATACAGGAAAAAAACGGTGCTTTTCTGAGCAGCAGCCAAAAGGTCAAAGGACTGAACACTCAATACTACCAGGAGCAGCTTATATTACAAAATTACAGTGGAAGAGAAGCACAAAGCACTTCATCGAGCTTCAAAAATAGATCGTGACTCAGAGAAGCTCCCATTTCTTTTGTGGGAAAGAAATAAGAAGTTACTATGTAATTTACTTTTACCTGCTATTGAGTACCTACAAAGGACAAGCAGGTCAGATGGATTCTACCAGTCAAACTTGGATGAATTTGAAGAATTTTGTGGGTCTGGCCTATTTGCCTTTAACAATGTGCCTACTGTACTTGACTCATAGACTTCAGTTAAACTGCACATATTTTAAGGCTATCAAACGCCAGACTTAGTATCAGTGGCAACTACAAGAATTGGTCACTTTTTTCCCCAGAATGACAAAATGAGAGTTAGTGTGTCATGCTACAACCTGTTTTGGATTTGCATATCACATAAAAGTAGGCATAAAAAACCGGCACACTTATAGATGCAACGCTTAAAAAATATCTTTCTTCAATCAACATGCAGCGTATGCTAAGAGCGTGGCAGGACTACAGCCAGATGGCAGAGAGTGACTTACCGAAGTGACTTAGGATCTTTCCTGCCAACTTCTCCATTGACCTTGCTTGGGGAAAACTGATGGGGAAGTCTCAAATGATGGCCATGCGGCCGTGGCACTGCAGCTGTTGTAAGTGTGAGCTGGTTGCCAAGTAACTGAACCATGGTCACATGACTGTGGGGGTGTTGGGATGGTAAGAGCTTTGAGGACTAGTTGCAAGTACCACCTGTTAAGCACCATCATAATATTGAACAGTCGCAAAACACATGGTTGATAATGGAGGACTACCTGTCCATAGGTCCATATAATATGCATCAGTGTCAGTGGTGAAATCTAATTTTTTTCACCACCGGTTCTATGGGCGTGGCTTGGTGGGGGTCATGTGACTGAGTGGGCG
>JANHFL010009668.1:292409-306553 GCA_032468155.1 Oxyrhabdium leporinum | reverse complement strand
TAGAAAGAATGTTGTTTTGTCTACAAACCCTTCTAACTGTATGAGAAAATACCCCCTCCCTAATTCCCATGTGCTTAGGAAGCCTCTCAATTATGGCTTCCAAGATTGACACAGATGCTTTCCTAGAACCCTTCATGTGTTTGCGTGTCACATTTGAGGGGGAAAAAGTAACACCCAAGCTAAGTTATTTGTTGGTAGGATTTAAAAAACGTCTATGGATCTCCAAAATACTGCTCAACAAATATTTCTCAAAAGTAGGGAAGAAAGATATGTGTACTATAATAACAAAGGATTCTAATTATGTTCATTTTGGTCAAATAATATTTTAATTAAAAGAAATTTTATTTTCATAAAACAATCCCTATGCTTATGTCTTTGTAATTATATAAACTCACTTAATTTTAAGGTAGTACAAAATTTAGGATTCCATGCATGGTTGTACATATGCCAAAAAGGAACTGTCTTTCTCAGTTGTGAAAATCTTCAGCCTAATTGTCAGTGATAGGTTTCATTGATTGATATATATAAAAAGAAACATTGCTTATTTTGTTAACGAAGTTCAAAAGCATCATGTTCTACATCAGGGATGTCAAACTTGATTTCATTGAGGGCCGCATCAAGGTTGTGTTTGACCAGGGGTGTGTGGCCAGGGGGTGTGGCCAGCTCGACGTCACTCATGTTGGGAACACCTGAGGTGGCCCAAGCACTCTGCAAGCAAAAACAGGCTCCCAAACTCCATTCTTGGCTGCAACGGCCTCCTATAATCCTCTGCCACAAAAATGTAGCTCACGAGGGCCTCATGTGGCCCTCCCAAGTCCATTTTCACTGGCAGAGATATCACGGGCCGGTCCTTTGCTGTTTCCAGAGGGGTTCCAAGGGCCAGATCTAAGCACCCCCTGGGCTGGATCCGGCCCACGGGCCTTGAGTTTAACACCCCTGTTCTATATAGTATTTCTACTAGGCTAACTAATAAAACAAGGTAGTTAAGGCTACATCGGTGGAATAAGTGATAGATATTGAAAAGGAGAAGGGATTTCAAAAAATTAGCACTGTAGCAGATTATTATTATTTTTTGCAGTTTTGCTCCAGGTGCCAAAGAACAACCTTATTAATAGCAATACTGCTGAAATGAAAAACTGTGCCAATCTATCTAGTAAAAGAGTATTTTCTACATTAATAATTGACTTGTTTTTTTCTTCATCAAACCATTTTCTGTTTTGTATTCTGCACATCTTCCAAAGTCCTTTCTTGCATTCTGATGGCAGTACCCTTGTGCATGCCTTTTACTTCTGTTTCATATATTGGGTTCAGCAGTTGGCAGATACTCGGCTTGGCAATAGGTTCAGAAATACATTTACCTATAAATTCTCATTAGATTCCATGCTGGAACAATACATGTCTAAAACTATGAAGCCGCAGTTCAAGAGCATTCAATTTTTTCTGGGTTCTTGCCAAACAAAGTAACTTGTTCTGTCCTGAAGTAAGGTAAAAGCGGTACAGTCAATAAACAGCTTGCAGGACAATCAACATTCTGCAATTCTTTTCCTGTTACACAATAATGGGAATAACAGGATCCTTTCCTATTATATAATGCACAAAAACACATGTATTGTTGCAGATGAGTTTTTAACGAGCAAGTAGGTACCTTTTTACAGTGCCTTGTCAGAAATTGAACTACTGGTTTAATAGGGAAAGTATTTAGCTTCATTTCAGTTATGACCGGTATTGATTTCTTAGACAAAGCTGGTTATCTTGTGCCTCAGAGAAATACAGGTTGACAGAAGGTGAATGTTGCTGAGACAAGTCGTGGCTCGGTAGGGGACAACTGTTTGTTATAAAGGATTTAAGTAATACCAAACAGCATGTTGTAATATTTACATAGATGATTATAATGAACTGCATGAAGTTTGCCTTGTGGCACAGATGTTAAAGAATAGCTATTATGGGTAAGAAATTAAAATCCAATAATGAGTGTATGATGAAACTGGGTTTCCTAATCGAACCCTATGCATCAGAAAAATATGTATGAGGATAAACAATACTGTATTGCAAAAAAAAAAAAAGAATGACACCATTCTGTTAGGGCAAAAATATCATTGCTGTACTGAGCATAATAAAATAATAAAAAAGTAAATACTGAGCCCCTTGAGGTAAAATCAATTTCAACTTTATCAACTTATGATTTATTCATTCTGTCGCTATCATTTTTACATGTAATTTCAAAGTTTATATTTTTATATACTGTATGTCAACTTTTAGTATACTATATATTTGATTTATATGTTTTAATTTTGTTTAAATTCTGACAAGCTTCCTTGAAACAATAAGTTGTATATCAGGAAAGAGTTTGTAACTCTCTTTTTGACATAAATTTCATTAGGTAGGAAACCAGGAACTTTTAAGTAGCTTCATTTGTTTGAGAAAAAGGTCACCATCACAAGAAGTAGTGACATGTAAGGAGACAATAAAAAGAGTTCGATATCACAGAACTTATGTTTTCATACTGTATACTATACCTCACTAATATGGGTGTAAGCACCACATTTTGTGAGATGCAATGAAGAAATGTTACAGATTCTTAATTAGTTAAGTATAAAATGCAAAACTATTGTTACTGGGAAAAACATTGGGTGCATTTCTTTTTCAAGTGCTAATTGAAACACAGACATGCCCGATAACACTTCAACTCAGCAGTAAAGAAAAGTCCTTTGACTTGTAGCACCTATAATTAATCTCTAGCTTTGCAATAAATAATAAAAGAAGGATCTGTTTTTTCTTTATCTCTACTCTGCTTATCTATCCACCCTTGAGTCAGCAGAAAACTATACTGGAATGAAATTTGCTACCTCTGCTTTCAACCCCTATTCCACCTCTATATGATTCTGTTTCAGGCCACCTGTAGTTATTTGACTTTCAACCAAAGTAATAGGTGGCAAAGTGACAAAGACTAATAGTAACCTTGGATAATCTTGAAGTAATTGAGTCAGAAGCAATACAGTGGCATTTTTTCTGTAACACCTTTAATTGAAAGGCATATGTTTTTGCAAGTTGCAGTCACTTCATTGGATGCATAGAGTGGTTAGACTGATATAGGATTTCTCTTTCTTAGGAAAAAATCTCATCCTTTTACTTGTCTCCAAGGTGCTTTTTAAAAAGGGAACTGGACTATTTTTTTCCTTGCAGAAGAAGAAAACGTTTTGCTTCTCATTCAAAAAGTTCCATGGGTTCTGAGGGGACGGTGGGGGCTATGGAAGGATTAGTTCCAACAGGATGGTGGTGGGGATTGGAAGAATCATATTTCTTTGCAGTCATCTGGTTGTTAGCACTCTGTTCTGACACACTCTGCTAGAGAGAAGTTCCCTGAAAATGGGCTCCTGGATGAGTCTGAAAGCTCAGAAGACAAAACCTCTGTTTCTGGTGACCGACCCAGATTGGATCTTGCAATGTTATTCACTTTCATTTGGGTTAGCACTCTCCCTGAGAGCTCTTGAAGCCACTTGGGGTTTATCTGTGCCATCAGGTTCACCGGTGTCAGAGTGTAAATGGGTGTGAAACTTCTTGGAACTGCAATGGGCGTGGAACCTTCTTGGAACAGGTAAAAGGAGTTTGGGAATTTTTCAGAACACAGCCCTTCCTCGATAGAGGGGAAGGAATCCGACACCACCTATTTCCTGTCTACAACACAGTAGAAATAGGTGGTATCAGATTCCTCCCCCTCTCTGTCGAGGGAGGCCTGTGTTCTGAAAAATTCCCAAACTCCTTTTACTTGTGCTCATTCAAGCACATTGTTCAGATATTAAATGATATAGGAATGCTGCTAACCTCTCTGTGGTTCTTTAAGCAGCTGTTGCAAGATTGTAAATGTTTCCATCTCATCCTTGTCTTATGAGTATATGACTTAGATAGGCTGATAGCAATATTGTAAAAAGAGGTGCCTGGTTTTCCACAAATCAATCTCGTGGGCAAAGCACAAAAGTGGTTTAGGCCTGACATCAATCCTGTGGAAAGATGAAATCATCTTATTACCTAACTTGGAAATTTGACAGTGAAGTATTTACAGATCAGTTGCAAAAAGTGCTGCCAATGTATTCTGTACAAGGTTCGTAGAGTCAAGAACTCGTTACGCCTGGGTTGATTGCTGGGCTCAATTTCTTTACAGATTTGGACCAGCAGCCAAGAAGATTCTTTAGGTCATTTGCTTTATTTGGTTCAGGGATTCATTTTAGAAAGAATGAACAAAAGAGAATGTTATCTAATCTTTTTGAGTCCAGCCATATTCAAGACAAATCCATTATTTCATTCATCTCACTCCTTTGTCAGACATTTTATTGTTTTGTCTGTTTAACACAGGGGTGTCAAACTTGCAGCTTGTGGGCTGGATGCGTCACATGCTGGCCATGCCCACCCCTTAGTGAAGGGGAAAAAAGTCACGATACGTCATGTCACGACATAAGTTTGACACCCCTGGTTTAACAGGACCCTCCAAAGTTTTCTTTCAAACTCAATATTACTGTAAAGCTGAAGAACTTAATTATTCTAAAACATAAGATAGGCAACATCAGGGGTTGTCCAACCTGGCAATTTTAGGACTGTGGACTTCAACTCTCAGAATTCCCTAGCCAGCATAGATACCTCTGGGTTGTATTAATGGTTGATACATAGCACAAAGATTTGTGCCAAAATAGTGTGTATTTAATTGATTTTTTTAGTTTTTTGTTTTTGAAGATTAACTTCTTTGCAACTGATGGCCGGGAAGTCTGGAAAATATATGCTTTTCTAATTGGTTACCAGGATTGGAATGCAAAAATCCAGATGACTATTAATCAAGCATCATAGAGATATTGAAGACTGTTTTGATTATATATAGTGGTAATCTGGATTCTTATAACACAAACCTGGTAGTTTCATAGCAGACAACTAGGGTTTCCTATCCCAGTGTCCTGATGTGGTGTCTTTCAGAAGTCTATAGTAGAAATTTCTAGAATGTTCAAAGGCTTCCCAAGAATGTGGCCTATATTCTTATGTTTGCATTATACAGCTGGTTGCTATGGGTTTATTGATAAACCCAAAATCCAATATTGACAAACTTGAGAAATAGAATATAGTTCACGGTTGAATTGTGGGGTCCTAAGCTCAGAGAGCACCAAGGACCCCACAATCTTGAGAAAACTTATTCAGCATTGTTTTGCAGGTACTCTTCTCCTATATGGCTATCTTCATGAGAACCTTCATGAGAAGGTTGGAACTAAGAATCTCAAGAGGGAACATTGTTTTATTCCATTTACCCAACCTTCTGACAAAGATTTAAAAATAAATGTGCCAGACAGGTTTGTGGACAGTTTAATTATTGGAAACTAAAACAACAAAGCTTTTCCTGGGTTGAAACTCTTCACAACATATGAGTCTGCAGGAGGCAGAATGACTAAAATAGATTAGAAGTGAAGCCAGAAGGAAATATAAAAGAGCTCATTTTCTTTTTCAGAAAAAAAGAATAATTTCTTGGACATGTTAAATTTAAACTTTGTTCTTTCTATTTTGGGCTATGAGTGCAAATTGAGGTATTTGCTCTACCTTGAATATTTACAATTCACAGCAATATGGGTTTGAACTTCGAATAATTCATCCATTCCAAGCAGCTGATGTCCATAGGCATTAACCATGTTAATTTATAGCTATGCTAGTTTGAGATGAGAGTAAAGATCAACCCAAAAATGAAAGTAACATTACCAAGTATTTACTACACATTGATGGCAAATTATTCATTTAAAAACACAAGGATTCCATGGTTAAATAATTTTATTCTTTGAAATAAAACAAAAAAAGCTATCTAATGATCAATTAAGAGTGATAAAGAATACTGATAACATTAAAGAAACAATGGACAAGCATCCGCTAAAATGAATACAATAAATGTCATAGTACATCAAAATGTTTAGTCAAGTTTAATGAGGTTTTATCATACTACATGATACTAATACAAATCCAAAGTTGAATATAATCCATGTTATTTTCCATATCGTATACATAAGGAATCACAATTTATTTTCTCATATATACATAAAGACAAACCTATCATCTGATTCACAAATGAGAAGAAGGCATTTCGGTGGGACTTAATTTTGTAAGTCTTAAAAATGTACCCACCAGCGCAGATTCTTCCATGTGTCCTTTTGTTCGACTAATTTTGAGACGTACAAGTTATGTTTGTAAGGCATAGGATTATACGTTCATCATTAAAATGTGAGACATCAATATTTAAATTTGCTCATTGAAATGTCAAACAGAACAGTCAAAATATATCCATGGCATCTCAAGCAAAGAAAGCAATACTAGTTTTGTCTAAGAAAATAGTATTGCAAAACCTGATGCTCCAAATATTGACCATAGGTAAAAACAGGTATTTCTCTATCATATATAATGAGTTATAAGAAATAGTAGACTGAAGCCATTTTTCTTTAAACACCATCAGCTATACAGGAAATCCTTTCGCTTCATGTCCTAATTCTTTTACAAGGCACTGTATGACTTTCACCAGAAAATCCATTTTCATGTCTGCAGATGGTTCCATTAATTGGACTGATGTTTTCATTGTTGGATTCTAACTGGGAACTCCCACCAGCAGGCAACTGAAAGAAATGAATAATTTGAGAAACAATAGATCTAACCAATATTTGATCTATTCAGAACAGCCAGAATTATTTCTCATTCCTCCTTTTCACTCATGTACCGGTAGTTCCGAGAGGAATGCAATTTGGCCTGACTGATTGGATGAAGGAGCTGATCAAGATATTGATATTCAGAGATTGTATCTCTTCACATTTTGCAAGGTAGCTCTTGTATATGTGTGTATATACAGTATATATGCATGTGTAGACACACACACACACACACACAAACATATATCAGAATTCATGTTATATAGAAAATATATAAAATTAAGTTTTTGACAGAGAAAAAGAAACCAAGAAAACACATACAGTATTTCAAGATATTTTTGTAGATTTTTATTTGTGAACTGATGGACTAATGTGATGGAATGACTAATGAAAATATATATGAGAAAGTGACACAGACTGGAAATATATGCTCCACTATTAGTGACTGTACATGTATTACTGTAATTATGTAAAAAATAAATCAGTGTAACAGTACAAAATTTGCTTTTTCCAAACTTACTTTTCTTTTAGACTGTGTATTTGTCGGTAGACTTTTAGTACTGATTTGAGTTGCTTCTTCTAAATCTAGAAAACAAAATAAATTTATTTCATTATGAATAACCTATTTTGAGTATAAAGAAATATAAATAATCTATCACACAACTGTACATATGAATCTTGAAGATCACCTAATTCACTTCCACTTAGTATAAGGATTCTAAGCTTTAAATCCAATGTATCTGAAAGCAGCAGGCTGGACAAATCAAATCCATGCAATCCTTCTTTAAATTTGCTCTTTTTAAAATTAGGTATTAAATTTATTAAATTACTGGAGTCTGGAGTCCATAACCAGTCCTAGCTCCTAGCTTGTCAGAGCTGTAAAGCAGTAAAGTTGTTTTATTCCCCTTTGGATTCCATTCAAAGAATACATTGCAAGAACAGTTATCTAAATTACACAAAGGGCTTACCTGAGAGCTGAAAGCTATTAAGTATTGTTTATTGGAGCAGACTATATACAATCTAAGACCTTATCTACAATGATCATGCAGGTGGTTATGGAATTATTACACGTTAGTCTTAAGGATCAAGTCTTATTTTAGTTTGGACTAGCCCAGGTTCTCCATGGAATGGACTTATGGATTTCCTATTTGCTAAGACACTGAGCAAAACTATGGCCACTGCCTGTATTCACCTCCACTCCTTCTCCTGTGGGTCAATGATTACAGACCAAACTCTTCCTATTATACAGTGGCATATTATTAGAGGGTGGCTTTTAAAACAAATATCAGTCAGTATTCTACCAAAATACTTTACCTGTAAGGATCTCTTCAATTTGATCAACTACAAACTTTGCATCTTCCATGCTGAAGCACATGGGTGGCTTAAATTTCAAGACATTTCTGTGAGGCCCATCTGCACTCAGAAGGATCTTCCTTTCTTTCAGCCTAATTAGATAGAAGCAAGACGTTACACTTGAACACAAAGAAAAAATGTGTGATGTTTAATTTTAAGAAATTACTTTAAAACTACTTTTAATCTGCGTGAATTTAGTAACATTTTGGTGGTGGCACAGTTTGAGAATACATACATACATACATACATGCTGTACATTCATACATACATACTACTGGAAGCATTATAGGAGGAGAATTCATGGGACTTTTAGGAATTTTCAGGAAGACACGGGATCTTAAGGATAAGAAGACAACTTAGAGCAATAATATATTCAGCAATTTCCCTTCCATGATGCCTCAACTGCCTAAAATGGGTAATGCACTCTGTATCTTGGTGGGACTAGTTTCTTGGCAAAGTTAAATCAATTGGTAATAATGAGCTCCTGCTTGATATGGATTTATTTACTTCACCTTACATTTTGATAAGATATTTACTTGTAAATGATATGCTGGGCTTCAGCAGTAGCTGGTGTTCTCCTTATTTGATCTTTCACAAGGTCCACACCAATAAATAAGCCAGCACCCCTAAAAACATAAAGAAGGACATGTAACAGAGAAATGTAACAGTATGAAAAATCACATTTCACTATTAAACCATAGGTCACTCTATAATAGCTGGGTGTGTTTATATGTGTTTGTCTTTCTGTGTGTGTGCTTGTGTGGGCAAAACTGCCAAGTGCTAGTCCCAAGGTGCTTTATTCAGGAGGCAACTGGGCTTTCTTGTTTTTTTTTCTTTTCTTTTGAAGATATTTCGCTTCTCATCGAAGAAGCTCTGACAGGATAGTGGGGAATGGAAGGATTGATATTCCTTGCAGACAGCTGGTCATTTGCATCCTTTTAGAGGGTCATTGAAGCACTTGAAGGTTTATCTGTGTCCTCTGGGTCACCTGAGTGGTGCTCCTGATCCTTGTAGTCTACAATTTTTTCTCTGGAAATCCATTCCTACTCCCACACCATTCAACGGGGGTTCGCCCTAAATTGTATAGCTAAAAGTCCAGAGATTCTCAGTCATCCAGGTCATGCTTGTCCCAAGTACTAGGCAGACTTTTCTACAAAGGTGTCCAAGATGGCAATCACCACCCTGCCTCTTTTTCACATGTACCGCGCACAGCACATTAACTTTTCTGACCCCTTCCGCTTTCCTTTGAATTTGGAGCACAGACAGGGCTATTCTTTCTCTGCATAGAGCAGAGATGTGGCAACAGGAAAGAATGCCACAACAGCTTATCTCTAAGAATGTAATATCTGGATAATGATAAAACATTAACTAAATGTAAACTAGCTTTAACTAACAGGAAGAAAATTTGCAGTGGCTAGCTACCCTTGAAAAAGTTTTCCTTATTTACCATAGAAAGTAAGAGTTCTAACTGGTACCTGCTTCTGTACCAGTTCTGCTGGTACAGAAGCAGATGCTTCTTCAGAAAGAGTTTATAATCTATGTTGACCTTTAGAAGATAAGCATCATCATTCTTTGCAAAATTGTAAAGTTCTTTCAGCATATGGTTGAGGTCTTTATCTTCATCACAACCAGTAAATAGCCTGGCAGCTGTATCTTGAACTAACTACCTTTTCTTCATAGTCTTCCAAAGCAACTTTTTAGTCTTGTATTATTTTGGTCAGTCCTAGTTGTTATTACAGCTCTGAGGGCAGTATGTAGTAGTAATGTTTATTTGATCAATGCATAGGCTTTCCTTTATGCTATTCTGGATGATGGTAATAACCTAAATGTAAATTTTACCTTACCTGACATCTCCCACCAATGAATGCTTTTTTTGTTGTTCCTTGAGTAGTCCAAAGAGGTAGTTTCCAACGTCTGTGGCATTACTCTGTAGATCTTCCTGTTCTATTATATCCAAGACAGCCAGACCAATTGCACAAGATACTGGGTTGCCACCAAACTGAAAGCAAGAATAGTTGAGAATGTAGGACAGCAATTTCAAATATCTCGTTCCCTTAAATGTGACCCTATTTTACCGAGGGCAACTCTCTATTTCAAGGGCTGTGAGAGGAGATGAGTTTTTTGACAACATTCTCTATTTGAAAGATTGTGTGGTTCAATTTAGAGATGATAAGAATGAAAGAATACAAAGCTAACCTTCAGCATCTCAGTAACACACCAAGTATGTACACAAATCACCTGATCAGTCTTCATAATTGCCTTATTAAATATTCTACTTCCTTTTAAATCAGGCTGGCTGATTTATATTTTAATGGCGTAAGTACTATAGTTTCCATTTTGGAACAGTGTATATCACTAGAAACTTGATTTGTATCCCGATGATCAGAACTTGTAATTTAACTGTCTGATTATAACACTAAAAGTGATACTCACAGTATTGAAATACTCTAACCCCGAGGCACCAAAGGCTTCAGCAATTTCTCTTGTTGTAACAACACAAGACATCGGATGGCCATTGCCAATGGGCTTCCCCATAGTGACAATGTCAGGCACAAAGTCTTCACCTTGCAGCTGGAATGCCCAGAAACTCTTCCCAACCCGACCAAATCCAACTTGGACTTCATCTGCTATGAAAACCCCTCCTGCTTTGTGGACAAATCTGAAATTAAAGAAAAAAACCCCAAAGTTCAGGGGTCTCATTATGACCTTAGATAATTTCTAACCATTGATTTGTAACCTTCTCCCACATGACAAAATGATTAATTATATGAACTTTAAACATAGCACCTAAAAAGCTCCTTTGAGATCTGAGAATTACAAATACTGCTGTTGTTATAAAATACATACTGCACTCTTTATTAGAGTGATTCATCAGAGCCTGAAAGGAACTAAATGGACTTGAAACATTGCCTGGGACCAACATACTGTTGGTTTTGTTATTCAAAGGCCAAATCAAATGAAAAAATTGAAATTGCTACCTTTGATCAGAAAAATCATGAGGCACATCATTCATAAAACTATTCCCTCAATATATCCATAGGGGTGCCAGGTCTGAATGCTTTTCTAAACCACTCTTTGCATTATTCACGCTATACAATTTATTCTGATATTCATTTCTAATTATTAGTTTGCTATATACATGCTAAAAATAAAACAAGGAAATATTCAGTGGCACACTAACTTCTCAAACATTTTTCCTTAAATATATACATTATTGGGAACAGTGCATGCTAAGATATTACAGTGAAAAAAAAATCACTGCTATTGGACTGAATTACTTGCCAAAATCTTCTTGTTACAAGTTGTCTGTTACTTCAGGGAACAAAAATCACAGCCACAACCCACTATTTCTTAATAGGTACCCATGTTTCCCTGAAAATAAGACCGTGTCTTATGTATATTTTTTTGCCACCAAAAGAGGCACCAGGTCTTATTGGGATGTCGTCCACTGACTCACCTCACTTGCACACATTGCCCCCAGCCTCTGTTTCACTATCAGAAGACTTCAGGAACTTCTTTGTCCGGCAAGGCCAGCAAGGCTTTCCTGAAGGCTCTGCAGCCGATAACAGAGCTCCAGATCAATCCAAAGCTTTGCTATTGACTACAGAGGCTTTCAGGAAAGCCTTGCCGGCAGAAGAAATGGGCTTAGGTGTGCGATGCCTGGCTTCAACTATCCGAAGGGCAGCTCCACCCCCTCCCCCATTCCCACACTAGCTTAATTTTTACCTGTGCACCCTGGAATGGGTGGGGCCTTAATTAGGGCTTATTTTGGGGTAGGGCTTATATTGGGCACACATGTAAAAATCAAACTAGGACTTTCTGAGTAGGTCATATTTTCGGGGAAACATGGTAGAATGGGGCATTACATTACTATTCACCAATCTGGTGCCCTCCATACGTATTGGGACTCTTAGATGCTGGCTATATTGCTATATTGAAAATTGTAGGAAGGCACGATAGTAGATTGGAGAACTCCTGCTAATTGTCCTGCTACAATTAAGCCATTCCACGCACTATACATACTGCGCCACTTTCTGGAAATAGCCTGCAGGTGGAATTATTTGACCTCCACAACTCTGCATGGATTCAGCAATAAAGGCAGCAATCTAAGTCAGAGAAGATGTTGCAGAATAAGGTGTTACAGAAGAAAGAATGGTCCTCAACCTAGTCTTTTGCAAATGACCCAACAATTAAATGTAGGCTATCAAAACAAGGAAAGTAAATGAACAAAGAGTTTGGGCAGTTGTATGCATAACTATGAGTAAGGGACGCCCAATATTTCAATGCCAAGTCAGGCATTCAATTACATTATTAAATTACCACAAAACATTTATTGAGAAAGTGTTGGACTGATCTGTACCAACATATTTAAGTATCTACTTTAGATGGACTACCCAGAGAGACTTTACTTCCAGATTATCTGATAAATGATGAGGTTCCATATTTTGATTAATCACTCATTATTCCAAATCCCCAAATATCAAAAGAATACTTGGCACATTCTTTTATGATATATGGCACACTGGAATAGCCAGTTGTATCTCCTTTTTCTCAGCTAAGATACCTAAACATATTGCCTGGGGGTTAAAAGTTCCACAGAGTGAAATTTTGGACATCCCTGATAAAATTCCAGTTGCTGAGAATAAAAACAACACAAACAAACACAAAGACATTATGTCAAATCAAGAGTCAGTATCAGCACTTTGATAGACCATAACATGAAGCTTACTTTTTTTCTCTGTTTTTTTGCCCTCAGCATTAAGTCACTGCTGTCCCCCAAAACTGCCTGTAGCGCATGTTTGCTATTTAACTGACTGCCTCCCACACTTTGTGCAACCCTCCCTGAGAATCTGTAGGTTCCATGTTGGCTGGGCAGGAGGGTCTTCCTGGAAAGAAGGTCATGCGGTAACGTGTAAAGAAGTGCATATAGACTTGAAGAGGTACACTACAGCCAGGCAGTGGAAGATTCCCCATTGTCTGTAAAACGTTATCACGGGTCTACGGCACCAAAACCTATAAAGATATATATGAAAAGGGAGAGAAATAGACAAAGGGAAGAAAATAGAAACTGCCTGTTAGATTTTGCTTTTAAAAAACTGGTTAAGGAATTAAAAGACTGATAGATTTCTGGACTTTAAGGTAGTTGGGAGAAAATAAGTTTAAAAATGATGTAGCACTTTTTAGGACTTTGAACATCCCTGGAAACATTATTTATCAGCTTGTTCTTGTTAGAGCTGGGCAGTGCTTCAGATCCGATTGGGAAGAATTAGGTACAGAAATGTGGTACCTCTTTGTGAATTATTAAGGCAGTCCTTAATCATATGGTTGCTGTGGAAGCCTGAAAATGACACAGCTGATTTAATGCACTGCAGATAAATGTTAGATTTGTAGTATAGTTAACTTTAAATTATTAATTGTTTTAATTTTCAGCTTGTTTTCCTGTTTTGCTTTTTAAACACTGTGAGTATACTACTTATTGGATCCCCACAAAAAAAATATCAATAATTATTAGTAACCAAAATGAAATTTAATCAGCACATCATCTTTTTTAGGGGGAATTATTTTTTTATTTTTAAATCTTTACACAAACATATCATTGTGTGAACAGTGTGGTATCTGGATATCATACCGTCAATACAAATAAATTGTTATTCATATTTATGTCATTTAACCAAATTTTATAATTCTAACACTATTACAAATCTTCCTACCAAATTATCATCCATCATTATTTAGTTCCACCAAAGGTCAAATAATACAATATTTCCATATGTCATTTTTTATGCCAATCACTCTATTTTAAATCTTTAGTATAGGTAAAACATTATTAATCCTAGTACATTTATGATATCAAAATCTTCCTTCATTACTTATTCAACTATGAAATTATTTTTATTTCAATCACTACGATGTTATACGTTTTCATACAAATTGGCTATTAATCATCTTTATTACATTTAATTATAAAGTTATTTTTATTTCAGTCACCATATTCAACACATCGTATTTTTTAAAATCAATAAGCTATTGTCAATCTTCTCTATTACATTTAACAAACATACATTTCTTCATATTAAATTTATAATTCAATGATACCATCATTCAAATTTTATTTTTTCTACATTGTTATCTATT